>SNQJ01S0001849.1:92380-129172 GCA_010110895.2 Picea sitchensis
AACTCACAAAGAAAAAAGGAGGTTGACGAAAAAGGATATATATTTTGCAATTAGTTTAACAATATATTAGCAGGAGAGCCCGCAACCATTATAGACCTATTTTCATTGGCATAAACTTCATAAGATATATAATTCCTATATGTAAGAACTTCTGCAAGAAAAACTGCAAGAGAGGCTCTCTACTGTAGACCTATTTCCATCGGCAGAAACTTCATAACATACATAACTCTTATTTATAAGAACCTCTGCAAGAGAAACTGCAAGAGAATATTTTTTGCTATACATAGCACTTATATGTAAGAACTTCTGCAAGAGAGGCTCTCTACTATAGACCTATTTCCATTGGCAGAAACTTCATAAAATACATAACTCTTATTTTTAAGAATCTCTGCAAGAGAACACTTTTTGCTTGGGAATTCTATATTGATACTCTTCGTCAAGAATAAGAACTTCTGCCAGAGATTTGCTTGGGATTTCTATATTAAAACTGTCTCTTCTTCCTCAAGAATAAAAACTTCTGCCCTAGAAAACACTTTTTGCTTGGGATTTATATATTAATACTCTTCGTCTCTTATTCGTCTAGAGTAAGAACTTCGGTCAGAGAAAACTCTTATTATTTTCTATATTATTACTGTTCGTCTCTTCTCGAATATTCCAAATTATAAGTATGTCTCACCAAACTCTTGGCAACAACATAACAATATGTTTCAAACAAACACTCATTCATCATTAAAAAAAAATATAAATAAAGAAGGCAAGGATAAAAATATGTTTCAAGTAAACACTCCACTCATCATCAAAATATGAAAATCGGGGAGAACAACTTCTGAAATGATGGAAGCTGACTCTTAAATAACAAAATATGAAAAAGGGGAGATAAAGAAGGCAAGGATAAAAATATGTTTCAAGTAAACACTCCACTCATCATCAAAATATGAGAACAACTTCTGAAATGATGGAAGCTGACTCTTAAATAACAAGTTGAATGGAGAAGTTTGTTGTCAACTCAATTAAACAAAATAAACCATTAAATATCACAAAGGTTTTTCAGCTTCTTGGACATAAGGCTCGAAGTCATTACAACAATATACTCATTATAACTCAAATGTCACTTTGCTGAAATTGAATCTAGATGGGAAAGATAACAATCATTCCTCCCAACCACCCAAACTAAACCCAATTTACATACTTTTAATTTTATATATCTCGTTATCAACTTAAAAAACAAAATTACTATATATTTGTCAATTGGGTTTAACTTGGAAGGTTGTGAAGAATGATTGTTATCCTACCCAATCAAGTTACATATTTTTAATTTTAATTTTAATTCCTCCTCCCAATCATTCCTCCCAACCACCCAAACTAAACCCAATTTACATACTTTTAATTTTATATATCTCTTTATCAACTTAAAAAACAAAATTACTATATATTTGTCAATTGGGTTTAACTGGGTTTAACTTGGATGGTTGTGAAGAATGATTGTTATCCTACCCAATCAAGTTCAATTCCCATAAATAACATGTTAAACTCATAATGAGTATATTGTTATAATGGCTTCGAGATTTGTTTCACTATATATATATCATATATATATATTTCTTTATGAAATCTTATTTTCCCTCATCCATCACTCACATCAATATATCCCCTTATCAACGCCTCGTTTACGAAATGAAGTCACCATCCATATATTCTCACATCAATATATCCCCTTATCAACGCCTCGTTTACGAAATGAAGTCACCATCCATATATGCCCTATCAACCCTTCACTCACGAAATAATGTCACCGTCCGCATATCCCCTGCACCCACGAAATATTATGTCCTCGCCAACCCCTCGCTCACGAAATGAAGTCTCCATCCATAAAACTGGCTGAAATGAAGAGGCCCACCGACCTAAAGACGAAGAATCCACTAAAATAGGATACAACACCCACAGGATATGATAAAAAATGAAAGAATTAAAATTTGATCCACTTAAAAAAATAAAAAATAAGTCGGATTCCCCAACGCGAAAAATTACAGTAAGAACATGGCCAAGTTTAACCGTTGGGATACAATAAAATCTGGAACGAACGGGAACAAACCAACGTTCTCCATAGTGCGATGCCCATTAAATACTGCATTCCTTATTCTCATTCCGCGCGTTTGATTTGGGGTGGAATTCTCTTGCACAGCAGCCCATATTTGCTATTTTTGGCCATAGGGTTCCTCCACACTTCATTAACACCCAAATCCAATTGGTATTTTGGCACAGCAGCCCATGTTTACTATTTTGGTCCATTTGAGTTCTTCTCCCTTTCATTAACACCCAAATCCAATTGGGCTTTTGGCAGAGTAGCAGAGATGAGGAAACTGAGATTTGAGATATGCGGTATCCATTTTTTAAGGATAGGGTGTGCTTTGTATCTTTTGCTCTTCGGCCTCGAGTTGCTGAGGTCTGATTCCATAGACGAGAATTTCGACGGGGTGTATTTGTTAAGACGGAAAACCTTTTCCCAGTCCGAGTATAAGGACTACTACCTTCATCAAAACCAGAACGAGATAAAAAATGTCCCCCTCAGGCCTGATAAGGACTCCTTCTCACTAATGGAAGCTCCTGTACAGATGAACCAAACCCAGAACTTGACCCAGATAGAGAGGTCAGCAATGGAGGCATGGGATCTGGGATTGAAGGCACGGAAGGACGTGGAAGCCTATGCGGAGGATGGGGTTGGAACCGTGGACCGCCAGATTGAGTCCTGCCCTCAATCGATTGCCATGAGCGGTAGGGAATTTTTGAAATCAGGGATGATGATGCTTCTCCCCTGCGGATTGAGATTGGGTTCTTCCCTAACGTTGTTGGGAAGGCCCAGGGATGCCCACCTGGAAAATGATTCCACGATATCTAGATTGAAGGAGGGGGATTCCCCTGTGTTGATTTCTCAGTTTGCACTTGAATTGCAGGGGTTGAAGGCCGTTGATGGGGAGGCTCCGCCTAGGATTTTGCACTTCAATCCGAGGTTAAAGGGAGATTGGACTGGAAGACCTGTTGTAGAGCAGAATACGTGTTACAGGATGCAGTGGGGATCTGAGCAGAGGTGTGAGGGCTCGCAAGACGATGAAACCGGTATGTATATGCACCTTAAGGGCTTTTCTTTTGGAAAAGAATTTGGGCTAGGCTAGGGTAGGTGCGATTACGTAAAGCCGTAAATCAAGTTAGCTCTCTTTAGAGAGACCCGGGTTCAATTCTCCGAGAACAAACTACCGTGTTAGTGTGTCCAGTGGCCAATTATGTGCGATCTCATTATTGTTGGCTAAGCCTTGGTAGTTTGTATTTTCTTCATTTCACAACGCCAAATGCAAGTCTTGGAAGATTTTGACAGAATAGATACCCTAATCTCATAACTCAGTAGACAGACGCTGATCTTAGACACCTAGGTCCAAGAATCCCAACTGTAGCTACAGTCTTGTTGTCAAGAATGGAACTTGAAAGTTGAGACCTGCATCCTGCGAATTTCCCAACTGTAGCTACAGTCTTGTTGTCAAGAATGGAACTTGAAAGTTGAGACCTGCATCCTGCGAATTTTCTCTTTAGCCTGGATAATCACTGCCAACCTTAAAGCACAAAATCCTAACAATAGCTAGCTTGGTTAACAATGTCCAACACAGTTGTAGGATTGTGAAAACAGACAAATCTCTCTTTGGCCTGGATAATCACTGCTGCTCTCTAGGCATAAAATCAAAATAACGCCTAGGCACAAGAATCCCAACAGTAGCTAAAATGTTGCTGTCAAGATTGGAACTTGAGACCTGCATCCAGATAATTCTCTTTTTAGCCTGGATAATCACTACCACCCTTTGAGCACAAATCCAAACAATAGCCAGCCCTGTTAACGATGTCCAGCATGCTTGTAAGCTTGTGAAGAAAACTGTTCTTTTTCTTTAGCCTCGATAAATCACTGCCCTCGTCCAAGCACAAATCTAAATGACAACTAGGCACAAGAATCCCAACATTAGCTAGTTTGCTGCTGACAAGAATGGAATCTGAGACCTGTATCCAGAGTATTTTCTCTTTAGTCTTGATAGATAACCACTGCCACCAGAGAATTCTTTCTTTAGCCTGGATAATGCTGCCACCCTCTTAGCAAAAAATCCAAACGATAGCCAGACCAGTTAATGATGTACAGCACAGTCATAACATTGTGAAAACAGACCAATCTCTCTCTTTAGCCTGGATAATCACTGCCACCCTCCAAGCATGAAATCCAAATGACAGCCAGCTCAGTTAATGGCTATTGCAAGCGTGTTGCTGTTGAGGATGGAATTTGAGACCTGCATCCAGAAAATTCTCGACTTTGCCAAGTTGATAACCTGTTGCCACGATAGACACTGCCATCCTTATAATTTGTTTCTCTGTCAAACTACAGGGTGCACAATGATAGAATTCTAGAGCACAGTTCTAAAATTGTGAACACTGAAAACAGACTAATCTCACGCTTTCCCAGAGGCTTGAATCAATTGTAGAAGACATCTATTATAGTGAAGGCAGACTAATCTCTCTTTCAACCCACCAAATTAGAGGCCTAGATGGACAAATGGTGTTGGGAATTACTGTTGGTGGGTCTGGGACCTGCAGTGATCCATTGCACCACTGCTTCATTGATGTTGACTCTTATCAGTGTACCTTCTATGTGATTTATGAATTAATTATTTTTTCAACTGGCTTATTCAAACTTTTCCAAAATCGAACTATAATTTCAATATCTCTACACCCGGCTTCTTTCCGGAGGGACGAAGCCTGGCAATTTCTCTCCTTTCCTCTCCCACAATATTCTCTGTTATGAATGTAGAATTTTGTCCAGGAAGGATTTGGATATCGTACCACCTCAGACAAACTAGCTTACCCCAATTCCCCCTAAGAGAGTCTTAATGTTAAGACACCAGAGTATTGGGATACAATAAATGCATAGAAAGCTTTGAGGAATTTCAATGTATTCATGCCTTTGAGATCAGCTTTTGTTTCACCTGTCATAAAACTCTGCATAGTCAAGAAAGAAAAGATGCATGGCCTAATATTGTAGTAAATCACGCTTGAGACTTTGTGTGTGTGGGAAACATTCTTTTTTGTTTTGTATTTACCATTGATATGTAACCTGAACTGTTCTTTTCCTTTGAGTTTCTGTTTATTTATCATCTCTCAGGAGTCTGATTTTTGCATTGAATCCTAGTCTTATTGTAGTTTGAGCAACATATGAATTGTGCTTTCTTATTGAAATGAATTTCACTGTATTGGCAATCTGTTTCCTTTGCCTAGGATAGTAATTTGATTGGGATTCGAAGGCTGTATTTGACCAAATCTCTGCATTTTGACAGTTGATGGATTCCCCAAATGCGAAAAGTGGCTTACTGATAATGATGATCCAAAAGAAGAAAAGGCTACCTGGTGGCTGAATCGTTTGATGGGGCGTGCAAAGAAGTCATCAATTGATTGGCCATATCCATTTGCGGAGGGAAAATTATTTGTTCTTACTTTAAGTGCAGGTTTGGAAGGTTATCATGTAAATGTGGATGGGAGGCATGTGACCTCTTTTCCTTACCGAACAGTGAGTTGAAAAATCCTCTAGAGTACAATATTTGCTTTTGTACCATCTCCACGTTCTTGTCCATGTTAAGCCAGTGCTTCACAGTTATTTGTTCAGATTCAAGAAGCTTTATGGCATTAGTATAAATTAATGTATGCACTAACTTTATGTGGTTGGACCAGGGATTTGTGCTTGAAGATGCAACTGGCTTCTCTGTAAATGGTGACATTGATGTGCATACAGTTGTTGCTGCTTCCTTGCCTGTCTCACATCCAAGCTTTTCACCTCAGAGACTTCTAGACATGTCAGACAAATGGAAAGCTCCACCTTTGCCAGAAGGCCCTGTAGATCTTTTCATTGGGATACTCTCTGCAGGCAACCACTTTGCAGACCGGATGGCTGTCAGAAAGACATGGATGCAATCTAAACTTGTTAGAACATCAAATGTTGTGGCCCGTTTCTTTGTTGCCTTGGTAAGTTGCACTGTACACTGCATTCTGCTAGATTGTTTTCGAAAAGAGTTAATAGGGGAAGGATGAAATTAATTGTATTATTGAACTGCTCTGGACATCAATGTAATTAAGAGGAAATATCATGACATAGGGGCATAGCATATGTCATCAAAGAAGATAATCGCCTTAATATGGTGCATAAGACCAGGACCAAGGGAAAACACGGAATATCCAACTAAGTGTAATAATAGCAAATGGGAAACCTTAATAACCTTTGTAAATGAAGGAAACATAGGTATAGAGAGGATTCATAGAATGCCATATAGAGATTTTCCAACAGGCATCTCCTTAAAGGAACCTGCAAACTCCAAGACATTGATGATAACAAATGAAGCCTTGGGCACATCTTTCTTGCTTTAAGAGACTGGAATGTCTCTTGTCATTTTTATTTCTGTTTTTTTATGTGGTTACAATGCAGTCTCTCTATTATTTCCAACTAAGGAAAGGTTGCCGTTATTGGCTGGCATGCTATTACATCAAGGGTGGCTAGGCTAGCCACTACAAAAGTCAACAACAGGCACGTAGTAGGGGAACATGTTAGCCTGGGTTTGAACCTGGGTCATCGTACCACTGCTCCAAGTTTCTGCTAGACCATGCTGCCAGACCACATGGCACAACCTGATGGACAAACTTCCTGTCACTTATGCAAGCATGTCATTAATAATTAACTAAAGACACACATTTAACCAAGTTAAAGTCGGCTCTTAGCAAGCCCTCAAACAACATTTACACACAACACTAGTATAATCTATGATAGTCATGGATGATATGGAACACAACTCAAAGTTTATGGATTGGGACCACTACAAAACCTCTTTGCTTGGATGATTTAAACTTAAAGCATGGATGATTGGATGATGATCTCATGTTGGATCTTGCATCCTTTATCCTCATTTGCATATTCAGCTGGTCCATTCGAGCTACAATACCAACATGCCATATATCACTTATACAAGGGGTCATAACAGCAAAACCTTTTTTTTTGCCTATTGACTAAAATTGAAAACCAACTTGCCAAACCTAGTAGGAATTTTGATCATATACAGCCTGAGTGGGCCTAATGGTTAAGAACATATGCTTCCTCTTAAGAGGTCACAAGTTCAAATCCAGAGGGGGGTAGGGTATGTATATCTCCGTAGACTTTAGTAGTCAAATTGCTGCATGGAGGGGGTCCCTTGTCCCACAAACAAGGGGGTCTCATACACCAATTTGGTGTCTGGCTTGGCCGTGACCTTAAATTAGATTATTATTTTTATTATTATTATTAACATATTTAAGGAGGAAACTGTTTTTTATCACATTGAGTGGTTTTCATCTTTGCAATTGACCTAGAGACCAAATGCTAAATTTCATCCACCATTACAGAATGCAAGGAAGGAAGTCAACATACAACTAAAGAAGGAAGCGGATTTTTATGGTGATATGGTAATTGTGCCATTCATGGACAATTATGAGCTCGTAGTTTTGAAGACTCTTGCAATATGTGAATATGGTGTAAGTGATTTTCCTAGTTGTGGTGACTTGTCTATTGCTGTATTGTTTCACATTACTTTGTCTTTTCAAATGCATAGCCATAATTAATGCTATAAAAAAATTGAGTTGCTGTTGTTATTCCCTCCTATTTAATTTGAAGTTGTAAATTCCCTTCTTTTCAAGTCAGTCAATTGAGATTTCCAATTGCATGCAGGTTCGGAGGTTATCTGCCAAATATGTTATGAAATGCGATGATGATAACTTTGTAAGAATTGATGCCGTACTGAAGGAAGTCAACAGATTATCTCATGGACAACCTCTGTACATTGGGAACCTAAATTACTTTCACAAGCCCCTCAGGGTAGGGAAATGGGCTGTCACATATGAGGTATAAAATTGTTTTGAAATGATCCTTGGTAATCGAGTATTTTTTTGAAGATTGGGGTGTTTACTGAGTAGTTACAAATAATATGTTTTGTTTGGGCAATTGTAGGCCTCTGTCTGCACTTCGGAGAATTTATATATTAGTGTTTTGCTTAGGGTTAGCTGATCATCTTCCCTAATAAATAGTTATTTGTGGACATTTTCTCAAGATTCCATCCTGTGGTTTATTGTGACCAAGAAACATAATTTTTCATGGTGAAAGGGACTCAAAGTTCGTCTGGTTAATTTTTCTTGTTTCTGTTGTTCAGGAATGGCCAGAGGATGACTACCCACCCTATGCAAATGGGCCTGGATATATCATATCGAGAGACATTGCAAACTTTGTTGTATCTCAGCACAAGAATCAGACTCTCAGGGTAAAATGCTTCGCTGAAAATTCCTTTACCCACTTCCTACATGTTATTTATTATTATTGTGATTTGGGTGTGTATTTTTTATTGTTTGACCCCGGTTTTTTCCTTTCCTGCAGTTGTTCAAAATGGAAGATGTTAGCATGGGGATGTGGGTAGAGCAATTTAATGCGTCAACTCCCGTTCAATACTCGCATGATTGGAAATTCTGCCAGTTTGGGTGCATCGACGAGTACTACACTGCACATTACCAGTCACCAAGACAGATGATATGTATGTGGGACAAACTTTCTAAAGGAAAGGCTCAGTGCTGCAACGTGAGATGACGGTAGAAAAATTTGTCGTTCAAAACATGTATCTTGTATGTGGTTTCAAGATACAATCTACCAAACCTAGATAACTTAGAAACTACTAACCTATTTTTTTCTACTCTGAAGCTGCATTTCAGAGTGCTCATCTGTCTGTGACACGTTATTGACTGTTAAATGCCAACACTGATTGTTATTGGCAGAATGTAGCTTCGAGACAGAGCTAACCTTGACCAGTTTAGCCGTGTAGATAACCTGATGTTTTGATCCCTGCCCTTTTCCAGAGATGTAAGAAGGTTACTGCACTAATTATTATTTTTTCCCTATTGTATATACTATATAGCACTTCCCATTACGTCTACAATAAATTTTCAGCTTCGGATGATTTTACCAATAATCTATTTTATCTGTGCACATTGGGAAAACAACTCTAATGATAAACAAAATTTGTTTTAGTCTATCATTTATTTACCAATATTTTATTTCATCTGCCCGCATGTTACCAATAATTTATTTTAGTCCAACATTTCAGGAAATGGACAATCAACTCTAATGTGTTAACTATTAGAACATTAATCCTGGTTTGTTCATCAAGATGTCAAGGCCCGTTAGACCATCAAGATGTCAAGACTCAAAAGAGTTATGGTTTTGAATCATGAATGAACGTGAATGCACTTCGATGTTTCATGTATTTACAAATAGAAAAAAATTGAAGTACAAGAAGTGTGCATCCAAAATCTGTATAAGTATGTGTTAAAATGGCTAAGTGAATGGAAGTGCCGGATGTAAATTGCAATCTCCAGTCTCAAGGTCTCCAAACTTGTTTGCGGGTGGGGTTGAAGGGTGGCAGTTGAATCCATTCTTTTTATCATCATCTCACCCCTGGATCCACTTAGCGGCTACTCAACATGATATAATTGTGGTGCCAAGTGATAAATAAACTGTTCTCTTTTTGGTAAAGGGTAATCAGGCGATCTGTTAAACATGGCCAACACATACATCATTCAAGGCTCTATGTCTGCTGGGGTTTGAACTTGGATTGTGTGCATGGTGACACCCCATCTAAACAACTAAACCACAACCCATAAAAACATTTCTGAGAGAATATGTTTTTATTCTCAGGTCTGGGGTTTGGGTAGAGTGCATCTATAAAAATTTGTTGGGGTTTCATTATATGCTTTTGAGGTCATAATTTCCCAACACGGCTTATAGGTTTTCCCTAACATCGAAATCCTTATAAGAACTTAACATTTCAGCTCTGATTCAATTGCTGCTATAAACTTTTAAAAACAGAATGCCTAGAACTAGATATCATGGACACAACAATGAGCAAACCAGACCAATAATTTAAATAAATTCAAAACAGACCATGGAATCCCACACTCATGTAACATTATGCAGGGGAATCGACATTCTTTTCTTCCACTATGTAGACTTAGTTGTAGGAAATCTCAACTAGGAACATTTCCAATTTTCTGTCTAGCCTGTTGCCAACCTCCTTGATTAGGTCACGTTTATCTTGGATGCCCTTCTAGCAAGCTGTTATATCCAATTCAACAGCATTCAACTTAATTCGAACACCACCACCTTATTTGCTAGTGCATCCATAGTTTTCTCAGTGTTTCTTTGTCTCTTCAAAAGGAGCGCCCCAACCTGCAAGATATTGATGAAGCAAACAACGTTTCTGTTTTTCTTCTAGAGGAGTGCCCCAACCTGCAAGAGATTGATGAACCTTTTGCTTCATGGTGGTAGCCATTGCATAGATGTTACAATGGGGGTGAAAATGCACGGGGCCTAAACTTTCCAAGCCTCGTTCTCTTGCAATTATCGCTTTGTTGGTTTCTTAGATTTGCCTATAAAATCATTCTTCACCTGCTTGGCTCCCTTGTTAACCCTTGGTTCTTCAAACTGTACACAGTCAAGGTAGACAACTTATCTGTCATGGACTTGTAGTTCCACCCAAGTTTGTTTCAACACTCAAGGTTGTGCGGCACTGCCTTGCCTCAATCGCAGGGGCTTGGTCAGTCTACGCCTACTATAGCTAGACTACGCTTCTTCACTTAAGGTTTGCCCATAAGTTTGCCTTAAGCTACAATAAGTTAGATGCACAACTATGTCCAACACAACCTAGTTCATCCAACAATAGGCATGCGTCCAATCACAACCTTAAAACATCCCAACAGTACTTAACACTTGCCAATATCAATACTTAGCCAAAACATACTAGTGCAAGGAACAATGACATCCAACAGTCATAAAGCATCCACAATACACAAGTATGGGTGCCACCCAAGGCATGTGCCTTAACACTTTATAATATGAAGAATGTTTACAAGATACAACAGAGGAGCGTAGCCAACTACTTGCAACTCATTTACATACTACAATTACACTTAGGCAAAACAACATACAAGAACTGTCAATCCAACCCTTGAAGCAACCACAGGCTTGTCTCCTACATGTCTTGTCTTATTTTTTGTTTCACTTAGCCAATGTAAATCGTCCCATTGTGCCCAAACCTAAACTTGGCAC
Organism: Picea sitchensis; assembly: GCA_010110895.2. Taxonomy (NCBI): domain Eukaryota; kingdom Viridiplantae; phylum Streptophyta; class Pinopsida; order Pinales; family Pinaceae; genus Picea; species Picea sitchensis. The sequence continues at coordinate 103,569 of SNQJ01S0001849.1, forward strand.
AATTGCATAATTTCTTTTGCGCACTTGTGAATGACTCTTCTTGCTTATGCCTTGGCACTTTGAGGTGCCCTCTTTTTATACGAGTTTTTCGTTGTACTTATAAGCCCCTTCATTCTAAGGTGGACCCAAGTGCCCACATAGTTGACTTGCTTCCCTTGGTGATTTGTCTATTGATTGTCCTTGTCCAAAAAGTGTGATTGCTAGTGCGTCCAAGTCTGCCTAAGTGCACCCAAGTCATTCCAAGTGTGCTCAGTCTGTCCATCAAAGTCGTAGTCTGCCCCGCCCATCCCATCCATTTGACTAATCTCAGTCTATTTGTCCAACTCGTCTCAGTTTGTTTGTCCAACTTGTCTTGGTCGGTCTAGTCTGCACAACTACACCCAAATTGTTCGATCCCACACGACTCTGCCTAGATCCGTCTGAGTTCATCTTGTCGTGCTCAACAATGCGCCTAAGTGCGCCCAGTGGATGTGTGCTCGATGGTGTACACCCAATGAGTGCATCCCACAGTTGAGATCCATAATTACTTGTGCTCGAAGATACTTCGATTATTCGCCACAACTCCCAAGTGTGGATCGTTCAACTTCGTTGGTTCGTATATAGTCCAAGCATCCAAGTCATCAAGCTCTCTATGCCACTCTTGTCTATCATGCGAAGTGCATCTCTGCATATGAGGTTGCCCATGACAATCTTCTTTGCCTTCTCTAGCCAAGCTTTCTTCTAAGCTTCACTTGGTGTGTTTGACTAGTGCGAGCTACCATTGTCTGCAGTGTGCCTTGTCTATGAGTAGAGTTGCTCAACTTGTCCATGGTGTGCCTTGCCAATGGGGTAAGGTACTTAAAATTGATTCATCTAAGGCAACAACCTTCCATCATGTTCATCCGTACTTGTCACTGATCATTGAGGTGAGCGTGTGGTGGAGGCACCCAAAGCCACTCAAGGCGAGGACCTTACACTATCCCTCTCTCTTGCAATTATCGGTTTGTTGGTCTCCTAGATTTGCCTATAAAATCATTCTTCACCTACTTGGCTCCCCTGTGAACCCATGGTTCTTCAAGCTGTACAAAGTCAAGGTAGACAAACTATCCGACATCTCCTTTTCCCCTGTTTTTAGGCAAAATTAATTTACTACCACCACAATAAAGAGCAACTCTTCTTTCGACATCTTCCACCCTTCTTGGGATTGTAGACTGACTTCGACCTTTCACACTTCATTTCTATTATGCAACTAGGGATTTGTAAGGTAAAAACAAAAAACCATTCCAACTCTATCGGCCAAGACATGGAAAGATAATAAATTTGACATCATGAATATCGCTTACCATGAATGATAAATTCAATCAATTTCCCATTCTCATTTACTACATGCATCCTTCACTTTAAGACCTATAAATGAGACGAGCCCATTATTCTTCTTTTTTTAATGAATATTGTAAAATAAAGGTTTAAAGCCTAGATTGTCAATTCCCCACTTGAGGTTCAAGCAACATTTATTGATTGGATTAAGGATCTTTCATTATTTTTTCTTAGAATATAATTCGCCCCACCCTCAAGATCATAAGTGTGAATGAGATCATTGATACCTTGCCAAGCCCAACAATAGTTGGTTCATGAAGAGCCTCAATTAACAATTAACTCACGTAGAGTGAATGTTACATGTGGGATTTGAACTTAGGTAGGTTGGATAACATTCCACCTATCAACCACCTGAACTACACCCAATCAATCGATCTTTCCTCAATTATCAAGTTGGCCTCTAGATTGGTCACACGATTCGTTTATGCACTAGCATGTTAATGAATATTGTTAAATAAAGGTTTAATCTTGATTGCCAATGCCCCACTTTCTTGAGGTTCAAGCGATGTTTATTGATTGGATTACCGATCTTTACTCAATTATTAAGTTGGTCTCTTCTTTAATATGTTGGAACTTGATGAGATTTTGTTTGCCTCCTTTATCCACTCCATAGGTCCTTCGAGAAGTGTGGTTTTTATTTCTCTTTAAAATGAAATTTATAATTAGTTTAGAGCTCCCTTCAAAAATTATTTCGAAATAATTCAATTTTAGCAATAGGGTTTTCTATGATAATTTAATTCTAAACACCTAATTGTTTTTTTTCCTCTGATAAAAAAATCATAATTTTGTTATAATATAACAAAATTACATTTCATAGATTCTTACAAAAGCTTGCACCAAGTACTTCAAAAATAAGTCCCATATAGGTTTAAAAATATAACATAAGATACAAAGTATTTCCAAATCAACAATAGCAATAATGTCTCCCTCTAAATAGTGATTTAGATATTATAAATATTTAATTGAATTGCTATTCCAAAAACCCTCTAAATAGTGATTTAGATATTAGAAATATTTAATCGAATTGGTCATCCAAAAACTAAAATTAGACAAAAGGGTCAATGATTTATTCGGTGAATTATTCATCCACCTGATCTGAAATGTGCTAGACACAGCCAAATAAAGTGCAATGTTTGAAATCTCATCTGCATCTACATTCCTTTCTTTGTGCGCATGATAAAAATAAATAGAATTATAGGCAAATCTAGCAAGCTATAATTAAAATAAATAGAATTATAGGCAAATCTAGCAAGCTATACCTCCTAGAAAATAGGTGACAATATAATTATCCAAGTTGTTTATCCCATTCATCCTATGAACCCCATGAAGTGAGTCACCAAAGTATTGAAGTTTATGTGCACCTTTTTCAGCTAATTGCATTAATAGCAACTTTAAGGCCAAGAATTCTATGAAGTTATTTTTCCCATGTCCAATGAACATTGAATTTTAAAACATTTGCTTCCTTTAAATAAATAGCATCTTCTCCACAAATTGACGGGTCTTCTTGATAGGCCCCACCAAAGTAAGTCAAAGTGCCATTTTTATCAATTTATTCCACACCAATCTATCTTAGAAGGTCCAAGTAGTTTGTTTAAAAGCATCAAGAATGGACATACTTTGAACATCACACTCCATGGGTGGTACAAACTTGCATTCAAAAATTTGAGTTACAAGCTAGCTATACTCCCCATGAAGAGATCAAAGGAAGAGATTTGAGCATTTTGACAGTAGGCTTATTACACCACATATCAAACCTTCATCAATGGAATGCCCCCTAGACCTCCCCTAAACCTATAAGTGCCTCCAATTCTTTCCATAGCTCACCAGTTAATGGAGAAACCATTAATAGATGTATAATGGATTTTCCACTTGCCTTACAAAGGATACAAAGACTAGGCCCTTGTTTGCCTTTCGAAGGAACAACGTTGAGCATTTTGATAGGAAGATTATTACACCACATAGCAACCCTTCATTAATGGAATGCCACCTAGACCTCCCTTAAACCTACAAGTGCCTCCAATTCTTTCCATACCTCACCAGTTAAAGGACAAAACATTAATAGATAAATAATGGATTTTTCACTTGCCTTACAAAGGATACACAAACTAGGCCCTTGTTTTCCCTTTTTTAATAAAACATCCCATATAAGTGCCAACCACATAAACATACATGCTTTTAAAGGGAATTTGAACTTCCATTTATGCTTCCACCACCAAATTGATTCCCCCACCTCTTCAACTACATTTAAAATTTGAAAACCTATTTAGGGAGTATAAATCCTTCTTGCATAATCTTTTCCCCATATGAGCTCATCATCAATGTCCTTGATTCTCGCATGACATGTCCTTAGAGTTGAAATAAAACCCTCCCAGTGAACTACATCTCTATCTCCCATCCCAATGACTTAGTTGATTTCCATTATCGTCTCCATATGGTTATTGTTGAAGTTTTACTTATACAACTAGCAATTATGGTTCTTCTTTATTATTACAATCATTTAGCACATTAGCTGCATAAATAAGATCATTGAAAGAGAGGCAATCACATAAACAATAGAGACACACAGATTATCTCAGGAAACCCTCATGGGAGAGAAAACCCAACACAAACTTCCTCAATATAGATAGACCAAAGACCGAATAGAAGATCCTCCTCTACTCCTTCACTAGGAAGAGTAGCGCACCACTTGACCAAGAAATACCAAGACACAGACCAATAACCCTCCTTGATGTCACACTTAGCTACAGTGGTAGTTCCTCCAAGACTTGCACACTTCTTCATCGCTGCATAGCTAGTGTGGTGAGTGTAAATGAGGCACTGGCCTCCTTTTATAAATAGTGGTTTGGCCAACCTATAATTAGGTTTGGGCCGACCTATCACTTTACCCTCTTAATTTACACTTAACTGTCAAGGCACAATAGGGCCGAGTTTTACTAAGGCACAATAGGGCCTAATTAAATATAATATAATAATATCATTCAACTCTCCTCTTAGGTAGAATATTCTTTGAATTTACAATATTTCAACTCTCTCTTAGGTAGAATATTCTTTGAATTTACAATATTTCAACACTCCCCCTTAACAAGAAGGGTATTCTACTGACAACATTAATAACAACTGACTGAACTCAATACATCATCAAGAGGAGGGGACACTGTCGATCATTGAATTTTTTCTCATCATCAACATCAGTAGAAACTGAACATCATCATCATCTTCAGCGTGGAGCTAGAGTAACATCATCATCAACAACATGAAGCTGGAACATCAACATCAACAACACGAAGCTGGAATAACATCATCATCATCAACAACATGAAGCTTGAATAACATCATCATCATCAACATGAAGTTGGAACAACATCAACAACACGAAGCTAGAACATCGACATCAACAACACGAAGCTAGAACAACAACATCAACAACATGAAGCTGGAACATCAACATCAACATCAACAACATGAAGCTGGAACAAAAACATCAATATGTGGCAACATAATGAGGCAGGTGCATCAACAACAATATTTGTGGTACTCTAACAGACCGTCCTTATCGGATCTTCGGGATCTGCCCAATAATCATAAGATTCCCTAGGATATAGAATCCTAACTGAGCTACCACATGGTACTCTGACAAACCATCCTTATTGGACCTTAAGGATCTACCCATGAATCATAAGATTCCCTAGGATATAAATTCCTAACTGAGCTACCACTACTGACCACAATTGACATATACATGCACAGGTACTATGACAGACCGTCCTTACCGGACCTTCGGGATCTACCCATGGATGATCAATCCCCTAGGATATAAAATCCTAACTGAGCTACCTTTTGTTGGTTAGGATACCACAGTATCATCAACATCACTCCCCCTTTTGAGGGAGGTCCTTTCGAACTACACCAAGCTTGTCTCGGAAGTACTCAAACTTCACACAAGACAGAGGCTTAGTCAACACATCTACAACCTGTTCATCTGTGCTAACATATTGGAGCTTTACAACTTCCTTCTGCACCATGTCACGAATCGTAGTGATACCTAATCTCTATGTGCTTCGTCTTATCATGGAACATTGGATTATCTGTCATCTTTATGCAACTTTGGTTATCGAATAGAATCATGGTAGCTTCCATCTCTAGGTCAAATAAACCTATCAACAAATTCTGAAGCCATAGGGATTCATAACTGGAGGAGCATGCTGCAATGTACTCCACTTATGTCGTACTGAGAGCAATACTGGATTGCTTCCTGCTTTTCCATGAAGTCATGTCTGACCCCAAACTGAAACAACATCCTGAAGTGATTTTTATGTCTAAAGTACCTCCAGCCCAATCTGAATCAGTATAGCCATACACTATGAAGTCATAGTCTCTAGTATAACAGAGGCCATAGTCCAATGTACCCTTAATGTATCTCATCGCATGCTTTTCCATAATCAGGTGAACATCTTTCTCTGCAAAACATATATCTGTCCGTGTGTTCTTCAAATATATCAACGAACCAAATTTTCACATCACATTGTACCAAACTGGTACACTTGCTCAGCTGCAACTCAATCTGCACAATCATGTGCTAGATCTATGTGCTTTCTATAAAGCACTATCTGTCTCACTTCCTGAGAGTATGTCCTCTACTTTTTCTGCAACTATTCCTTCTGGAATCAGGACTCTGCACTTGCAACTGCTATTTCTGAAGCTGATAATGACTGCTCTATTCTCATTGCAGTTGTTGAACTCTGAGAGTAACTCCTCTACTCTATCACGAAAACAACTTCATCTGAAACTAAGAGTGGCTCAATAACTGACACCGGGGGTAGCTTATCCTCTTTCTTTGGAGGTAACTCAATCTTCTATTGTAGTCATGTCTCCATGGCCCAACTCATGTACTGCACCAACTGGCACTGGAGATAACTCAATCTCAAATACATGGATTGTCATACCTGCTCCCTCTGAATCTCATACTGTGTCGGCTTCTTTTAATGAATCATGTTTGTTATACATATGTACTTCTTTTGATTACTGGAGCAACTATCTCGTCATAGTCTTCTCCCTCTTGTTGGGAGAATCCTCTAGACACAAATTAGGCTTTGTACATCTCTATAATGTTATCTGCAACATGCTTGATCTGTTAGATCAATCTTGGAAGTCACCATTGACTTCCCCTCTAGTCTTAAGGAAAATCCATATCCCAGTCCATCTGGATAGCTTTCTCCTCTATCATTGAAACAAGGGAATCTTCCCAGGAGATTTCACATCTCCTAGAAGTCTCTGAAGCTACGATCTAGTCTTCTCAACTCATGGCATCTGTCTTTCCGTCTTGATGTCTCTTTTTCCCATCTGATCCTTTCTGAGATTAGGCTTACTCCGAGTCTTGATTTCTTCTGAGTCTACAAAAACTTCATAGTCTCTACAGGATATACTTGGTGTCGAATACCAAGTCTTAATATGAAAATCTGAGTCAGACTTAAAACAAATTCTGGTTCATGTCAAGGTGGCTTCATTATCCATTGACCAAGTCCATTGTGAGTTCTATTCTAATGTTCAATCATCTTTGGAACCTTCTACTCCTTACAATCAATCTCCATATGAGATGCTTTGTATATCAAAAGTAGCTTCTTCTTCATCTTCTTTGGTGCATGGATGTATACGATCATGTATACAACTTGGATAGTCTGCTCCATGTCTCATCTAGTATGTTGCCTCCTACAACCATCACTATAGCTTCCTCAAGGTTATCACCTGTGACCTGCCTGGAACAAGAACAACAAGGGAGAAACAACAAACAAGAATAATACTCTTTATAATAACAACAAAACAATAGCGAGAACAATCGTCACAATAGCTCCTTTACAACTATCACTTATGACCTACCTAAAACAAGGGTAAAAAGTAAGAAATACAATAATAAGGAATGAGAGAAACACTCTTCTAGTGTTGTGATCAATCATTCCTCCATTGTAATCTGGAAACAAAACAATAAGTTTCTCTTAGAGGAGATATTAGTTATATCTAGTAATTGATTACAATAATCATTTATCTCAATAGTGCTCACATGCTACCAAATATTCAACAATAGAACTTTTCAAAGATTGCTATCACAACTATAGTGTTTAGCAACTATAAAACTTGATATGTGTAAATTTGAATCTTATCAATTTAATCAATCAAACCTGGAACTTGGAGTCTTGTCCTCAAGAATGAGTGTGTTTCTTTTCTTCCGAGTCTCCTTCACTCAAGATGACAAGTATTTTCTTCAACCTGTCTTCTGTACCAAGACAATATGCTGGGGTGCATAGGTTCCTCTGAATGTGTTGGATTTGAGATCCGTCTAGATCTACGATTGTTGTTTAGACAAAATATCCTTTCTCCTACAAGTACCCTTTAAACTAATGATATAATTTAAACATATGTAAGTACATACCTCTGACAACATCGACAGGTGGTGGCACCATTCGACAATAGTGGCAAGCAATAACGAACCTTTTAAACTTCAAAGGTGCTTCAACTTGTAACTTAAAGTTAGTTGGAGATTTTCTAGGGTAAGGTGCACTAGGACGATAAAAAATCAGTCCCAACACTTCACAAAAACTTTCACTGCAATTGGTACTGCAGCTGGCGTTGGCACTGCAATTGGTGCTGCAACTGGCACGAAGGAACTGGCATTGCAACTGCAACTGATACTGCAACTACAACCGATACTGCAACTGCAACTGGTACTGCAATCAACTAGTGCTGCAACTGGTACTGCAACTGCAACTGCAACTAGTACTACAACTACAACTGGAACTTAGGTTTTTATGAGGAAACCCTAATTTCTCAAACTTCAAATTTCAGAATTCTAATCCAGGGACTAGATATGCCCTCCTAGGGCGAGTTCCTAGGTGTGGTTACTTTCTTCAACGTCCTCCTCAAACAAGGAAAACATCATACTTAGGGTTTATGGAGAAACCCTAATTTTGCAACAACTGCAACATTGAAAACTGAACCTGGGAGAGGATGCGCTGAGGCTAACTACTTCTTTATAAATTGTGAATTGGTCTCTTTCATGCCTGCTCTGATACCATGTTGAATTTTTACTTATACAACTAGCAGTTACAATTCTTTATTATTACAATAATTTAGCACATTAGCTGCATAAATAAGATCACTGAAAGAGAGGCAATCACAAAAACAATAGAGACACACAAATTATCCTGGGAAACCCTCATGGGGGAGAAAACCTAGAAAAAAATTCCTAAATATAGATAGACCAAATATCAAACAAAATATCCTCCTCTACTCCTTCACTAGGAAGAGTAGCACAACACTTGAACAAGAAATACCAAGACACAGACCAAGAACCCTCCTCGACGTCACACTTAGTTGCAATAACAGTTCCTCCAATACTTGTGCACTTCTTCATAGCTGCAAAGCTAGTGTGGTGAGTGTAAATGAGGCACTGGCTTCCTTTTATAAATAATAGTCTGGCCAACCTATAATTAAGTTTGGGCCGACCTGTCACTTTACCCTCTTAATTTACAATAAACTGTCAAGGCACAATAGGGCCGACTTTTACTAAGGCACAATAGGGCCTAATTAAATATAATATAATAATATTATTCAACTCTCTCTCAGGTAGAATATTCTTCGAAGTTACAATATTTCAACAATTGTCTCTAGATATACAACCTAATCAAGAATATACCATTTCTATGAAGAGTCTCAATCAATCTATCAAACAACTTGTAACCCTCACCATTCCCAACCCAAGGCTCTATACCAATGCTCACTCAACCCATTCCTAAAACTAAGCATTGCCCAATTAAAGGGAAGGCTAAGACCATTACCTTTTAGATAATAGAAGCTATTTTCCATTTTTCATTTGGATTCGTAATCCAATCTTCCCTCATATTAGGGGCTATATATTTTTGAACTATAACTTGGCACCAAAGACCCTAACCTCCAATTAATGTCCAAACACATTTGGAAACCAATGCTTTGCTAAATAAATGAAGGTTCTTCAATCCCCAACCACCCATGTTTTCAGAATTGCAATATACTATGATTTAACCAAGAAAAAACATTTTCCCCCCTTGTTTTAAGACCACAAGAATTTAAAACTTGTTTGCGTAATCTTTTCTAATCCCCTCTTAGGAATAAAGGATAACAACATCCAATATACAAGAATTGCATCAAGAACCGAGTTAACTAAAATGAGCCCACCCCCTCGAGATAGCCATCGGTTACACCATACATATAATCTATTTTCCACCTTGGCTATAAGCCAATGCCAATCTCTTTTACCACACTCATTGCACTTGAGATAATACCCTAGATATTTCAGCCCAAGCTAAATATCTATTTGTTGATTAGAAAATAATTGAAAAAAATATTTGACATCTTCTTCATCTATACTAGAAAAGGAGACGAATGACTTTTGAACATTAACCAACCTTCTTGTTTTTATGCGATAAAGATCTTATATTTCTTTGAGCTTGAGGCAATCCCTCCTTGAACCATCACAAAAAAGAAATATGTCACCTACAAATAGAAATCAAACAAACAAACACCACCTCTAATTTTGATGCCTTTAAAAGAGTTAGATATTTTTGCCTCAATGAGAAATCTGTTTAAACCTTCAACAACGATAATAAATAACAGGGGGAAGTGGACATACATGCCTCATCCCTCTGCTAGGCTTGAAAAAATCTAAGGAAAACCCATTTATTAATATTGCAAAAGATATAGAAGTCACACAACTCATTACTCAATTTACAAATTAAAAACTGAATCCCAAGTGAAAAAAAAATCCATGAACCTCATATACATTAGGTTCATATACATTTAACTTGCCCTATTATAAACTTTAGACAAGTCTAACCTTATTATAAGCTTTAGACAAGTCTAACCTAACTAGTTATTAATCCATACCTTATGAATTTCATAAACATTATCATCATGTTTTTTCTACATTCCTTAGAATTATAGCTTTATTCCATGATATTTTAATCCCAGACATATAACTAGCTAGTTATTACTTTCACACCTTATGAGTTCACTACCAATGATGTCCCCTATGTGTCCTTTACGACATTTCTTGCGCTCCCAAGCTTGCCTTTTCTTGCCCATCAAATTTAACGTCGATCTAGATTGCTCATGTGGATGCTATGTCTACCGGGGAATTCCCTCTTAAAACATTGCTCTTTTATAAATTCTAAAGATAAACAAGTGATCTTAAATGATGTTTCTAATCATAAACAAATCATGTCTAAATATCATGTAGCTTAATGTTAAATATATAGTTATAAGCATGCATGGTACTGAATTTCTCACATTGCACTTTGTAGACTCTATTATTTAAAAATAGAAACATATATATTTTTAATTAATTATAAAATAAGAGGGTTGCAGTCATTATTACCCAACCTTTTAATAAAAAAAGGAATTTACCTCGTCCAAAATTTTTCAAAGAGTTTAGGGAGCACTGAAAATTAAATCCTAATTGTCCCATTTTCAAAAAACTATTGTTACTCTTCATTGATTGGCTAACATAAAGCCTTACATATTGTCTAAGCAGAAATAAAGTCTTGAAAAACATAAAGAAATTCAAACATTTTGATTACCAAACCCCAAATGGGTCGATTTCTTTCTTCCCACTACAAAAGATCGTAGAGAAGGATTTGTATTCATGACTTGTTTTATCTGTTGCTCCATTGTATCCTCTTCCATGGCTGCGATTTGGTCTTGTCTAAAGGAACCAACTAATGCAACTGTGTCTGCACATTTCTTCAACTCCTCAAACTTGGGCTTTTCCTCCAGCTCCAAGTACTTTTCTCCTGAAGTTCCCTGATTATGTCTTCTTCCTCCAGTTTCTCTCTATTGCTTTCCCCCCCTACCTCCAAGAGTACAATTTCACTTTTGTACTTTTCTAATAGGGTTTTCATCTTCAATTATTTGTCTTCAAGTCACTTTTAGGTCCCTTGCATAGTTTCGTCCCCATTATTTTTTTCGGGTTTCACATCTTCCTATTGATAATGATAAATTTTCTTGATTGTTGTTGATGTGTCATTCACATCTCCAAATTGAGTCTAAGAGAGTAGAATGTTCACAAAATACACAACGATTTGGATGGCTGTAGTTATCCATATCACAAGTTCCTAATGGAATTTCCAAAACATAGTCCCAATATTTCTATTACTAGTTGAGAACAAGAGTGCTGGTATGCTAGTTAGAGAATTGAGGGAATCCCCTCAAAACTTCCAACCTAATAAAAAAATCAGGTTCCCACTTCTATTGTTAAATCCCGAATTCATTTCCATAGTTCCTCTACTCAGAAAAGTGTAGTAATTCAACTTAAAGGAATAAACCTTGCAAATATGAAACAACTCCTCAAACCCGATAGACATGATGAGTTGAAGGTAATACTTGAATACAAAGCCCGACGTCGATTGACACCCTGAGAATCTTGATCCCCATTCTCGATTGTCCAAATTTCATTGAGGGATGACCGAGAATGGGAATCACCTTCTGAACCTTAATAGAAGACCCCTGGTGGTATTTCTCTCCATCCAAAGGAATGACACTCCAACATAACAAAAAGAGATAACAAATCAAACCTCCCATCCAGAAGCTAAACCATGATTTCCAAGTACTTAGTTGGATCGAAATTATAATCCCACAAGCTCTGCACCATCCCATCCTACCAAAATTAATGAAGGAGAAAGTCCACGAGATCAAGTGAGGAGCACGACAAACTATCCCATTAAATGAATAAAAATGCATGGTATTGTGGCTTTTCCACTTGTCTAGACATATTAAATGGATCATTACAGGTGAATAAGTGGATGATAAATGTAGGGGAGGTTGCTAAAGATCTCCCCCCCCACCATTTTTCCATAACATCCCAATAGTTAGATTGTTGGCATTGTTGGCCATAGAGTTGGCTAAAGAGTTTATCCCTCTCAAGGAATGATAAAACTTAACACTCTCAAATCCCTCTATCAATTTTTGGATGCAATGAAGCAACCTATTCATATGAGGTTCCTTGGGAAGATTTTTGTGGACCATGTGGTATATGACAATCATCGAATAACAATCACTATTGCGTTTTTATGTTTTGTGTCTTCATTATCAAAATTTATTTCCATAGGACCAGGGCTTCTGCCTAATTGTTTGTGGTTTCTCCAATTCCCCCAACAAATAAAGTTTTATTTATTTCTTTCGGGGTCAAAAATAACACCCATACACCTACCACCTCTATAAACTCTAAATTTCAACCCAAATGAAACTTAGTGATTAAATAATAAATAAATCATAGTATCATGTAGTTAAATCTTAAATATTTAGATACAAACATGCATGGTAATGAATTTCTAATTCAATGTTTGGTCTTAATTGGAATGTTTCATTCCTCACAAGGCATTGATTATTGAAGAATATACATGAAGCCATTAAAATACGGAATTTTTTTAATGATTACTAATTACATTTAATGTCATAGTGCAAACCAAAAATTAACCATACAAATTGTGATTGTACATAATTTAAGTGAAGTGGTAACATTTTGGAGTTTGAGCGATTTTAAAAGTCGAAAGGATCCCTTTTGAAATTAACATATTTTTTTTAGTTAAACGTTTTGTTTTGATTGTTGTGTGAAGATATACAAATCCCGATGTTCTGTTATCTGTGTTATCACAATACAATCCCATTTTAATATAGATAGACCTTTAGACCTTTCATCTTATTAAAAGCTTTATAAAGTTTTTAATACATTATGCGATATTTTTTTAATGAATTTACATTTTTTAAATTGAAATTAAAATTAATTTACATTTTCTATTACATTCAAAATGATGCAATTGGGTATGAATAATATAAAATCATATTTAAAGAAGCAATCAAGTTTAATTATTCATGTCGAGAACAATTCAAATAAAAAATTTGCATTGACTAATTGAATGAGCATTACTCATGCCACCTCTATTTTAGAAGAGAATGAATTAATACATTTGAATTTGAATTCACAAAGAAAGTGGTTATTATAGAGGTGATTTATGTTCAAAATTAATGAAGAATATGTTTAAATTATAATATAAAAAATAATTTATATTATGTTTTTTTTAATAATTAAAATATAAATTTATATAAATGTAAATTTATATTAATTTAAAAGGTTAGTTGCGATGAAGTTAGAGGTGATTACATTCTCTAAATTCATAAAACTTTGATAAGACTAGCTATATTTTTAAATTAATAGTAATAGATAATTTTTTTCCATTCAAACGAGAATTCCAAATATTTCTACTAGTATCCTACTTAATAAATTGAAACAAAATATAGATAACTTTAAAGGACATTTATACTATTTTAGATGTGAAAATTGCCTTGTTCTTCTTTCCCTCGTTGGAATGAGGGGGACTTGCACCTTTGATGTCCATAGGAACCCGATTCTGATAGACTGTTTCAGTTTCTATTATTTCTACTTGATTCAAACTATTGATGTGATGATTGTTGGAGGCGAAGAAGATGTAATCCATGTGCCGTGAGAGGACCAAAGAGCAAAGTTTGTTGCATTCATTCTCTAGTGAGTCAATTTGATGTTTTAATGATAATCTTGGAGGAGATTATCATTAATGCATTGTTGTTGGCTTGACTAGTGTATTCATGCTTGCGAAGGACCCATCTTACCTCCTTGGTATCGTCGTTTTCCGTGACTTTTCGGGCTTCCCTTTTCACATGGACTCAATTAAGAAACACACTAAGAGGCCATAATATGGCAACGATCCATAAAACTGAAACACTAGGTGCCAAACTGTGAGGCCAAGAGTCAAGCCACATATAAAGAGAAAGCTCAGGATTCAACTCAATTTCGCTACTCCAAAATGCAATATCAGAGTTATCACACAAATAGAAACCCATAGAAAAAAGTGAGGAGACTAGAGTATGCTTGGTTAGAAACCTATAGTAGAAGAAAGAAAACAACATTATAAGCCAAACAGATCCCTTCACCATTGATCACATACTCTGCTCTCCATAATACATATCACGCTCCCTCCAAGAAACCAACAACCCCACAGAAAGAACACAGAGATTACAACCAGGTCATAGACCCAATGACCCCTAAATTGGACTACTAAGAATTCACCCTAGGGTTGAGCACCAAACCAAAATTATCCCATATTTCATGAAGGAATTAATCACAACACATTGAATAGCCACAAGTGAGACCTGCCAAGCCATATGGGACTATGGGGTTAGCTATCTCTCGATGTCCTTCCATTGTCTCATCCAATTTTTATTCATTGATGAATGCAAGTTGGGATTCTTGTCAATTAATAACCACTAATTATTTAATCTAAGGGATTGTGCAATAGTTAAGATCCTCGTTTTTTATTAGAATTCCGGGATTTAAAGATGAGGTAAATTTTTCCCAATTATCTGCCTCTCCATTCAATTCCCTCCTGGTCTGGTAAAAGGAAACTGTATCAAAATGGACTAGAACTTGTTTGATTCGAAAGACAATGGATTTTAATTAGTTGCCCCTAAATTCGACCTAGCAATCAATTCTTTTATAATCAACAACAAATCCCCAAAAAATAACAAGGATCTGAGACCATTTTCTTTAGCAATGGAGAGCCCACGCCACAATGAGTAAGCCTCAACTAGATTATTTGAAGCATTAATGAGACCCTAGTGTTAGGATATTTAGACACTTAGGAGTTAGTTAAGATCAACTTGGTCAAATGTATCATTAGATAAAAGTGTGTTTCTTTAGTACGCATTAGTATGCATTTGTAGTTAGGTAATCCACTGATCACGATATGTTCCTGACATAAAGTGATCCGATGGTTCATATTCTCCTCGATCTTAACTACTATATTGATCCATTTCTTAACACCCGATTGGTCCATGATCTCTATTTAAAGAGCGTGGAGGGTCATTTACCGATGATCGATTGTAAGAAACTCTCTTGTAAATCTCTATGTAATATTTTCTTTTGCATTAATAAATTGCTCCAAGTGGCCACGTTGGTTGGGGCCGTGGATGTTACCTTATAGGGGTTTTACCATGTCAAAACATAGGTGTGTTGATATTTTATCTAGTTGTGTGAGTGGTTACTGAAAGTGTTCTTCCTTTGTTGGAATACTTGTTTTGTCAAACATGGTATTAGAGTGCATTTGAAGACCTGCTCCCATTGTAGATTGAGATCTTGAAGCCATGTCTTTGCATATTTGGTTTCTACCATTTCCTTAAATTTATAGGTTGAGAAGACTATTCCATTGCGTTCGAAGTGCTCATTTCAATTATGAATACTTTTCATTTCACTTGAAAAGGTTTTCGTTTGCCCAAGATACAACCGTTTCAGTCAGATTTGGAGGTATAAAGCATGAGTACGCCCTTTTGAATTTTTACAAAGATAATATTTCAATTTTGTTTTGGTTTTCTAATTTTATTTATGGGTTGCTACTCTTTTTGATCTATGTATGCTCTTTTCCATGTGCTATGTGTGATCTTGACAAATCATAAACATAGCAGGAAGAGTTTTCTTGTCTGCGTATGTTCTTTGTCGTGCACTCTATGTGATTTCGGTAAATCATAAATAGAGGGGAAATTTACATTTTCCGGGTAAGATAACCAATATCTAACCCTTTTTGTTGTCGAGAAGTGAATTTTTTTGTGTGTGAATGCATGAAAACAAGTTTTTATTAAGTACACACTCCAGTGCCGTCTTCCACAACAACAACAACAACCCCAATCTTCCTTAAGACTATAATGTGATTTGCACTAACCCACTTGGTTGAAAGTTACTTTACTTAGTAAGAGGTCTTGAGTTCGGGTCTCTTTTTCATGCATTCATTGTAAGTGCATTTCACTTAATTATGAAAGGGAATCACTATTAAATAAATTTAATATTTTATTTTAAGTTATTTTTTTGATCGCAACTTTCATTTACAAAGTAACTTCATTGTAAAAGTGATTCTGACTTATTCTATAAAAGTGGGTCACTTCATAAGTAACTCATTTAAAAGTGAAATTATAGGCATAGTTAGGCGGAGCATCACCACGTGGACCAACTTCTACTTACCACGTGGGTCTTTGGTTACCAATTATGCCTTTTTTCAAAAGGGCATAACTTTCACATCTGAAGTCCATTTTCAATGTCGTTTTTTTTAACAACCTATTTTTTTTGAGAAATTTTCATTCAGACCATCAATTTCAAGATTTAAATCCATATTCTTTTCATATTTAATATAACTTCTCCTTGTACCTAGGCATTCCCCTAACAGAGAAAGCTTACAAAATGTCAACCTGGGAAGGAATAATCAACAAGTTACATGAGCGGGTGAAAATTTGGACATACAGATCCCTCAACCTAGCCGACAGAATTATTCTGACCAAGTTTGTTTTGCAATCAATTCCAACCTTTATGATGTCCATTTTCCCAACCCCCCAGGGGATACTACAAAAAATAAGAACCATCCAAAGGGACTTCCTATGGCGAGGAGTGGAAACAAAGAAAAAATGGGCCCTGTTGGCTTGGGAGAAGGCCTGTAAACCAAAAAGAAAAGGAGGCATGGGGTTACAAGACCCATAAGTGACCAATGACGCCTACGAGGTGAAACTCTGGTGGCACTGGGTCAAAGAAACTACTACACCATGGGTAAACCTATGGAAGGAAAAGTATGCCCCTGACATAAGTGACCAGGACACAATTCGCTTTAGAGGCACTAGGGAAGGTTGAACCATATGGAACCTAGCCTGGCGCAACAAATCCTGGATTCAAACACACAACTTTTGGGAAGTAAGGAATGACAGAACAACCAGATTCTGGGAGGACGTCTGGCAACATGAACCTAGACTAGAGAACCTGAACATGGAGGAACTCCAACAAGAGTTGATTGCGCAAAGTAAAACCAGAGTCTACCATTACTGGAAACAAGAAATAGATCACAACAAATGGAGAATCTGGGACACTCTCACTCCAAAGAATAGATACCAAACCACAACAACAGTAAACGAAGTGGAGGAGGAATTGGGGAGACGAAAAAATAACAGTCAAGGAAGGAAATGACCAGCTGAGATGGGGAAAAAAAGACGGCAGGGAATTCAATCTAAAACAAGTCTGACACTATATCGCGGACCAGGGCCAAGAAGACTCGACATAACAATGGGATAAGCTTTGGAACAACCCCCATTGGCCAATTTTTTTTTTTTCCAATGGTTAATACTCCACAAACGAATTCTAACTTGGGAAAATCTAAGGAAAAGGGGATTCATAGGTCCTTCCAGATGTCACCTCTGTCAAGCCAAGGAATAAAAAATGAACTATCTCCTTGACGAATGCACCTACACAACATAAATCTGGGATTGGGCGACAGGTATCTTCTGACATTCCAAAAGGATCCGAGGCAACATCTCCGCAACTATCAACATTTGGAAAGAGAACTACAACGAAAACGAAGAGGCGGATATCTGTTGGACACTCATCCCAGGAATGATCATACAGGCAATATGGAAGGAAAGGAACCGACGCATCTTTAGGAACCAAAGCTTGCCGGAAGGGAAGATCAAGGAAACAATAATCTCCATGACAAGAGAAACGGTACAGAGCTGCAACTTCCAGACAAGAAGAGCGCAACTCATAGACTAGGAATCCTGAATCCTAGAAGCCTTCCACTTGAAAGACAGACGCAATCCCAATCAGGTAAGATGACCACCACAACTCCAAGTAGGTGAGCGCAACTAGAAACCACCACCAGTAGGCTCCCTTAAGATAAATTTCGACGGGGCAACGAAAGGTAACCCAGGACAGATAGGAATGGGAGGAGTAATCAGGGACATTAAAGGAAATATCATCTGGCTATATGTTGGGAGTCTAGGAGACTCAACCAACAATGCCGCGAAATTCAGAGCCCTGGAGACTGGCCTCGAGATTCTAAGCCGGGAAGGGATGACAAATGCCATAGTGGAAGGAGATTCCACGTTGTTTATCAACGCAGTAAGGAGACTCCAAAACGGGACCAGAGTGGGAAAAATTCAGAGGCACTAGTGCTTGGCACATTCCCTGCAAAAAATTCAGGAGCACTTGCAGACGAGGATCACAGTGGAGTTGTGTTGGGTACGAAGGTCAGCAAATGGAAGAACTACCACAAACAAGATGAGATGGTATGAATGAAGAAAACCCATAGTAAGAGAGCCCCCCAGGGGAAAGAACCTCCGACAAGCGCTCGAAGGATTACAAGGATGGAGCAAGCAGCTAGAGAAGCCAAAGGTACCTTTCTCACGCAGGTCGATCCAAAGGGAAAATCGATCATCAACAGGTGGGAGAGAGAAATCAACACCACACGCAAGGGAAAATCTTGGATGTAACTAATTCAGGAAGCGGATGAGATAAGGGACCCAGGGGCCACACAACCCATAAAAAACCTCTACCACAAAACGATGGAGGAGGTCTGGTGAACAAAAATGTTGATAGGAAATATGAGCGCTGACCAAAAAGAGACCAATAGGGAGGCAATCAGGGAACACAAGAAGGTGCTCACAGAAATTCTGAGTCGCCTCGGCAACCTAGAGGCCAGTGAAAAAAGACTAGCTGAGGACCAGAGGAGCTAGAAGGAAAAAATGGAATGAATGGCATGCCAATTCCACCTTTACCTACGCTATGTCCACCACATGGACATCACTCCAACAGACCGAAGTGAAACACCAGATTGTATTAGAAAGACGCACATGGTGGAGCAGAGGAAGGAGAATGAGGCAATAAAGGATGGAGATGAAAGGCATCCCATCATCCTGGACTAGCGCAAGATCAACCCCTGGTCAAGTTGTATTCAGTGTAGGAGCTACCCCTTTTTTTATGGTTATGTCTTTTTGTATAGGTTATGGTTTAGTTTATCAAATTGATTTTCAAAGGACTGGGTCGGTTTCCCATGGTGGCAGCCCATCCCTCCCCATTCTATCTTAGACATCACAACTCCGGGAACCCTGATCTGGTTTCCTTTTTGGCAGATCAAGGGATTCCCCTTTTATTTTTTGTATCATAACTTCTTTCAGTGATACAGGAATTCACACTCACTTACAAAAAATAAATAAATTTAACTTCTCCCAATTATCTTTTGCTTACCAATACCAACTACTTCTCATAGAAATCCCACATGGAGGATGTATTAAGAAGTAAAGGACTATACCGAATTATGCTTGGGAAAATAACAAGAACCCATTGATGATGAAAATAAATTCAAATGGGATATTAAGAATGGCGAAGCACATGGACTAATCAAAGTGTACATCTCTCTTGATTTAAGGTTTCACCTTCAAGGAATTAATGGCCCGGATAAAGCTTGGGAAAAGATTGAAGTTGTGTTTGGTAAACACAATATTATTTGATCCCACCAGATAGAAAATCAATTCATGACTTTAATTCCCAATGATTTTCCTTGCATTGAAGATTATTTATCTAAGTTTAAAACACTTAGATTTTTATGTATAGACTGCAAAAAGATGTGAAGGAGGATCATTTCATATATGTTATTCTTGCTAATCTTGGTAGTGCATATTCTATGTTTGTATCTAACTTTTATGCCACCAGATAAGCGCTAGGGAGTTCTTACCAAACTCCCATTCTCGAGTCCTTTTTTGATTCTTTGATTTGAGAGCAAGATAAGCTTGTGCAATTCAGATTGATCAAAACTGTAGGTACATCCAAAAAAGCCTTAATGGCCCAACAAAAAAATAAATCCAAGAATCCCAAGAAGCAACATCCTCACCACAACAACAAGAAAAAAAAGTGTCCCAAACCCTCTCGTCCAACTTCTGCTCCTAATGGTGACAAAGGAGCGAAATCCAAAAGTAAGAAGACTGACAGACAGTGCAACTTTTGTGGGAAATATGGTCATGTGGAGTCTAAATGTTTTAAAAATATGGAATCCTTATAAGCAACGATGAAGAAGCACAATATCAATATTGATTCTTCTTCTTCTTCTCATGGACACACACCTTCTTCTTCTAGTTTCTCCTTCAATGCAACTTCTACTTCTTCTTCTTCTGATGAGTGGCTTATTGATTCTGGAGCATCTTATAATATGACTAAGGATAAAGCCATTTTTTTTTTCTCTAAATGAATGTAACACCAAGAAAATATTTTTTGGTGATGATAGATCTCTTAGTGTTGTAGGGTATGGAACAATTCAGGTAGATAATGGTCATTTCAATGATGTATTATGTGTTGCAAGTATTTCTTGCAACTTTCTATCAATGTATCAAATCACTCATTCAGGTGAAGGTAAAACCGTAGAGTTTTCACCTCACCAAGGTGTAATCAAGGATCTAAAATATCCTAAGCATGTCCTTACAACTGGAATTGTTGATGATATTACTAGGTTGTACAAGTTTGACAACTTTGGGTCATCATCTTTTCCATTAGTTTTTGTTGTTCATAGCGATGAATTGAACAAACTTTGGCATGAGTGGTTTGTGTCATATAAACTACCGCTCATTGCAACAATTATGTAATCAATAGATGGTGATTGGTCTTCCTCTTATTTCTTGTAGATATGGTGTTTGTGCTAGTTGTGTTCTCGACAAACATCATCGGGACAATTTTGACAAACGTGCCTCTAGGCACGCCTTGGCCCCCTTTGTAGTTTATTCACATTGACATGTGTGGTCCACTTTCTTCTCCTTATTTTTTGGGTGCAAGTATTTCTGCACTTCCATTGATGAATTCTCCAGATGCACTTAGGTTTACTTCTTAAAACTTAAAGTGAATTTTTTGACAAGTTTTTGGCATACAAGGCCCTTGTAGAAAAGAAACCTGGACATCTACTTCAAATATTAAGAACAAATAATGGAGGAGAATATGTGAACAATAAATTTTTAAGTTATTTCATCACACAAGGCATTCAAATGAAACATACTATTCCATATACACCACAACAAAATGGTTTTGTCGAGAGACATAATCACACATTAAAAGAAATGGATAATTGTACGATCCAATCTAAATTAAGTATTCATTATTGGGTAGAATACATCAATTGTGCAAATTACATATTAAATCGCACTCCCAAAAAGGATCTCAAATATATAATCCTGGAAGAAGCATGGAATAAAATTAAGCCAGATATAAGCCACTTCCATGTATTTAGCAGTGTAGCATGGGCTCACATTCCGGATGAGAAAAGGAAATCTGTACAACCTAAAAGTGAGAAGTGTATTTTTGTTGAATATTCTGAATATTTCAAAGGTTACAAACTTCTTCAACCTCATTCCAATGAAATTATTATTAGAAGATATGTTAAATTCGATGAAAATATCTTGGCTTGTGATCCTAATTCAACGTTTGTGCCTTCTTCGAATTGCAAGCCATCTTCAACGTTTGTGACTTCTTCTGTTCCTATTTTGGTTTCTTATTATTGATATGATGAAAATGAAGATAAAAATCCACCTCTTCCTACTCACCTTCCTTTAGATGAGTCCAATTAAAAAGAACTAGCACCAACACCGCCGCTTCCTAAATGGGTCCATTCAACACGAGAAGCAGTTGGTGATCTTGTTGGTGATCCTTTAGATTAGTGTTATACACGTTCATAGTTCTAGTGAGCCTCTTCTCTTTTGGCTCAATTTTCAAAGACTCACAATCCAAAGACATTTGTAGAAGCTTCAGGTCATCTAACTGGGATACAACAATGAATGGAGAGTATTGTTATTTAATGGAAACTGATACTTGGGATCTTGTACCTCTTTCGAAAGGAAGAATGTTAGGGTCCTAACCCGCACATAGGTAGAAAAATATATTCGGATGTAATAAAGGTCAATATTAATAAGGCCTTTCAATAAAATAGAATAAGGCAGATGTAAGAAGACCTAATAGGAGCTTCCTCTTCTAGAAGGATCTTCCTCTAGATGCTTCTTTTTAGTATAAATAGGATTCAAGGGTACGAGAACCCCAACTTGGATATTATTGTAATAGAGCTCTTCTCAACTGGAGGTTTCCCCCTTGAAGAGGCCCGTGAACATTGCTTTCAGATTCAAAGTGCTATTTCTATTATTATTCTCTTATCATTTCAGTGCTATTGTGGTGAATGTTCTGGTTATATTGCTGTTATTCTGCCATTTCTAGCATTTTATTTCTGTTCTGCATACATTTTATATCTGGTATATTACAAGTGGTATCAGAGAACTTTCCTTGGCAAAAAGTGTGGGTTAATTTTTTTTTCCAGACTAGAGATGTATTCCGATGTCTTTAAGCCACTGAGATTTGTCGTTACGCGCATAAACCCGTGGTTGAGGGATTCATACACATAGGAAATACAAGTGGTACTTAAGCGCACATCTATTGTACACCCTTGTAACCCTTGTTGGTACCCCTTCGAGTGGTAGGGCATCAGACATCACCTGTGTACATATCGACCTAGATTACCTGAAGCCCTCTTTAGATAAATCGATTGGCCACCTGACTGCTATAGTGTCACCGAAAAAAATACTCGGGAAGATACTCTCTAGTACCTGGCTAGTCGGGTAGTACGGATAAGGGTATGATCTATCCTCCTTAGTTAGTGCCCTGAGATATTGGGCCGAGTACTACTGTTGGACCCCGCACGTATATCAAAGAGCTATAGCACAGGGCAAACCCTTGAATACCTAACCCTTGGGGACAGAGACATAAACAAATTAAAATAGGCAAGATCTATTGCCGCGCAACTATGCTCGGGTTGCCAAGTAAATACACATTTCTTTCTGGTTAAGCATTTGGGCATTTCCTCTCTGCAGTATTCTTCAGACCGGAGTATAACTCCACAGGTGAAAAAAAAAAGTCGGGAAAATTTTTCACCATTATTTGAGACCTATTCCATTGGATTCATCTCTTCTCCCTTATCACATTAATCCATATCATTTTTCGATAAAAGTTTTGACCCCGCCCGCTCCTTTTCAGTTCCCCCATCCTCATGGCCCATACCCATAGCCAAGACTTGGAATCTCGCTTCAACACCTTGCAATCTGGTCTCATCGAACCCTAACAAGAAGTGAAACAACTCAGTGCCAATGTTGCAACCATCAATACAACCATGCAGTCCTCAATGGACGAAATCAAGAAAGACCTCACCACCTAGCTTGAATCAGTATTTTCGGTACTCTACACCAAACTGCATATCCCTATAGATAACCCTTCCTCTTCCTCACCTCCACATCTTGAAGGTGACCACTCCTTTCATTCCAATAACTTTCAGAACCATCACTTTCAACGTGACCTACACCTTCCGCGGGTGGATGTGACCAAATTTGATGGTTCAGACCCCACTGGTTGGGTAACCCAAATGGAACATTATTTCTCTTTATACGGAATTACAGATGACCTGGCCAAACTTTGGTATGGTGTTCTCCATTTAGATCAGGAACGGTGGCAATGGAGAAAAAATTCTCATCAAGGGTATATTGTTTGGACACACTTTGTGGCAGAGCTTTATGAACGCTTTGACATTGACACCAACCATTTGGGCCGTTTGACAAAGTTGAAACAATTAGGAACAGTGGAAGAATTTATAGCTGCCTTTGAGTGCCTGGCTTTTAGAACATAGGGCATGTCTGATGCCTTTTTCCGAGGGTGTTTTATCAATGACCTCAAGGATGGTATTCAGGCCCATGTCCTCATGGATCGGCCTCAGAGTTGGGTGGAGGCTACTAAAAGAGCTAAAGAAGCACAACATGTGGTATCCTCTCAAAACCGAAAACCCTCCTTTATTCCTCGCCCTAAACCAATAAATCCCACTACTCCCTCTGCTCCACTAAAGATCCAAAAATTGACCAAGGCTGAAATGGATGAACACCAACTCAAAGGCCTTTGTTATAACTGTGATGAAAAATATTTCCCTGGCCACAAGTGTAAAGAACAAAATATTTTTATGGCCATCTCCGAGGATATTTCGGAAGAGGATGTAAAAACTCCCCTTGCGTCTGAGTCACCTGAATCCACTGACATAACCCCTCCTTCATACCCTCCCGAAGTAGAACCAGTCATTTCCCTTAATTCTCTCACTGGCTTCTTCGCTCCCCAAACCCTCAAGCTAATCGATTACATCAAGCATTGGGAGGTCATTATTCTGGTTGATAGTGGCAGCACCCATAATTTTATTCATCGCTGCATTGCCCAAGAAACTCATTTCTACATCCATGCTGTCAATAATTTCAAAATCATGATTACCAATGGTGGTTCCATGAAATGTGGAGGGCGTTGTGAAAATGTGCGTCTCCAAATTGGTGACTACCAACTGAAATCCCATATGTTTTCTATCAACATGGGAGGTTGTGACATTGTGTTGGGTGCAGACTGGCTAAGGAATTTGGGTCCCATTATCATGGATTTTAAAGACTTAACCATGCAATTCGACCAGGAGGGCCACCAATATAAGTTCCAAGGCATCACCGTTGGTTCACCTGAGATAATTAGTTCCCATCGCATGGAAAAGCTGCTAAAAAAAGGTCATTCTGGTGTTATCGCCCAACTCCATGCCATACAAGCAACATAGACACCCTCGGTCCCGCAAGACCTCCAAGCCATCCTTTCTAAACATCAATTGATCTTTTCCACTCCCCAAGGATTCCCTCCTTCCTGTGGTGTTCATGATCATTCCATTCCCCTTGTACCCGGAAGCCTTCCTCCCAATATCCATCTGTATCGTCACCCTTTTTCCCAAAATAATGAAATTGAGAAAATGGTCCAGGAACTCCTTAATGCAGGCGTTATCTTCCCTAGTACGAGCCCCTACTCTTCTCTTGTGGTCATGGTCCTAAAGAAATAAGGTTATTGGCGAATGTGTCCTGACTTCTGTGCCCTCAACAAACTTACCATCAAAGACAAATTCCCCATTCCTGTCATTGATGACCTCCTGGATGAATTGAGTGGTGCTCAATTCTTCACTAAACTGGATCTTCGTTTGGGATACCACCATATATGTATGAAAGAGGCAGACATTCCCAAGACTACCTTTAGAACTCACGAGGGTCACTATGAGTTTTTGTTCATGCCCTTTGGATTGTGTAATGCCCCCTCCACCTTCCAAAGCCTCATGAATCATGTCTTCCATCCTTTTCTCCGCCATTTTGTCTTAGTTTTCTTTGATGATATCATCATCTAGAGAAAAACCTGGACATACCATCTTGCTCATGTGGATCGAGTTCTCCATCTACTCTCTCAACACCAACTTTTCCTGAAATAGTCTAAATGTGCTTTTGGCACCTCAGAAGTAGAATACTTGGGTCATCTGGTT
>SNQJ01S0001849.1:131130-144407 GCA_010110895.2 Picea sitchensis
ACTACCATTCTGCAACAATTTCCTCATCTCAAGCCTTGAGGACAAGGCTGTTTTTAAGGGGGCGGACATGTTAGGGTCCTAACCCGCACATAGGTAGAACAATATATTCAGATGTAATAAAGGTCAATATTAATAAGGCCTTTTAATAAAATAAAATAAGGTGGATGTAAGAAGACCTAATAGAAGCTTCCGCTTCTAGAAGGATCTTCCTCTAGATGCTTCTTTTTAGTATAAATAGGAGTTGAGGGTATGATAACCCCATCTTGGATATTATTGTAATAGAGCTCTGCTCAACTGGAGGTTTCCCCCTCGAAGAGGCCCGTGAACATTGCTTTCATATTCAAAGTGCTATTTCTGTTATTATTCTCTTATCATTTCAGTGCTATTGTGGTGAATGTCCTGGTTATATTGTTGTTATTCTGCCATTTCTAGCATTTTATTTATGTTCTACATACATTTTATATCTGGTATATTACAAAGAAAACTTGTAAGATGCAAATGGGTGTACACAAATAAGTATGTATAAGATGGAAGTGTTGAAAGACACAAGGCCCAGTTATTTGCAAAAGGGTTATCTCAAGTTGAAGGCATTGACTATAATGAAACCTTTTCCCTTGTATCCAAAATGAATTCTATCCGCCTTGTTCTTGAATTTTCCACCTCACATAAATGGGAGGTCCATCAGATGGATGTTAAATCCTCCTTCTTGCATGGGGTTTTGCAAGAATAAATCTACATGGAAAAACTTATCTGCTATGTCCAGAATGACTCCAAGCTTGTTTGTCTCCTTAAGAAATATCTTTATGGTATTAAGAAATCTCCTCGAGCTTGGTATGCCAAAATGGACAACTTTCTTCTTGATACCGACTTTTCTAGATTTCATTCTGACCCTAATGTCTACACCAAGAAAGTAGGAATTCATCTCATAATACTTGTTCTTTATGTTGATGACCTTATCCTCATTGGTAGTGACCCAAAATTTTTGACCCATGTGAAATCCTACCTTAAAAATAAATTTGAAATGACAAACTTAGGTCGTTTGCACTATTTCCTTGGCCTCCAAGTATTGCAAACCAAGGAAAAAATATTTCTTTCCCAGTCTAAGTATTCTTGTGATATTCTTCACCGCTTTCACATGGAAGACTCTAAACCAACCCCTTCTCCCTTCCAGTTTGGAGTCAACCTTGTTGCCACTTGTACTTCTCCCGAAGTTGATGCCACCTTGTATCGTTTGTTAGTTGGTAGCCTCTTATACTTGACTCATACTCGTCCTGATATTTCCTTTTTTTTTGGTCTTGTTGCATGGTATATGAAAACACCCCATGAAAGCCATCAAAAAGAAACTAAAAGGATACTTTGGTATGTTCGAGGTAAAGTTCAGTTTGAGATACATTACAATTCACAGGGAACTCCTTTATTGGTTGGTTTCACTGATTCAAATTGGGCTAGCAACCCTGATGATTAGAATTCTAATGTAGGTTATGTTTTTAGCGTTGGTTCAAGACCTATCACTTGGGTCTATAAGAAACAACAAGATATTGTTCTTTCTTCCGTAGAAATAGAGTACCGAGCAATGGTTAATGCAAGTTAGGAAGCCTCATGTCTTCAGGAGATCCTTTTAAAGTTTGGATTCCAACAACAACATCTGACCACCCTCTTGTGTGACAATCATAGTGCCTTCAATCTTGCCAAAGATCCAATTCAACATCAACACAACAAACACATTGAGATACACATGCACTTAATCAGAAATCTCATTCATGATTCATTTATTGAAGTGCTCTTTTTCCCTACAAAATATCAAGTTGCAGGAATTTTCACAAAGTCTCTTACATAAATGAATCTCTCCAAACTTCGATCTATGTTAGGATTTTAGGAAGTTTTCATTAAGGGGGGATAGGCTCTAATGCCTCATTCCTTCTCCTATTGTGTTACCTTTGTAAATCCTTCAATCCTATCCCAAGTTGTTCTTAAGGGGGGATGTTAGGATATTTAGACACTTAGGAATTAGTTAAGATCAACTTGGACAAATGTGTTGGTAGGTAAAAATGTGTTTCTTTATCATGCATTAGTATGAATTTATAGTTACATAATCCAACGATCACAATATGTTCCCGACATAGAGTGATCTGACGATTCATATTCTCCTCGATCTTAATGTCCACATTGATCCATGGATTAACCCCCAATTGATCCATGATCTCTATTTAAAGAGCATGGAGGGTCATTTGCCGATGATCGATTATGAGGAAATTTCTTGTAAATCTCTATGTAATATTTTCTTTTGCATTAATAAATTTCTCCAAGTGGCCACATTGGTTGAGGATGTGGATTTTTCCCCATAGGGGTTTTACCACGTCAAAACATCAGTGTGTTGATATTTGATCTGATTATGTGAGTAGTTATTGAAAGTGTTTTTCCTCTATTGGAATACATGTGTTGTTGAAAACCTAGGCATAATGAACAAGCTTATTCCACCAAGGATCATGAAGACTCCCCCCACACCTTCCGCCCTTGGATTGTTTTTGGAAGGACCATAGAAAAATAAAGTGTTGTTATGTTGTTGTAACCTCCAAGCAAGAAATTTCATCGACTCTTTTCTGATCTGCTAGTGGGAAGAAGATCCGACATTGTGAGGGAAATGAGACAGACTAATTTGGCTAATATGAAATTTCCGAAGCCATGCTTCCTCAAAGCTATCCAATGCTTGAGCTTGTCCTTTAATTATAAGTTGAAAATATTTAGAAAGAAGATATTTGGACTTAGAGGTAGTTTGTATCGACTTAATCCATTCATCATTAAAAAAATTCCTATTCTTGGAAAGCCAAATCTTCCAACAAAAGAATTTGGGAAGAGCTACCCATACTCTTTTGAATAATTTATTATCTTAGAAAGACCCACAATATCATTTCCCCCAATTCAAGAGAAACTAAATCCAATGATTTAATATAACAAATGTGTTTATAGAAATTTATTTTGCATAGATACATTCATTGAATAAATTATGAGAAGATTCTTCATCATTGGCATGCACGACACATTGCGATGGGCCTGCCACTCCTCTTTTGTTTAAATTATAATATATAAGTATTTTCCATATGTCAAGGTCCAACAAAAGAGATTGACCTTTGGTAGGCCATCACTGCTCCATGTTTTCTTCCACAAAGTTGAACGTTGAGCAAGATTAGATGCTTCCAGATGATGGAAATACCCATCTTTAGCTGAGAAATGAGATTCCCTCCAACCTCTACTGTCATTTTCAAATAGACTTCAGGGGGCGCAACCAACAAGCGCCTGGGTAAGAGTATTGACAAGAGGAGTTAATGGATCTGGGGGAACTAAAACTCTAGCCTATCTAGTTCCTAGAAGGTTCATACCATTCAGATATATCATAGAGAGTTTGGATGTTCCTACTATCCATCCATGATTTAAGAGGGGCCAAATCCTCTACACTAGACAAATTCTCCATCCCATGGATACTATTCTTCAAAATTCTCATGTTTTTTCCATTTCCTGGTATCCAAGTAAGATTTCCTTCAATAATTGGTATTGCATCTTTCAAAAGATTCAAGATGGGATATCTTTTTTAATATTTTAATGGATTTTCAACACATATTAGTCTCAGACCTCTAAAATATTTTTTAATAATTTTTTTTCCACCATTCGAGCATATCGGTGATCATCTTCTAGAGTAATTTTTCTCCCATAGCCACATTCATCATTACTAGATATTTGATTCCAAGTCCACTTCTGTCCTTTCAACCTTTTACTATTTTCCAATTGACAAGATGATATTTTTTCGAGTCATATCAACCTCCTTGCCATAAGAATTTCTTGATATTCAATAGAAACCTAATTCAGAATGTTACAAGGAGCCAACATAGATAAAAATTGGTATAAAGGAAGAGCTAATAGGATGAAATTAATGAGGACAAATAATCGAGAAGGATTTAGCCACCAAGACTCCCATTGTCCAAAATATTGACCCAGGATTGTGAGGTGGAAATTCTTAGTGATATGGGGATCCCAAGATATCGAAACGTTGACCAGTTCTCAACCAAAGAAAATTGGAAAAATCAGGAAATTGTGTGCATTAACTGTGAACTAGCATTCCATTCAAAAATATTACATTTGCAACAGTTGATTTCTCCTCGAGATGCATCCAAGAATGAATCTATGATTTTTTAAATCTTGAAGAAATGATGAGAGAAGCACCACCAAGCAAGAATGTGTCATGTACAAACCAAGATTGGTTAATATTTTTAACACCCTTGATGTTATTAATTCCTAGAAGATTACCAACAACCCTTTTTGATTCAAGGTTGTGACTAAGTGACTCTTTCATGATAATAAACAAGAGATGGCAAAGAGGACATCCTTGCCTCAAACCCCTACTGCATTGGAAAAAGGAAGTGAGCCATCCATTAAATAATGGAACTATCCAAGGTGAACTGACAGATGAAGCAATCCAACGGACAAAAGTAGAGTTGAAACCAAATTTATCCAGGACCTTGAAGAGGAAGGAGTGTCTTACACGGTTGATGGAATTATCCATCTCCAAATTTATTATCATTTCTTGCTCCCTTGTTTCAAAGCTTGAATGGATTACTTCCTACACCAAAAATGTATTATCAATGATCTTTTTGTTCCACATGAAACCTCCTTGGTTAGATGAAATAATCTTAGGAATTAATCTTTTCATTCGAATAATAATGATTTTAGTCATAATTTTATGAGGTATTATAGAGAGATATGCACTAGAATCTAGTGAAGAAAGAAGGGTTCAATTGTTTTGGAATTAAAGTTAAAAATGATGAATTCATGCTTCCACCAAGTTTAAATGAACTTTGAGCATACTATAACATTCTTTTTAAATCAAATTTTATTAGATCCAAAAAGAATCTAAAAAAGGATACGAAGAACCAATCTAGCCCATGTGCTTTATTTGGATTCAAGCTCCAAAACACATTTTTTATTCTAGCTTCTTCTATAGGTCTTTCCTACTTGCTATTTACTTTATTGGTGATCACTGTCAGGATGTGATCAAGTAGTTTTGCTTTATTCTTAAGGTCCACTTCATATTGTTGTGTAAATAGAGAGCATGAATGTTTTCTAGTTGCATCTTTGAGCACTTCCAAATCAGAAATTTGGGTAACATGTTCCAAAAAGAGTTCTTTCACATTATTCCTAGAGAGTCGAGCCTTAGCTGCATATGGAATAAGTTAGTATTTTGATCCCCTTGTTTAAGCCATAGGCTACACAAGTTAAAGAGATATTGTTCCTCTTCTTGCCTCAAGACCYGTTGAAWTTTYTTTTGTAGGAGGCCTCTTCCTTCTATAGCATTTGTGTTATCTCTTCTATTTCCATTTTCCATTGCATGTCCATAAACTTAGATAACATCCTTTCTTTTTCAATATTCTATGGAGAAACATAGAAAGCTTTAATGCAATCCTTAAGAGGATATTTAAGAAGCTTTAGTTTTTTCTCCCAAATATACACTGTAGTTCCTAGGATCCAAGTATTCTAGGATGATTGAACTAGGTCAATAGATTCTCGAGAATTCAATGAGAGAGGGTTGAATCTAAAGGGAAGTGACCATAGTCTGGAGAGTTTTGAAAATGTAGGTAAATGGACTTATGATCATAGATGACTGAGGGAAGAACCATCGATTTAAAGGATAAATCCTGGAAGAGAAGATTGCTATGAACCAAGATTATATCAAATCTAGCAACAATATGTCCCGGGTCCAAAGCTCTTATTGATCCAAGTGTACTTTCCTTTGACTGGTTTGATATCCAATAAATCCTATTCATCAATCATATCCTCCAACTTCTCTCTAAAAGGATCTCTAACAATGCTTCCCCCCCTTTTTTGGAGTTGTGCAAGAAAAAATTGAAATCACCAACTATTATACGATTGGATATGTATTCAGAGTTATTAACATTCATAAGACATCTCGACCATAGTTCTTTCTCCATATAGCTATATAACATGTAAATATTGAAAATATTTATGAACTTTCCTAACTGAATGATTCTAAACTTGGTTAGGATCCAATTTTAGGCATGGAAAGATAATTCCAAACTTACCACTTATGTATTCCATAGGGTGCATAATCCCCGTGATGCTCCGCTTGAGTATTCAACTATTCCCAGAAGGGCTTCACCTTGATGTCCAATATCTTATCACATTTATTCATAAAGGGGGGTTTTAATTTGTGAAAAACAAAGTCGATATATTACAGGTATTGGGGGGTGTGGGGTATTGTGAGGTTTATAGGTATTTGGGGGTATAAAAAATTCTATCTCGTAAAAATATGTTTTTATTTATTTATTCAAAATATGTATTGGAAGGGGGGTTCAAAAAAATTATTTGAGGAGGTATTTACCAATATCTAGTGAAATTAGGGGTATTATTTAATATCCCATGAATTCAAGGTGTTATGTCAGGTTCACTGAGGGAAGACCCCATGGCTATTCCTTTGCATTGTCTCCACTATTGTTTACCTATTTTGATTTCTTCCATTGACTTCATTTTAGTCTCCTAGAGCACAATTACTGTAGGATTTTCTAATTTGATTAGTGTTATAGTGTCAATTTCCACCACATATGCATTGATGACATGTTTGGCCTTTCCCCTTTCCCACTTGCATAAATTAATCCTCCTTTCCTCCTCTAGATTCTTCAAAAAACACTATTTTTGGACATGTATGGGCCCTAATAGCTATGCAAGGAGTGTACATACACGTTTTATCCCTTATCAATGCATGTACACCTTAATTGCACTAAAAAAATACAGTTTTACGTAGATTTATGCATTTTTTAGTTTCCCAAATACCTTTTTCCCATATTCAATTGTTTGTGACCACTCCAACTGCTAGAAGAAAGGTATAAAATGAACTTAAGGCTAGAGGAGAAGAATAATCATACATGAAGCAAGATAATGTTGGAAATTTACTATCCCATATTCAAGCCCTTATTTCCTTACAACTGATTCATTTCCTTAGACCTGGAAACTCTTGTTTCTATTCTTATATTGCTATCTATATCTGGTTAAGAAGAATTCCATTTCTCTTCTTTGGGCCTGCACTTGCATTGGATTCAAAGGTGCTACTTATAGTCAGTGGCCTGGGTGGAGGAATCTACATCCAGGTTCCAAAGAAGTGCCGCCAACAGACGTAGGTTGTAACAATCTTATTTTTGTTGTTAATTTAATGAGAATAACTCTCTTCCATCCATTTCTAAGTTGTTATCAAATGGATGTTTCATTTAATTTCTAAGTAATTTAGAATACTAATTGACTTTAATTTTCATTTTCTTTAAAGTTTGTTATTTGGATAACTACCTCCTTCTTGCAACATCTTTCTCTCTATTTGTGCATGCAATTCGATAAAGGATTGGCATTTCGAAGCAAAGATTAAATGGTGGATCAACATCAAACATATGATATAAGGTAAGTCTTCATTTCTATTTGCAAGGATCAATTAGTTAGTTATTTTATGCATAACTACTTTATGGAATTGAGTTTTCTTTTCAAAGGCCCTCACTTTATTGTGGCTTTAACCCATAGCCATAGGGGATTTTCCCTGTAACAGAACTGACAACCATATTGGAGATTTTATACTTTATGGATTATATTTAGGTTCTTTCACTTTGTTTTCTCTTGACTTTAGGCTTTCTTTCTGTCTCAACTTTGTCAATTAGTGTTTTCAGAAGATTAGCCTTCAGTTTCAGGAAGAGTTGATGAGATAACTTCTATGAAACTTGACCAAGCATAGTGGATTGATCGTATATGGGGGTTTTGTTAGTGCCTTTACCTCCCTTGCCATAAATTCAATATGGATTGTCAACTATTTTCCCAGGCGCTGACTGCGAGTTGGTATCTATAGTTTCTTTTCCTAGGTATCTTAGAGGTGACGAGAAGGAATTTCCTGCAGTACTTGAGGTAGACACCGTATCATGCTATCAATAGCCTTGGAGGGTTCCCCACAAAGTGAGGGTTACTTTCACCAGGTAGGGTTGTTACGTGGATGTCGGGGTGAATACTGCTCACTCCTTCATTCATTGGTGTTGGGACTTGATAAACCCGTGTCATATTTTGGAAGTTCCCTTTCCACTTTTTCATTACTTTGGAACCAAGACCTTTTCCATCTGGGCTAAAATTTTGAAGAAGTTATTTATTTGTGATGTTTCTCTTAGGAATTTTTAGTTGAGTGTTGCTTTGTGTAGTTGGAATTAGGTTGTATCTATACCACTTCATATGGATCATTGATTCAATGATTTTGACCAATCGATCCGTTGGTCGTGGATGACCCCTCATATTTCTATTGAAAGCATGAAGATGCCTCTTAGAAGGGGTGGGTTTTTACACCACTCCTTCACCAAAATCAATGTGTGAGAATTTTTCAGACATGAAATCATGCAAGGGATGAATCTGTGCATAAGAACTTCATGGTTGAATAGGATACCAGCCAGGGGACCCCTTCCTAAATGGTTTCTTTTGCTTTTCCTTTCTTTGGAAATGTTGGTACCCCCTTGATGGCCACTTTTAACATTCGTGGGTTGAATGTTGGACTAAAAGTTTGGTTGTAGACCACTCTTAATGTCCCAAATTATCTTGTTTCTTCTAAGATAAGCACCTTATATCATGGGAATAAAATTTATGCTTATCCTTCACCTTCTTCGTTCGTGAAGTCTACTCCTCCTCCTTTTGCCTCTTCTGGTGAAAGTCTGGCTACTAGTAACTAGAAGTATAAAAGGAAGAGGAAGAGGAAGGGTAAGAATAATAAGGCACCAAAATTTGTGAGTCATGTTGGAGACAAGTCACCATCCTCTCTAAGTCATTCTAGGAGTGAAATTCCAGTCACTGCGAGTCATACTGGCATTAAGTTACCAACCTCTATGAGTCATGTTGGAGACCAACACCTAGCATCTACAAGTCATGCTGGGAGCATGCAACTAGCCTTTGCAATTCATGTTGGGGGTGCAAGTCCATTCACTACAAGTCATACTGGAATTAGTTCACCAACCTTTGTGAGTCATGTTGGAGACCTGCACCTATCTTTTGCTAGTCATGCCGGGGGAAAAATGATAGTCAATGCCAACCATACTGGACATATGTCAACAACCTCTATGAGTCATGTTGAATAGATGAAACCAACCAATGCAAGTCATGATGGGAGCGTGAAACAACCTCTACCATTCATGTAGGAGATATGTCAATAACCTTTGCAAGTCATGTTAAAGAAAATAAACCAGTCACTGCAAGTCATGCTAGGGGAACAAGTCTAGTCACTGCTAGTCATAATAGACAAATGTCATCAACCTCTACCAGTCATGTTGGAAACATGCTGCTAGCCACTGTAAGTCATGCTCAGGGAAACCCATCGACCACTGCAAGTCATGATGGGGGCATTGATATTGTTGAGAAACCTAGACGAATAAGACACAAGCCCATGTTCCCTTGTAATATTTGCAAGGGAGATCAACTTACTCATCTGTGCCTTGGTATTCCATAGGTACTAAGATTGTGGTCTTTGTATGAAGGCCCTTATGATATTGTGCAATATTTGGTTTCTTATCTCTTTTTCAACCATTGGTTGATGAAGTGGTTGAACCGATGAAATATTCGATTGATCCCACTCCTCTTTCGGAGGGTGATGCATCTCTTGACCATGTTGTCTTGTAGCCTTTTCAACTAGAGATTGAGGAAGTGGTTGAGCCGATGCAATCTTTAACTGATCCCACTCTTAATTCGAGGAGGGATGCATCTATTGACTATGTCTTTAGCATTTATAGTTTAGTACCTTCTGAACAAGGGGGAATTACACTCTCTCAAAGTATGCTCCCTCCAAGTTCTAGGATTGTTTCCTTTGATTAGAATGATCTTGTTGAGCCTCACATTCCTTCTTTTGTACCCTTCCAAATAATGGTTAAAGTTAATTCTAAAGGAATTTACCGATGTATTGAAGATGATCCACTGCAATTATTTTATCCTCCTCGACTTGTCAAGCTTTGGGTTTTCCCAATATTGTGTCAACTACCAGTGAGTTGCTGGATTTCGATAGAAGACATAGTGAATATTTGGGGATTCTTCCTTAGTTTCCTATCACTTTAGGTGGGAATAATGTAATAGTCAATATATTAGTGGTTCAAGGCCCTTTAGACTTCAATATGTTGCTTGGGTGTGATTATGCATATGCTATGAATGTTGTGGTGTCTACGCTTTTTCACGTGATGCATTTTACTCAGAATAGAAGCATTGTCACTATTGATCAACTTGCATATAATCATTACCATCCTAATTCAACTTTAGTTTAGGTTTCCCATTTTTATGTTCCTAGTGTTTGAGTAGTCTCTTCCCTTCCATGGGTGAATTATGTGGCATCTAATCCTTGTTGTTCAATTATTTATGAGAAGGGATATTTACATTCACATTTTCCTTCTCAAGACAAGGTCTTGAAAATTGATAAGGTGTTGTATCCAATGGGGGCATGTGTTGTATTTGTGCGTCGTCGAGTCCCAATTTTTTGGATGTTGAATTTCTTTCATATGAGGATATCCTTGAAGCTATTATTATGGATTTTAAACCTCTTCTCGAACTGGAAAATTTACAGGTTGGTTATCGAAGAAGCCCTTGGCCCAAGCCTAGAAATGGGATCTACTTGGAGAGGTACTATGCATAGGCCGCAAGGATGTGTAATATTTTGTACCATATTGTAATTTTAGGGTTTTCAAGTTTTTTATTCCATAGCACATGTTATTATGATAGGTTTATGTATTGGATTTATTAACTTCTGGGTGAGTGTTGTTGGTCTTCTATACAAAACTTTGGGAATGTTTTTCTTTAGAATTTTTTTGTTGTATCGATTTGTTTTGATAGGTAATGATCTTGAAACTAACATATAGGTTATATTTTTCCATCAATGCATTTTTCATTATCCATTTCTTGGTTCATTTTGTTAAAATAATAGGTGTGCTTGTTTCACCATAGATAATCTCTCAATGTTTTCACCCAACCATAAGCACAAAGGCTACCCCGAGAACCTTAACCTTTATAGCTAGAATAATTCCAAAAAAAAAACACTAAAATAGATAGCCAACCAAGATAATGTACCTCTCTCTAAAGCTAGCATACCAAGCAAAAAGTCCAAACCATAACCAAATACCAAGTCACCACTAAAGCAACCGCAAATCTCCTCCAATCATGTGCACGACTAATCCTTATGCAGTTGTGAGAGTGAGTTAGTACAAATGTGATCCAGGTGGATATCGGTGGCCACCCACCTTTTCCAATTGGCTCAAAATAGTTTTTTGACAATTTTGGCAATTTACTATTTTTAACAGTGTTAACTTTCGGGGCCATTTTGAGGGCCTAAATAAAGGTTTTTCGGGATAGAGCCTATCAATGATATACAAAGGCATGATTGAGCCCTCAAAATGAATATTCTCGATGATACCTTTCCAACAGGATATCATATGCCTAAAACAGAGATCGTATGCAAAAGTTACGACCCCAAGAAGTTGATGTACTAACTTACCCAGACGGGGCCCACATGACTTTTGGTGCTTCATCTCCTAGGGTTAGGTTTTTGGATGTATAGGGTTTTTGGAATTATTGTTTATTTTAAAAAAGGCCTTCAGAACCTCATTGTAATCATCTTCTTGCAAATGAGCGCAACCGTCACATCTCTTCTCAGAGATAAGCTGCCACGATTCCAACAAGCTTGTTTCAACTGCATTTTACAGTTTCATCTTATTTCCTTATTGAATAGAAAACCGGTTTTACTGTATCTCTGTTATTTTGTGTTAAGCACATGTTAATAATCTGTAGTCATTTCGTTCTGCTCATAAAATCTGGATCAGTGGTATCATAGTGGTCTGCTCCTTGTCGTCTTAATGCATGTCCCCAACGAGCTCAGAGTACAAAGAGTTGGGTCTCGAGCTTGTTTCTCTTGAGGACAAAAGCTCTCACACGACCAAGCGACCTCTCATGGCAAGATAAAAGAAAGATGACAGGACCAGATATCCTTTCAAACTTTTGATTGAGGAAGCCCTCATGCAATAAAGGAACGAGATGATGGATAGTTTCGTGCAAATCCTTCGACAACTACCAACATGTGATGCATCTTCTTCAAGTGGAGGTGCCACCCCCTTCAAGGTAAAATTAAACTTTAATATTTCTATATTTGAAGGTCATATAGATGCAGATGTTGTAGACAAGTGGTTGAATCTACTAGAAGGGTATTTTTCTGTCCATAACTTTTCAAATAGAGAAAAGATTACTTTTTCACTCCTCAAAGTCGTTCCCCATGTAAAAGATTGGTGGGAAAATTTCTGTGAGAAAAAGGAAACAAAGGAACCCTCATTATTTACAGTCACAGTCACCTGGGAATCCTTCATGGATGATATTAAGGAACAATACTACCATGTCAGAAGTTATGACTACTTGTATACCAAATGGACCACACTGCGGCAAGAAAGAGACCAAGTAGTGCCAGATTTCACAAATATCTTTCATACCTTGCGCACCAAGATGGGTATCAAATATTCAGAGCTACATATGGTGCTCAAGTATCGCGACGCTCTGCATATATACATCTAGACCAAAATGGAATTTTTGGACATCTCATCCTTGGGCGTGGCCTACCGATATGCCATCAAAATTGAACAGAAGCTCAAACAAAAGATGCAACAATTTGGGCCTGGGAACCCCTCACAACAAAAGCTAGGAAAGGGCAGCACCAACCCATAGAACAAAGGATAGAGAAAAGATGGATAGTATCGGGACAACCAGTCCAAGCCGCAAGCAAAGAAGGACATCGAAAAGACAAAGAAAGATACCAGTAAGTGGTGCGACTTCCATAAGAGCCTTTGGCATAACACTTCTGACTGCTGCTCAAAGAAGTTGCTAGTGGCCGAAGTGAAAGCCTCTGAATTAGATGTGGTTTCAGACTCTGAGCTAGAACCAGAAAGGGGAATACAAATCATTGACGCATAACCTAGTGCCACCGTTTCTACCTCCAAGCTCCAGCCTAGTGAACCAGGCGAGCCAGAAGAAGGAGAACACCTCTTCCATTCATGGATGTGGTTAAAAGGCACCCCACTGCACTTCATCATGGATAGCGATAGCCAGAAGAATATCATATAAGCAGAGGTCATCAAGCGGCTGGCCCTGCCAATAACACCACACCCACAACCCTACACCATTGGATGGCTCCGCCAAGGAAGCGATCTCCACGTCAGCCAACAGTGCCGACTGTCATATGACATCAAGAC
>SNQJ01S0001849.1:154944-203594 GCA_010110895.2 Picea sitchensis
TCTCCTTTGACTATCCTGTTGGCAGTAATCTGTGAAGGGAAATCTTACCTTAACCTTGAGCCTTGAAGCCTTGATCCTTTTCCTTCAGAACCCCAGATTACTAGGGACGTCTCCCTTGGGATTAGCCACCCTAAATAGAAAGAGCTCCCCATCGAGGTGACAATGGGTGGGGAAGCTCCTGTTATGCCAGATCGAGCCTTGACGTCAAGCTACTTAAACCTTTCCTACAAACTGTGCGATAACAAGACGTGCATTAAAATAAAACTGGGATTGTCGAGGCCGAAAGATATCAAGGTCGACGATCAAGGGTTGACTTATCACGTTCTCCACAGGCTTTATTTTCTCAAGAATTCACCGATACCGAAATGCTTTGGGAATCGGCCATCGAAGATTCCTTTCTTTCTTTGCTAAGCAAAGGTAACATTTTTCATACTAAAGTCGAATTAGATAATGCCAAAAGATTAAGTGGTACCTAAAAAGAAAAATTTGACATAGACTTTTTAGGGTGTGTTGAGTGTTCAAAAAATGGTGATTCACTGGGCGAAAGTAAAATCTATATTCTTCCTTTATGCTCGGTTGATACGAAAGATGGTGGAGAACCTTACCGGTTTTAAATCAGAGCCTCTTTTACCGTTACATTTTAAATCCTTCGGTTTGTGCTTCCAGGCCTACCCGTGGGGTCTTTTAACCTTTATTCCTCCTTCGTTTTCTGTAGCCCTGACTCATGCCATTTTTGACAAAAATATAGTAAAGTATTCACTGGCCTAAAGCCTTTAGTTACCTTTAATCATTTTCTCTGGTGTTTCTCCAATGCCAGTGAGCGTGCATAGCCCCGGTGGAGTCACCCCGACATCACAGACCTTTCTCTGCTACCAGTGAGCATCCATAGCCCCGACAGAGATATCTGCATACCCTCTCCTACTGTTCACTCTTTTGATAATATCAACTTTATTCTGACATGATGCCCCGAGCGAGTGGGAGAGGATGATATCTGTTTATTTCACAAAGTGAGATGGTTAAGGTGAATCCTTTTCTAGCTTTGTGTTCGGGGTTCATGTAGTCCTTTCCATATTTCCTTATTTCCCTTAAGGTCTTACCAAACCATTAAGCAGACACTTCTTTCATTTCTACAAAGTTGTTCATTTACGCAGGTTAGATAGAGGACTCCTCAAAGCAACCGCAAGCTCCTCGATCCTTCTTGTGTTTTATATGAGCGATGAGTTAGGAACATAGTTCACTGTGTTTTATTTGAGCGATGAGTTAGGAACATAGTTCACTATGTTTCATAATTCGAGGTCATCCATTGTCTTGCTAAAAACAACTTTCAAAAGTGCAAAAATCTAGAAAGCAAAATAAAACAACAAAAAATGCATTTCGCAATCATGAAAACACTCATACAATTTTTTTTTTTTTTTTTTAATATTTTTTTTTGGAAATATTGTTTGAGGGCTTGGCCATTTACTGGGAGGGTGTCAGGTTCCCCCCTTAGATTCTGTAACTGATAAGTGCCTGCCCCAATCTTCTCATCCACCTCAAAGGGTCCAAGCCACAGATTCTAAAACTTAAAATGCTTCCCTTTTGGCTCATTTGCTCTGTCCCATTTTAGGACTAAGTCTCCTACTTCAAAATTTTTCTCTTTAGCCTTATGCTTATCAAACCATCTTTTCACTATTTGTTGGTTAGATAGGAACTTTGACTTAGTATTTTCTCTCTCTTCTTCTAGCACGAGCATAGTATCAATTCTTTGTTGTATGACCGATGAGGGTTCCCTGCTGGAATCTTGGGCTAGTCGAAGAGATGGAAGATAAAGCCTATTTGGGAGAATGGCCTCCTGCCCATAAACCAGAAAGTATGGGGAATTTCCTATAGCTTCCTTGGGTGTGACCCTATCGGCTCACAAAGCGTTATGGAGTAGATTATGCCAATTCCTTCGGTTGTCTACAACCGTCTTCTTTAATATTATCACTAGGTTC
Organism: Picea sitchensis; assembly: GCA_010110895.2. Taxonomy (NCBI): domain Eukaryota; kingdom Viridiplantae; phylum Streptophyta; class Pinopsida; order Pinales; family Pinaceae; genus Picea; species Picea sitchensis. The sequence goes on from SNQJ01S0001849.1 coordinate 156,918, forward strand.
TTATTAGTTGATTCTTCCACCCCCATTTCCTCGTGGATAATAATTTGTAGAGTACCTAATTATGATTCCTTTGCCTAGAGAAAACTTTCTCAATAGAGTGGAAGAAAAATAAGCTGCATTATAAAAAACTAGAACAGAAGGGACACCAAACCTTGTGATCAGCTGTTGTTCTATGAATTGGATCACCACCTTCTCTTTTACATGATTCAGAGGGATGACCTCTACCCACTTCGTGAAATAATCAGTGGCAGTAAGTATATACTTGTGTTGTTTCGAAGAACTGGGTGTAATTTATCCTATGATATCCAACCCCCATTGCTCAAAATGCCTAGAGACAATCACTGGTTGGAGTGGGACTGCTGCTCTCTTCTCTCTCCCAACGCTTATTTGACAAGTTTTATAGTTCCTATCTTAGGCGTGAGCACCTTTGAAGAAGGTGGGAAAATAATAGCCAACTCTCAGTATCTTATGAGAGGTGGCGTTTCCTGCGAAATGTCCATGGACAGGGCCATCATGGAGCTCCTTCAGAACTTTGTCTGTGTCTTCACATTCAAGACATATTAAGAGTACCCCATCATAATTAATCTGAAAGAGTACTGAATTTATGAGGCGATATTGTGCAGAATTTAACCCGAGAGCTCTCCTTTCCCTAGGGTTGAGATTTTCTAGACAATTCCCATGGTGTAGGAGATAAGTTAAATTATCATACCAAGACTCTGGCCTTGGGGAAATGTATGAAGATTCACCACACCATAATTCCATTTCATTCTCCCATCCATAATTTTCATTTACTTGGTCTTGGGCTTCTGCAGTGAGTTTGCACAACCCTTGCCCTTTAACTAGTTTGGCAGGCTTTATATCTAGATCAAATTATTGGACCACTGCCATCCAATTCCCTCTTATTTCCCCCATATTTTGCTTAGTAAACAAGGATCAGACCGCAGGGTGAGGCACAATCACTTTGGTGTGGTTCTTGAGGATGTAAGACCTGAAGTGCTTTACTGCCCTATATACCACATAGGCATGTTTATCAACAACATGATAATTAAGTTAGGCTCCCTGGATATTAGTGCTCATGAATGACACCAGAGCCTCGTTTTTGTCATCATCCTTCTGAGTCAATACTGCAGCTAACGACTGGTCAAAGGCAAAAGTATAGAGGAAGAAATCCCTATTGAAATCGGGACTTCGTAACACGGGGGCCTGGGATATAGAATTTTTAATATTGTTGAAAGAATCCTTTCGTTCATCATCCCACTTAAATTTGACGTCTTTACAAATCATCTTTTGTAAGGGTTTGATAGTTTCTGCGAAATCGAGAGTGAATTTTCTCACGAAATTGATTTGCCCGAAAAAAGACTACATAACTTGTTGTGAGGCAACGAGAGTTGAGCTATGGCCTTAATCCTTTCTGGGTCTATGCGAATGCTTTCTTGAGATATAATGTGGCCTAGCAACTTACCTTCCTCGATGATGAAAATAGTTTTCTTGGGATTTAAGGATATACCGTATCTCCTACACCTTTTGAAAATCTGAGTTAAGTGTTGGATGTGCTCTTCTCTGTTCTTTGAATACTCAGTTACGTCATCTAGATATACTACCACACACTTTTTAATTAGTCCCCAAAATGCTACGTCCATGAGCCCTTGGAAGGTCGCCCCTGCGTTGATTAACCCAAAAGGCATGCGTTTATAAGCGAAGGYTCCCCACTTGGTTCAGAAGGTAGTTTTAAAACGATCTTCCTCCAAAACCAGGACCTAGTTGTAACTTGAGAAACCATCCAGTAGATAGAAAATATCTGAGCCAGACACGGTCTTCAGGAGTTTCTCCATTGGCGGGACTGGGTAATTATCCTTTTTTGAATCTTTGTTGAGGTTCCTAAAATCTACGCATAAGCGATTTTCTCCATACTTTTTCCTCATAGGAACCATATTTTCTACCCACGCGGAATGCCTAATGTGGAAGATGATCTTGGAATCTAAATGTTTCTTTAGTTCCTGATACATGAGAGGTTCCAGGGACGGGTGATACTTTCAGAGATTTAGTTGGAAGGGTTTTGCCTCAGGTTTTAATGGTATAGTGTGTTGAATGATACGAGTGTCATAAGTTTTCAGATCTTGGTAGGACCATGTGAAGGCATATTGATATTGTCTGAACAGTTTGAGATAAGCCTTTCTTTCCTCTTTAGATATAGTCATTCTGAGATTCACATTCTTTGGGTTTTCCGGGGTTCCGAGATTTATAGTTTCATGCAGGGGATAGGAGCTACCGGTCTTTGCATTTTTAGGCCCCCTAAATAGTTCTTTCAGGTCACACAAATTTTCCAAATTAGCTATCCCTTTCGGGATGGTGTGAGATTTCAATCTATCAATAGGTTGACCTATTTGAGGATAAGTTTCCGTTGATTGTTTTTGGAATACTTCATCGTCGATGGCCAAATATTTGAAATTGTCTTGGTTAGTCAGGAAGTTTATGATATGTTCATCACCTTCAAAGACTTTCCAATTATAAATGTTGTTAGGTACCGATGGTTTGTAGAGTAGTTTCACAGTGAATCGGGAGGATTCATAATGTTCCAGAGGTGACAACCTTGAAGCAGTTGTGTCCAAGGAATAAACAAGGATATTTTTTTATCTAGGGATCGTGGTGATATTGAAAGCTTCAAAATGATCTATTAACCTATGTACTTCCTGTTGATAATTATTTAGGTGCGGGGAATTGCGATTTGTAGTATTTATTACTTGTTTAACGATAATCTCCGAGTCTCCAAAAACTTTCAATTCTTTGACGTTTAAGTCTATGGATTGCTTAAACCCTTGTACTAGAGCTTCATACTCGGCGGTGTTATTGGTGCATTCGAATTCCAGTCTACAGGATAGGAAATGACGTTTACCTTTTGGATCAATGAGGATGCACCCTACGCCTGATCCTTCTCGCGATTTAGATCCATCAAAGTATATGGTCCAAATTTGTGAACGAAAATCACCCTTTTCCTCTTTCTTATTGCTTTCTTGCTCCTCTATCTTTCGTTCCATAATCTCTAGCGCGAGGTCTTGATAGAAGAGGGTGTCTTCTGTTGGTATCAACAACTTCTATTGAAAAACCATTTCAGAGTTTTGAGTGAGAGGGACATCGGATAAGAGAGGAGAAAATTTCCCGAAGTGGGAATCGTAGGAATAATTGCCCAGCACAGGGAAATCTGTGGATGAGGGTTCATTCAGGGTTTCTAGATTAGTGACCGTATGTTTCAGGTATCTCTCCCTATCGATTCTGATCATATTCTTGTATCCCTTCAATGGTAGCCAAAGGTGTGCCCAGTCTGTATCAAGTACCCGTTTAACTTCTTAGACCAATCTTGACTTAGTAATAGCCACCATAAGCCTCTGGGATGTCTACTACAATGATGTCAATCGCTTGCACAAACTTAGGATGTGTCGCTATCCTGATCATTACATATCTGAGTTCCCCATGACTTTGATCTAGTTTCTGTCAAGCTGTATCACATGTTTATCGCTCTTGAGAGAAACAACATTTAATTTTTTTCAAATAGACAATGGCATAATGTTGGGAGATGCTCACGAATGTACCAAACAATATTGGAGGTTCCTGTTGAAGACTTCAAACGTTAAGAGAAATAGTGGGACAATTTTTTTTCCCTTCTTATCTTCTGAGCAGGTATTCACAATTAGCTTATTTACTAGATCCGTGGAAGTTAGATTTATTTGCTTCTCATTGCTTGTCATAGGGTTTTCCACTAATTTCAATGATTGTAGCAGGAAATCCTTTTGCTGAGATATTCTACATATGTCCATAACCGATATATTAGCCTTCAACTGATTCATATCTTCAACTACGTTGTACTCCAGTTTGGGAGATTCTCACATATGGATGCCAATAGGGTTCTTACGGGGAGGAAAAGGTGCTTTCAGGTGATCGAGAGTTGACCTTTCCCCTGAATTTGGAGTGGTAATAGGATCCTTTGAGACAGGAGGACATTTACTTCTGGTTTGCACAACCAATATCTCTGTGGGTGGTTCTTGAACCTGAAATAGGTCATCGGAAGGCATAATTAAGTCAGTATCCCATATCATCATGGCTGTATCTTCTGGTGGGTCAATGTCTTCCTGGTCAACAACATTCATAACCAAACTTCTTGGTTGTTCAGTTAGGGAATCCTCGTCTAAAAATCAGTTGGCCATCAAATTCATGGCGTGCACCCATTGGGGGAAGTCTCTTTCATAGTGGTTTTCCTGCTGATAAGTACAGAAAGAATCAGATGCGACATTCCCTAGATTGATATTTAAGTTAGATGGGGAAGGTTCAATGGATTTGAATGATGAGTTCCTTTTAAAGAAAGGCTTATAGGGCCTATGGCATTGGTTTCCTTCCCATGCGTTCCTCTTCATGTCTATGATCTTGTTTGATAATTTCTTAACCATGCGCTGTAGATATTATATGTCTCCATTACCCTTGTCGGGAGTCTGTTCTGCTTGTTTCCCCGGTGGTCTAGTCAGAATGAGTCCTCTCTTGGGAGGAGGTTGAGATTCTTTCTTAACTAAAGAGACCTGGCCTTGTTTACACCCTTTCATATGGAATTCTATCGTTTTATCTTATTCAAAATTCTTAGCTAAAGTTCGTTTGGCAGCCCTCTTCACAAACATGGAAATAGAATCTGGGAGTGCATTAGTGTATACTTCGATTTGCAACTCTTGAGTTAGTTTGTCTTCGGGATGGAATTTGTTTAAGATGGTTGTGAATCTTTGATTGAAATATTTAACCTTCTCTTTCTAACTCACGGTGGCGATGAACAACTCAGCCATCAGAGCTCCCGTAGTAGTCTCTTCTACAAAATTATCTAGAAAATATTTTTGAAACTTTGTCCAGCTAGTTATGGATCCTACAGGTAAGTTAAAATACCATGTGGGGACTGAGTTCTCAAAAGTGTAGGGGAACATCCTGCAGACTATGTATTCATGTTGGAAGTTGATAATATTGATCACTAGTATAAATTTATTGATATGATCTTCAGGCAATCCTGAGGTTTCAGGATCGAACTTAGGAAGTAACTTCTCTGGGTGTCGGGGAAGGTTATGGACTGGTCTCGGAAGGGCCAAAGAATCTCTGGACAGCCAGGGTTCATTGTTCAGAGGTGGCTTCCCCCTTTCCTCATTATGGTCATTGTTGCCTTCCATATCTTTAGACTTTGAGTTAAACTCCTCCTCTTTTGAAAAATCATCTGGTTCAAAGACATCGTCGACCGACGTTTTAGGTATCAAATCAAGAGGATCTTGGATTTCAGTGATTTCCAAATCTATTAAGTCTTCTACCGAGTGCACGAAAACCTCGTCGGGAGTACTAACCACTATTATGCTTTGTTTTTTTCTTAGATGGAGTATCGGATTTAAGGACAATGCACCGATCTGTCGGGCATATGCTCTTGTGATTATTATGAATTGATTTACTTCCTTGTGAGGAAGAGTGTAAGGTATTTCAGGGTGAAAAGATTCTTCCTCGGGCTGGGGTGAGTTACTTGTTCCAGGAGTACTCAGTGTGTGTGGGATGTCTTGGGACTGACTAGCCATGCATGTGGGTTGTTTTGAATCTATAGGCTATTTGAAATGCTATGTAAAATATATATCCAGCCATTCATTCTCAGACCCTCCTTCTAGCACCAATTCTATTGATGGGTCCTAAGTCCCTTGATTCAATAGTAGAAACCAAACCTGCCACTGAGGCCTAATTAGACTCTGTAGCATTTAATAGTGGAATGGTTCTCTAGATCTTGCGATCCGACCAATTTATCGTTGGGATTTATGTTTTCTTGTGAAGGCTCTTCCTTGAGTTCAAACTATCTCTTTTTGTATTTTCTCTTGGGTGGGACCAATATGAGATGTAAGCATGTATAAACCAACTTGGAAACAAAATAGAAATAAGCTTAACTACTGGGGAAGAGGTTGAACTTGGGATAACCCACTGCTCAAGCATGAAAACAATGATTTTACAGCACAGGGCTAGTACTAATACATTAACCATGTGGGCATCTAATTACTGTCTGAGAAGCTAATTACCAGAAATAAAATACTTATGCGATAAGACAATGGCAAGCAAAATAATTCACCTAGTTAATCATCCATCACATAATAACACCACAATTCATCTTCATCATTAAAGTAAAGAACAACAGAATATTGCACCAGATAACTTGACAATAGATTAAATAGATCTTACTCATCACAACATCATCCATGAAACGAGATAGGAAATAGTTCTTCTCCACGTCCAATCACATGCGTTTGGTGAAAATAAATTTGTCTTTGGTCCAGAAGGACTTCTCAATTCAAAGGCTTCTTCAAAATAATTCTTAACAACCATAAATAAAGAGTTCTTGCAACAACCATCGACCTTTAACTAATTGTTCGATGTTCTTATTTATAACCTAAAATTCAACTGAAAATAATGGCTAAGTGTAGTTTAAACAAAACAAATTTCTCCACGTGGCGTCCTCTTCTAACAATTTCTTTAACATTCAACTCGAGATATCACTTGAAAGGGTGACTTTCCTCATACTCCGACTAACTAATAAACAACTCTTCACAAGTTTGGGCCCATGGAAATCTGTGCTGCTCCATCGGAGCCGTGTAAATTCATCTGACCTTTGTCGCATGCATTCAGTACTTCACTAGACTGGTGTTTAACTATTGTAGCATAGTCTGAGCTCTAATCGGATGTTCCATAAATCTTTGCACTTGTCCTGGCGCTACATCGGTCACCTTCGCTAGCTCTTCAACCCATAATAAATCTTGCTTGGTATGCGATTCAACTACGTCACACAAGCTGACGAAGTTGTCGGGGTTACTGAACTCGGGGAATCCGATATCCTTCATTGCTTTGTTAATTCCCCCCCAATTTTTCTCGCATTTGGATCACTGCTCTTGAATTTATTGATGTGGGTTTCTTCGGAGGCATCGTTCCTCCAACCAAAAACAATCCTTTAGGCAAGTGTACAAAGTGGCATTGGATAAAATGTATGAAATGAAGCATAAAACATCCATACACTGGTACATACCTGTAACTCTTTCTAAACTGTTGTTTTATACTCACTGGACCTTGGAATCTATCCCCAGACTTCTCGTCTCGCTCCTCTGGATGATCCGAATTCCTTCACACATAGAATAACCTTGTTTTCAATGACTCAAAATAATATAATGAGAGAGATCCTACTATTCGTATCAACCAGTTAATATGAGTAATGGGTGAAATTCAAAACAATCTACTGCCAATTCTCTACAAATAAATTCTACGTGGGTTGACGGCGGAGGCGCAGGGGGATATGCAGTGTATCTACATGTTCAAACAATCCTTTTGATTCATGCATGAATTAGCAACTAATGCCAGATTATGGAATTAATTAACCCTTTATACACGTCGTATCTAGCGTATCTTAGAGCTAACATGTCCCATCGTGTCGTCTTATTAGTGGGTAGATCGAGAATCATAGATATCCGTATGCATGTTTTCGTCATTATCCTCTTGAGAAAACTTCCTATGCCAACGAATTTCGTCGTACGATGCTGACGTGGTCAAAATAGTTCGGGGCACGACGTGGGTCTTAGGAGCTAGTAACGACCCCAGGGAAAACTAGATCGTACATCTGATTAGTCGAGAAATGACAAATGACAACAGAGGACAGGTGGTTTTACCGTATATCTCAGTCAGAGTCATGTCTTTCAACAGAAGACGTGCATTAAAATAAACCTGGGATTGCTGAGGCCAAAATGTATCAGGGTCGACGATCGGGGCTTGACTTATCATGTTCTCCATGGACTTTACTTTCTCAAGAATTAACCGATACCGAAATGCTTCGGTAATCGGCCATCAACGATTCCTTTATTTCTTTGACAATGTTTACTCCCTTTGACTTTCGCCGATGCCAGAAACGTTTCAAAAGTTAGCGATCAGTGATATCATTTCATTCTTCGTGAGCGCTTACTCTTTTAGTCGTTCGCCGATGCTGAAGGGATCGGTCATCGGCGATATTCTCGGTGATGCTTGTCGCAAAATAAATCTCGCATTTGCCGACGCCGACGAATATCGGTACTCGACAACTTTGGTTCTCTCTAGCATTTTATTTCACGCTTAATCCTTTTCGATGCCTAATTCATTAAGCATGTCGGGGAAAGCTTTGAGTGCCAATTTTCTAATTTAGATATTAGTATTTTAAGTTAATGGTTTTCAGATGCCCAAACAAGCTTTTAAGGACTTAATGGGAATAAAAAATGATAAGCAAATACAACATTTTTCATACTGAAGTCAAATTAGATAACGCCAAAAGATTAAGTGGTACCCAAAAAGCAAAATTTGACATAGAGGTTTTAGGGTGTGTTGAGTGCTCAACATAGTGTCAAAGCGTTCAAAAACATTTGCAACAAATTGTGTCCAAGAAATATACCCTTAGTGTGTCTTTCTACGCCATTGCCACCATTTCCAGTGTTCAGGATAAAGATAGAGGACACCATAATTTTTTTTTTCCAACTCATCAGTAATGCCATGCAAGGATAAACAATGTTCCAATTGAGTGATCTAGCATGTGGGATTTGAGCCATCAAATTTGTTCACCTCAACTCTAGGAAGACATGGGATCACGATTGAGGGAGTTGGAATGAAAGGCCATATTATGGGAAGAGTCCTCACCTTCATTATGTGAAGGTTGGTCAGAGGAGGGAGAGCCATTGGAATATTTTAACAATTGGTGGAGAGTGGTGTTGATGGAGGCCAATTCACCCTAACTTCTTCCAATTCTCCTGTAATATTGGCCTCGAAGGTTGCAAATTTGAAATTGGTGGAACCAATGTTAGAAGCCACTCTTTGGAATTTCTCCATGTGTTGTTCGGATTTTGCTTGCAGGTGAAGGATTTATTGGTTGCGAGTGGTGGTCATTTGGTAATGAGGGGTGTCAGGGAGGGGAAATGGGTCCACAAGAAAAAAGATGGAGAAATGATATATATCATGGTGATCAGGATGAAAAGAGGAATGCAAAGGGATATGTGTCTAATAAGGGTACCGGGAAGGGTGGGGCGTCCACAATTTTTTTTTCTTATAAGTGATAAGTACCACAACGATCAATACAAAGAGAGAAATTCAATAGTATAGGTTCCAAATAAGGGTGTCGGGAAGAGGGTCGGTTCCACTGAAAAAAAAGGCTTAAAAATGATAGGTACCACAACAATCCAGACGAATAGAGGAATACAAGGGAATAGGTCTCGAATAAGGGTGTCTGCGGGACCATTATACTATTTTACTTCTACAGAGTTATACTCCACCTTGAAGAATAGTACAGTAACAACTTGCCCAAATTGTTAACAGAAGAGACGGTGTAGGGATGTTGCAACTGGAATGAAGGAAGCAAGGTTGTAATAAAATATATCTTGTCTGTTCCTTTGCTATTATATTCCCTTCCCAAGGTTAGGGTTTTCAGGGTTCCTACAGATAAGGGTTTTCCCTATGCTATAACTCTCTAATATACGTGCGAGGTCAAACAATAGTACTTGTCCCAAGATATTAGGGCACCAAATGAGGACGCTCGACTGTACCCTTAGTCATACTACCCGATTACCCAAGTACTAGAGAGTATCTTCTTGATGTCACTATAGAAATCAGGTGGCCGATCCACTGATCTAAGGTTGGTTTTAGGAGACCTAGGGGACTCCAGATATATCCGTCGATACGTGGGAGTGATGGTAATGTACATATTATGTTTGATGCGATACTACTCGAGGGGTACCAACATGGGTTACAAATATTTCCAATAAGGTGAAACATTTGTTTCTAAGTAACCCCATGAAACCGTCTATATTTCTTGCCGGTAGTCTTCCCCATCGTAGTTTCACCCACTAAGTGACAGATATTTATGCTTTAAAGATGCCGATAGTACATGTTGGCCTTTATTACATGGAAAATATATTATTCTACCTATGTGTGGGGTTAGGGAGGTTAAGTCCCTATCATGTTTTATCTATCATTCAATGATTCCAACAATTATTTTAATGGTGAAATTGATTTGCAATTAGTTTGCACAAATAAAAGGAATATCAGATTTAAATGTTTAGGGAATAATTATCACCATAACAATTAGGGATAATTTTAAGATGGAGATTTATTTTAAAATGTAGAAACCTTGGCGAATCTTACTAGTATTTAATATGCAAAGTGTAAAATGTTTGGAGATATTTTTGTAAAAATATTCAAATTTCTAAGGATTTTATATAGTTTGTACACAATTTTGGAGAATTTTAAGGTAAAATACTTTTATCCTATAAAATTTTGGCGAATCATTTTTAGGAAAAATGGAAATTGGCGAATATTTTTTAGGTAAAAAGCATGGAAAATTAGCCCACGGGAGAAATTTATTCCCTAATAAAAATATCAATCATGAACCATAAACAATAGAATTTATCCTAGAAATACAAATGGGAAAACCAACAAATATGGCCTATGTTTATGCTCAAGAAATATTACAAACTAGAGCTATACAATCTCAATTAAAGCTTTCATGTATTCTTAATTACTCATTGGCGATATTTTTGCATATTGTTTTGTCTCAAAGATAATCTTTGTTCACCATGAACAGGCTCAAAATTCTCTTTGTCCTCCAATATATGGATATATTTCTTCATCCTAAGCCCTCAATCATTTATGCTACTTCCCATTCTTCCCAAGCTTCCAATTTTTTTAATCTCTTTGGTTTTGTCTTCCATTGAGAAAGGCATCCTTCTTTATATAGTTTCCTTGGAATTCCAATCAACAAGTGGTGCATTTAATCTTCTTATGGAATCAAGTTTAAATAGTTGACCCTTGGTCTTCATTGGCTTCATCTGAATGTATAATCATCATTTTAAAAGAGCCAAGCTCTGAGCCTTTATAAAAATATAGAATGAGGGATTTTTTTTATCACCTATAACCTTGAACTCCTAACCCTTTTAACTCTTAATCCTTATAACCCATAACCCCCAACCCCCAACCTCTATAATAAATATAAGCTTAAATTATATATCCCTTAAACCATGTAATCCATAACTCTTACAACCCTTATAACCATAAACCCTTATCACCTTAACCTCTAATGTCCTACTGATAACCTATATAAACCTTAATAGGTACAACTCTTATCACCCTGTGAACTTTTACCTCATAAACACTAACCTCAATATGCTTTAACACCTAAAATTGTTCCCATTTAACTTATAACATATCTTACCCCTAACCCAGATATTGACTTTACCCCTATGATAATCCTTAATGTTTCATGCATATAGCCCCTAACACTTATTGATGCTCAATCGAACATCAACACTCAATCTATTTTTCGGTCTAAACGAGAGGTTCAATGGGATTGGTACTTGAGTATATAGACCTAAAGGGAAGATTATGCGCATTAATGACTAGCTAACAAAGAAGAGTAAATGTCAAGAGGATATATTATGAATGGAATCAATGACTATTCTACCATTTAGACATATTTCCTTATACCATTTATCTATGAGAAAGGATTGCATTCCCCTATGTGAATCCTTTGAAACTAGGCCAAACACTCACAATTACTTTGAATGAGTAAAATTGATTCAATTGCAAGAATAAAAAAAAATGAGCCCATGCTTAACATTTAGAGAATGAAATATGCTCAAAATGGCCTAAATGATGCTCAACTTTTATTTAATTAAATTTAATTCAAATGGCACATACCTAAGCCTAATCTTGAACTATCAAATCCAAGAAGTAGCAAGATGAAATCATTTGAACCAATTTCAATAAAAATGGAATAGGAAATGGCAACATGCAAAATCACTTTTTAAGAAACTTTTTTGTAAAAATATATAAAAATGTTATTGTATAAGAGTGATGCATGATCTAATTCCTTTATTGGATATATTTGATCAAAACTCTTGAAAAAATATGTAACATAACCAACTTTGTTTTTCACCACATCCGAGGAGGAGGGGAATTGTTTTTCTTTTCCCACTGATATTCCCTTCAAGGTTACTTAATTCCTTTTCATTTAAATTCACACTTCCAGGCTCAAGCACCACCTTCTATACTAAAAAATTCCTTGGGATCCATATTGCTAAGGATTAATCCTTTGAACATAATGCATACCCCTTGGGCCATCATGCCTTATTTGAATAACCATATTGGGTCTAATCTAAAGATCTCATTGGGCCTATTCAAAATATCACATTGAGCCCTTCTTAATGATTTGCCTCATGCACAAGTAAAGGCCATCAAACTTATTCAAAATTTCTTCTACTTCCAAAATATCTCCCCAATGGAAACCATCAAGCTCATTCAAAATATGTCCATCAACCACTTTCGAAATATCTTCTTTTGAATTGGCTCGATAGGCCATTTTGCCACTTAAAAATATGTTCTTGCAAAATTTTCTTGATAGACCATTAGTGTTGGGTTTTATGAGTAGCACACAAACAAACATACACACAAAAAATTTCATCTAAGAACAACAAATATCCTCAAAGATCTCATTGTATTAATGTACAATAATTTTACATCACTCTCTTACATCAGTACAACATGAGGCCTCATTATATAGCATTGAGTTGCTCATAAGAAATCCATAACTATATCCATAATATATTCATGACTATCTCCATAAATCTCTCAGTTGATTTTATGTGATATCCATCCATAACTTCTCTCATTGTCCTCATATTTAATCATACATAGAATTCTAGAATAAGTTTAATTTCATTAACAATAATTTCATCATGTCATAAGTATGAATTGTTCCTTCATACCCACCCTTAATCAATACTTATGATTCAATCGGGTTGTCTTGAGTTGTCTGCATCATATTCTGTCTTCTTCATTTTCATCTGTTTCTTCAGATGTCATTGTCTTCTTGTATGAACATGAGCTGCATCTTTCTTTGATAAATCTAGATCTTGAGTCAAGCATTTTAACTACATCATCTTCATATCATGAATTTATTTAACTTACCCTTAACCTTCCCATGGTTTTTCTATGGCTTACCCTTCAAACATTACATCATACCTAGGGTTTTCCTTTACCCATTCTTAACCATCACAATTTTGAAGTGGTTTTGTCTTACAACGAACCATTCATTACATTAAGTGTTTTTTACTAACCAAAAACCAACATCTATAATTAGAAATTGATTTTTTGGTTTACCATGAACTAGTAGAATAATACTCATGATTCATTTGAATCAAAGCAATGAATCAATAAACTAACAACTCTTCCTAAACATGTTTACCTGACTCTAATGAAAAATGACCTTTGGAGGACCAATTAACTCATGAAATTTGTATGGGAGATATTTTTGTACATTGGAAGACTTGACCCTGTAAAAAACTTTCAACATAAAACAACAATCTTCCATTCAGGGACATTTATCCAACCACATTGTACTTGTATGTGAGGATTTGATATTTCTCGATTCCAACACTTGTGATTATCATGATTTGTAAGACCACAAATACTGCAGGGATGTAAGTTCCAACATTTTTCTTTTACATGCCTTGTTCTTCCACAATGACTACAACATTTTTCCTGCTTCTTCGCCTGGTTTGTTGTTGCGACCTCTACTTCTGGTTCATTTCTACTACTACTGCTACTTGTATATGATTCACCTATTTTCAAGGTTTCTATTTTCATGAATTTGATAGTTTCATTGCTTGTTTTACCTTCATAACCAAGGCCTTTATTTCTTGGTCTTACATGTATTTGTATGGGCTTCTAGATACCTTGAAAATTCTTTCCTAAACCTTTTCCTTCAAAACCAAATTTATTCATAAATTTTGAACCTATTCCCTTAATGTTCTTTTCAAATCAACCTATTCAACATTTTCATTAAGAAATTCATCCTTAGAAATATCATCAAGATCATCATTTGAAGCATCATAATTTGGAGCCTTAGAACAAGAGAGAGACATATGTACATCAACATTATCATCGTCAACCAAATAACAAGTATCGCAAGAACTATCAATCTTCTGAATCAAGTCACTTGTATCACAAATTTCATCACATTTTACTTTCTCTTGTTTTAGTTATTTTACTTCATGTAACGTACCCAGTGTTAGAAAATAAAGATATGTGCTCATTTTCCCATAGACAATATAGAAATATTGTCACCCAACCATAGGCACAAAGACCACCGCCAAGCACCTTAACCTTGACAGAAAGAATAATTCCGGAAGCAGACCAATAACCAACCATGGTTGTACACCTTTCTCCAAGGCTAGCACACCAAGCAAGAATAAACAAAGATCAAGTAGAAAGTCCAAACCATAACCAAGAGAAATTCCAGCCCAAAACCAAAATCCCTGTTGCAACAACTTCACTCCCTCTCCACACTTACACACCACTAATATTATGCAATTGTGAGTGAGTGAGTGTCAAATGAGATCTAGTGCCCTCTATTTATACTTATCTATCTCACTTGGCTAGGCTGAATTCTCTTTCTGGAGGCTAATAACTCAATATTAAATATTCTCTTGAGCCGACTTGTCTTCTAGGGTTATTATCCAATGTTTTAGGGTTTATCTTGCTTCCATAAATATTCTAGTCTTATCAAAGGTTACACGTGGAGGTTAATACCTCCCGCAACTAACATAATATCAACACTACCTCCTAGCTAGCAAGGTATTAAAGGAAATGGTCTTGAGCGCAAGTAGACCATTCAACCTATAACATCATCATAGCCACACATGCTATCTCATGATCACGTAGATCAACTCACGAGCAACATCATCACTACTAGTATCATCTGATAGTATCAACTGCATCATCTCTTGAAGCCATACTCCATCTGAGTAATCAGGCATGATGTTGAATAGGTCACTCACTCCACAGAGTGATATAAGGACCATTTTTCTAATCCGGACATATGTCCTAGAAGAATGATTGTCCCAACAAATGTTGAAATCTATGCCATGGGATACAAAGAGATCATTTTCTATGGTACATAAATAATCTATCAAACCATTTTCATTACAAAAATGACTGTCCGATATGGACCATTTTCCAAACTAGAAAATGACTTTCCATTAGAAATCTCGAACCACTTTCCAAACTGGAAAGGAACTGTCCAACTTAGACCATTTTCCGAACTGGAAAATGACGGTCCATAAATAAATAAAATATCAGTGTTCCCTCCAAAACTGGGAGTAATAACTTCCTTTTTCAATAATGAAGTCATCTCCATGATCCCCAACTTGTCCCTTAAGTACACACACTTTTCATCTTGGACAGAGGCTTTACCAAAATATCTGCTATCTGCTCATTTGTGGAGATATACTGGAGAACCACTTCTACCCTCTGGACTTTATCATAGAGAAAATAATGCTTGATCTCAATGTGCTTCGACCTATCATGGAATAAGAGGTTCTATTAAAGCTTCACATAGCTCTAATCATCACAATTAATCACGGTCGAATCGAACACCTGATCAGATAGTCCAGAAACCAACTTATCGAGCCACACTGCTTTCGTACAAGCATCACAAGTTGCAATATACTATGCTTATATAGCACTAAGTGCAACGAAATTCTATTTACTAGTAGCCCATGACATCCTGGAAAATCTCAAATTGAAACATATCCAAGTAGCACTTCTTCTTTCACCTACACTCCCTACCCAATCTGAATCGATAAATCCATGCAATTGTATATCATAACTCAAAATTCTCACAAAGAAAATATTTGGCTAAGTATTCTCCAAATACATTAACGATCCAATCAATTGTCGATACAGAGACAGGTCTACTGGATCAGAGTCTCTCAACTTCTTCAGATCTATCATCATGGAGTTTTCCATGGATTTGCAATCCATCATCCTGGACTTTTGAAGAACCATTTCAATATACTTCCTCTCTCATAGGAAGTTTTCACCACAGTTATGTTGTACATGAGAGGCTCTACACCAAGTTTGCTTGAATCCATACAAGGTCTTCTTCCATCTACATACAAGGATATCTCTCTAGTATACTTCAAAACCTTGAGGTTTTTCTACATACGCTTCTTCTTCAATTACTTTGTTTGAGAAAAATAGTCTTTACATTCATCTGATGTAAACTCCAACCCATGGACAATGTAGGATATATAATGGCTCATGTATAGGTATGTTTGGTTACTGGAACAAGTTGTCATCATAGTATTCTCCCTCCTTATGGGAGAACCCTATAGCCCTGAGTCTCTCCTTGTATCTATCAATGCTTAAGGCCTTTTTACAATTTCTCACATACATTGTTCTTCATCACAAATTCCTTCCATTCCTTTTTCTTGACTGCTTCTCGTGGGTTCAAACTGGTTCAAATGGTTGTTCTAAATTTTCTTTCTTTCTTGGAATCTTCATTTTCTTCCCCATGTTTCTCTTCAATGTTGGAGTCCATGGAATATTTTATAGATTACACGCCCTTCTTTCTTGAAGGCTCCAACTTTTTCCATCTACCATAGGAACATAAATGTAGATGGACAACCAAGGATATTCAAGGCTTCTTTTCGAAGAAGACTTATTCTAGAGTCAATCTAAACACATGGTGCTTATCATGGCTGCTACTTACAATCAAGAACATGGATAGATAATTCATAGTATTTACAAATTCTTCTTCAATGGATCACATCATTTGGATTAGCTCCCTCCTAATCCCAGCTTCATGTCTGAATGGGAAATATGCATGCTCTTCTTTTTGAATTATGTGATCAACTCCCTCCATCTAAGAGAGTCCTTTCTTCTGTCTGCTACATCTCTCTTTGTTTTATGAAAAGTCTCACAAACCTATTATGGTTTCCTTTTGATTCATGACTTCCTTCGAGTCTGACTTCTCTCAGTTTCTTTAAGTTTGTTTCTATATGTTCTGATTGTTTCCCATCTCACAGTTGTTTCATCCTTATAAACTTCTTCTATGACAGCTTCTGCAATGATTTTTCATCAAACATATTTCATAAGGGTACCTGCCCAGAACAAGAACAACAAGAGAAAACAAGAAATATTTATCTAGAGGATATGTTAGTTCATCTTGTGAACAAGTATAATAAGAATCTATATCAATAATATTCATATGCATTCAAATATTCATTGCACCTAGGAATAATAGAACCTTTCAAATACTGCTTTCTCAATTTGTAATGTAGCAACTATCATCCTTGATATATACGAATTTGAAGCTTTAAAAATTTAATAAAACCTGGAACCTGAAGCCTCACTTGCTCTGGAGGGTGTGCTTGTTCTTCTGAATGCACTGAATCCAAGATTACAACTTGAACACGATCTCTAGTAATTTCCCTGGAAACACACTCATGTTTTTCTAGATGATATAACTTAGATAGCATATACAAGTGCACACCTTTGAAACCTTGTAGCATCATCCAACTTGTCTTCCAATCTAAAACTAAATACCATCTTGACAAGAAGAGATTAGAAACTCATTCAAAAGATTCAATGATTAGAGAAAGCTAGAAACTCTAAAATTTCAACTTTGACCACAAAATCAATTTGACTAGAAGTGAACCTTTGACTTTGACTTTGACCAATCAACCTTTGAATTTTCCCAGTCAAACTTTGACTTTGAAAAAAGATTCAAACCTAATTTTTTTTCTAGCTGAGATTACCAAGATATGCGCTAGGCTTGGGAACACTAGGATGCCAAGGAATTAGGTCAAACGTTTCATCATAAGTGCCCAAACACAAGGGTTAGGCTTTGTTTCAATTGCATAATAAAAAAACCTAGCTGCAATTGTAACTAGTGCCATAACAAGATTAACACATAACTTCCCAATCTATCTGCTAGTGGTTAGACTATTTGAAAATAGTGTGGGCCCATACCCTGTTAGAAAAGAAAGAGATGTGCTCATTTTTCCATAGACAATATAACAATATTGTCACCCAACCATAGGCATAAAGGCCACCCTCGAGCACCTTAACCTTGAGAGAAAGAATAATTCCGGAAGCAAACCAATAGCCAACCAAGGTAGAATACCTTTCTCCAAGGCTAGCACACCAAGCAAGAATAACCAAAGACCAAGAAGAAAGCCCAAACCATAACCAAGATAAAGTCCAACAAAAAACCAAAATCCTAGTTGCAAAAACGACACTCCCTCTCCAAACTTGCGTACCACTAGTCTATTTGTACTTCTCTATCTCACTTGATTGGGCTGACTTCTCTTTCTGGAGGCTAATAACTCAATATTGAATATTCTCTTAAGCCGACCTGTCTTCTAAGGTTGTTATCGAACGTTTTAGGGTTTCTCTTACTTCCCAAAAAATTATAGTCTTGTCAAAGGTTACACGTGGAGGTTAATACCTCCTACAACTACCATAATATCAACACCCAACCACCAGCAGGCTAGGTACGCTACATCAAAATTGCACTTCAGGAACTGATTTCAAATTCTGATAATACTTAATTCAAAATCAAGAATGAAATATTGTGATAACCACACATGCAATAATCAATATTCATTCCAAACCATCCAAGAAAGGAAAGACATGCCATGCACAAGAATAACTAGCAAGCATACAAACGAAAAATACATCTAAGAGATAAATATACACAGCAAAATATAAATTATGCAGAAAACACAAATAACACTTATCTTTAATTAAACCATCACCAACTGGCAGCAGAGAAAGGAAGTTCCTCCCAACCATAAACATTGTTGTTCATTTAATCTCAGCATCAGTGTCACCCCCGACCCATGGCTATGAGTCCACAAGGACAGGTCCTAGGCAAAATCTAAAACACACAACATTTGGATAACTAGCTCTCAAGTTTTCCCAACCACAAAACAATCCTAATTTTCAACTCTCTTTCCCTTTCATCCTGCACAACCCAAATAAATGAACCCATTTATTTTCCATGTAGTCCCTCGGGCTATTCCATTTCTCTCCAAGGATCCTATGCTACTGGTCAGGAAATATCCATGTGGAAAACTCCAAGGATTCTCAACTATGACAATTCTTTGAGAACTACCATCAATCTCATGCACACAAGCATCCATTCCCACATGGAATGATCAGTAATTCCTCACATCCATCTCACAATGGCTCTCATCCTCCAACCATTTGTTTCCATTCTATCCCACAGGCAGGGTTTATATAATTATAATAACTAAGAACCACATGGCCTTCCCCAAGAAGCTCATGTAACCAATTTTCTCAATTAAGACCAAAATGGGTAAATAAAATATAATAAAAAGAATTATCCCCTTAAGCCCCCCTCTCTCGTGGAATCATAGCCCCCTATCTCTTGTCCTTGTCCATCTTGTAGCCATCGATATATATTAATAAAATACATCGATCGATGCAAGATGGACAAGGACAAGAGATAGGGGGCTATGATTCCACGAGAGAGGGAGGAATATATATATATATATATTGCATTTCCTGGGCACTCCAACCCCTTTCCAAGTTTATCGACTTGCCAACCCAAGTCACATTTACATAATACATTCTAGTTCATAGGGATTAAAATTAGGGGTGTTACACTTCACTTTGAAGTGTTAACAACACATTTTCCTTTGTCAATAACTCTTGCTGCAATAATTCTATCACTTTGTCCTTTTTATCTTGAATTTTGAAAATATCATCTACAAATTGATCTAGTGAATTCAACTTTTCTTCTAATTTATTGATGCGTTGTGTAGCAGGACTAAAAAATTCATGATAAAGTTCATTATCTTGTGATTTGAATTCTAAAACTTTGCCAATTATGGAATTATTTTGCTTTTGTAACTTGTCTATTTCTTGCAAAACATCATCAATATCTTGTTGTTGTAGTTCAATTTCCTTATTAGTGTTTTGAAGTGTTTTCCCTCCTTTTCCCATTTTTAAAAATGCTAATAATTCATGCTCACTTGCCAAAGGATAAGCACAATAAAAAAAGTGTGTTGGGTACAACTGATAATGCACCCATCTTTCAAATAAAACATTGATAAAGGTTTCAGATAAAACCAATCATGCAGCTTTACACATTAATGACTTCTCCATAACTCTTGAAATTCAACTTCAACTTGTCAAACTCTCAATTTAAAGTCTTTACATCAATACTTCAACTTTGACTTTTACTAAAATCTCAACCATACCATGCAAAGCTATAATTGAACTCATATTTAATGGAATACCCTCATATCCTCTATAACAAACTCTAAACATGAATTTAACTTTAGCATTGACTTACAAAAGTTGCATTACATTTGGACTTGACTCAACAAAATTCACCATGTCTCCCTTTTACAAAAAATATGGAAAAACTTTAATTTTTACGGTGATTCACTACATAATTTGCAACACCCACTTTAACAAAAATCTTTGAAAATATGGACCTCTCTTACTTTAAACCAAACATGTCAAAACTTTGAAAATTATATCATGATATCTAATGTCTCTTAAAAAAACACTTCTTGATAATGTAAAATGATTTTTCTTCATGTTATCATATGGGCCAAGCTCACGCCTCATAATATCAATAATAAATCATCTACCACCAAATTATGGCTCGACTTCTAAAGAGTCCAAAAATGGAGCAAAATCCACATTAGGGAAATATAATGCAAAGTAGCATGACTCTCTACACTTGTAACAACTTCCACCACCTCAAATTTAAATCTTTTATTACCCCTCATTCACTATATCTACACACAGAGGTCTTTCTTTCTCCTCACAGTTTTAGTCACTAGATCACGGGTTCCATATACCACACACTCTCCAACACCGTGCAATACCTTGTCTTGAATAGAAAGATCTTGATTTTATTCAAATCCTCTACACTTAATATACCTCTACACTCACGACCAGATCGCAAGGCACCTCGATGCCATGGCTAAGAAGAACAAGAACAATGATTCAAAGATAATCTTAACATTGGATGTTTACCTGGAAGATGGTGTGATCTTACACTCCTTGTTGTATATTTTAACCTTGTACAAATAATTAATGTAAATATATTCTTAATAAAAACAAAAAAGACACAATGGCACACACACACACACACACACACACACACACACACACACACACACATTACACAAAGATTTTACCCTAGAAACCTAAATCGAGAAAACCAAGAACCTGTTTAGAGTCACACCTCTAATTATTTATTCATCATCATCCTTCATTATTTACAATACAATATATCCAGGATCCAACGACATCCAAACCCCTAATACATTGACTCATATTAGTCAACAACCCTAATTCCTTAACTGGAATTAGAAAACCATCAGAAAAAACCATGTGCCAAAAAATTTCCAAAAATGACACAAAAAACCACCAAAAATAGATGCAAAAAACCACTATTTTTTTTTTCGAGCCCTCGAACCCCCAACAAGGGGGAACCCAACCAAACTCTACCCCACTTTCTCCCATATCAGTGTACAATACATGGGAGAAATATTGCAAAGAATATAACACATGCCCAACATTCTACCACTTGTTGTTTTATTTGCATACATGGGGTTACATAATTACATAGTCAACAATCCAGAGAAAAAATTCCCATAGATCCTCTACACCAAGAGAAACTATCAATGCTCATATATTTTATTAATTAATCTACAACATTATCCAAAGTTTCCACCTTCATCAGCAACACCTTCTTGTTTTCAACCATGTCTCTCACAAAGTGATATTGAACATCTATATTCTTTGTCTTTGAATGATAAGTCGTGTTCTTTGCCAAGAAGATTTCACTCTAACTATCACAATCTATCCTTACATCTTGTTATACCAACCTAATAAATGAACACAATATTTGTAACCATATTGCTTCCTTGCTTGAATGAGTGGTTTCCATGTACTCATCTTAGTGTATTTTAGAGTGCCTCTACATCTTGTCTTTTGCTCATCCAACTAATTGCTCCTCCAAATAGTTTAAATACATACCCGCTTGTAGATCTTTTGCGATAAATATCTCCAGCTCAGTCTGCGTCAATAAACCCATGTATGTCCAAGAATCTATATAATCATGGTATTCCTTGGTAGCACAATCCATAAGTAGTAGTGCCACATAAATACCTGAAAACCCTTTTTACTGTTGTCCAATGATCCTTCTGTAGTTTTGACATATACTTGCTAAAAAATCTCATTGCATGTACAATGTCTAGTCTGGTACAAACCATTGCATATATCACATTGCCAACCACACTAGCATATGGAACACAAGACATATCCTCTTTCTCTTCTCATGTCTTAGGACATCGATCCATGAATAACTTTACACCTATAGGAATATGAACCTTGACCCGTTTACATTCCTGCATATTAAACCTCTGCGAAACCTCTGCAATGTTGTCTCAACATATTTCCTCTTATTTAACCAGAGTTTCCTATTTTCCCAATATCTTTTAATTTCCATGCCCAAAAATGAAATTTGTAGCACCAATATCCTTCATGTCAAACTTAAAGGACAACTGAGTTTTCACATCTTGGATAATCTCCTTTTCATTTCCTATCAAAAACATATCATCCACATACAAGACCAAATAAAAGAAATGATCATCGATTAATTTTAAATATACACAATGATCGAATTTTCTCCTTGTGAAGCCAAGTGGCAAAATATAAGTATAAAATTTTTGATACCACATCCTCGGTGGTTGTTTTAACCCATACAAGGACTTTTTCAGCCTGCATACCAAGTCTTTCTTTCCCTTCACAACAAAACCTTTTGGTTGCTTCATGTAGATTTATTCTTCTAGATCCCCATGTAGGAATTTTATCTTCACATCCATCTGTTCTACTTCAAAATGAAACACAACAACAAAATATAAAATAAATCTAATGGAATTTAACTTGGAAAAAAGAGAAATAATTTCACCAAAGTCAATTCCCTCTACATGGGAATAGCCTTTTTCTACTAATCGAGCTTTGTATTTCTCCACTTTGTCTTTTTCATTCAATTCCTTCTTAAACAACCATTTGTTTCCAATGGGATTTCTTCCAGTCAGAAATTCCACTAGATCCCAAGCCTCATTCTTTTCCAATGGTATAATTTCTTCAACCATGGTGTTTTTCTAGAGTTTTCCATCCTTTTAATCCACTACCTCCCTAACAGTTCTAGGATAATCATCAGTAATAAAAAAAGAAAAATCTGAATGAAAATCAAGTGGAGTATACCTTTATGGTTTTCTTCTTTCTTGAATCGATCTCCTCAATACTGGAGTATGAGTATATTCTTCTTCTAATTCATGTTCTTCTGTAGAGTTTGATTCCTTATCCTTCAACTCAAACTCTATTTTCTCTAGTTCTTCTTTCCTTGGTAGGACTTCTTGTTTGACAACATCTTTGATTTCTCTAAATAACACATCTCGACTATACACTACCTTTTTAGTTTATGGGTTCAAAAGATTATAACCTTTCATACCATCTTTATACCCAATAAAGATACACTTTTCAACCTTTGGTATAGATTACTCATGTTTTCCTTTGGAACATGAACATATGCATCATACCCAAGTACCCTGAGATGTGTTAGAGAGGGTTTCTTACCAGTCCATACCTTGTGTGGAGTCTTGTCATCCAATACTAATGCAATCCAGGTACGTTGGTAGGTGGTGTATTCAATTTTTACAGGTATAAGATGGATTATTGAGCAAGCTTCCTATTTTCTTCATTGAAACTTCCCAGTTCCACCTCACCAATCCCACTTGTGGTATCATGACCAGTAATCAAGGCTTCCTTCCTAGTCTGTTTTTTTGGTACGTTTTTTTCATTAATTATAAACATAATTACATGATTCATAATCACAATACATGAATTCTTAGCATAATTACAGTCATGGGGGAAAACATGGTGTTACAGAAATCCAGAAACATAGGTATATCGATAAATATTTGCATGAAGTTTTATTTATTGAGTTTCCTTGTTTGTTGTATGAATGGTTAAAGAGGCAGACAACAATTAGCACTTCCTTAGGAGCCCAAGAACCACTGGTATGGGACCAAAATATGATTAATAGACAAAAATCTATGGATAATAAGTGGGCTCGAGTAGTTGACTTCTAGTTTGACCTGGTTAAAGAAGGATAGATTGTTGAGTTCACCATTGAATACAACAAGTCTTTTAGCAAGGATGAAAGTAAATTTGTTTTCAGCCTAGAAAGAGACTGTTGGAAGAGATCCCCCCATGGATAAAGATGTTGTTTGTGGAGAAGGGGATGATGCTCATGGAGCCCGATATAATATTCGATTGGACCCCCTCACGCAGATTAGGGGGGTGGAAAGAAAGGGAAAAAATAGATAGAGAATGGATCCACTGGGAGGGATCCAGAAAATTATTAAATGAGGTGAGAAGATAATGGACCCAGGAGATCATAAGAGAACAAGAGTTGAGATATATGCAATAAGATTTAGGCTAATGAGGAAATTTGAAAAGAGGAGCAGAAAAAGGATATAAAGAGGTAAAGGATGAGGGGTCAGACCCATAATGAAGAGAAAGGAGACTGCACCAGGAGGATGTGTGGAAGATAATTATGTGCTAGAGAGAAGCATAGAAGGAGAGAGTTCTTCAAAGAGACACAACATTAGGAGTAGGGTATCAAGTGAGGATACCATAAGTAGTGGGAGTAGGGTCAAATAAGATGAAGTTAGATCCCCTTATATGTCAAGATATGTAGCCGCATTAGAGGAAGATGAGGCACAAAGTAGAAACACCGACATGGTATAAGATGGTGATGGACCCATCCGAGAAGGGGAAGAGGATTTAGCTATTGTGAATGGGCTTATGCGGCTACATGTAGGAATATATTTGGGATCCCTCACTGAGGATAATGAGATAATATGGAGGAACCCCCTCCTTGAACCATCCCCCTTGCGCATTTGTAAGCAAGATGAAAGAAATGAATAAATAACAAATATAGGAGTAGAAGAAAGGAGAAGAGAAGATACGAGTGAAGAGGAGGTCAAAGTTAGAAATACTTTGCAAGGAAGAGTCTTGGTATCAGCATCAATATCACCAACAACTAGTGGTTAGTTGGGAGGACACAATACTATATTGAGTATGGAAAACCAAGACACAACGCTTAGGTACCCATGTTTCATGAGACGAGCAAAGATGATGTAGAACAACATTGGTTTACATGTGAAGCTATATGGTCTGTGAAGAGAATACAAGATGAAGAATTTAAGATACAACATTTGGAGACCACCTTCAGAGATATAGAAATCACGTTGTACATGAAGTATAAGGCGATTGTGTCGTCGAGACAAACTAGGTCCCTGGCAAGGATAAAGAGAGATATGCTTAGGGAGTTCCAAAATCCTAATTTAGAATCATAGTGCATCATTGAGATCAAAGAGATCAAGCAAAAAACTGGAGAAACCATATGGGACTATGACCAATGGTTCAATATATTTTTGGACAGACTAATGTTTTAGATCCAAGACGTCCAACATAGAGAGTGGTTTATTTCAGGACTTCTACCCCACATTTCCATCCTGCTCACCCATCAGAAGGTGATGACTGAGGCAGAGGCCATGGATATTTCAATGCACCTAAGGCCATGGAGATTACAATGTGACTAGAAAATACATTAGGAGGTGGTGAGACATCGATAGGGATGGCGCAAGTACAATATCGGCGTGCAAATATCACAATGCAATTTAAATATATGGTTAGGGATAAGGTGGTATGCAAGCATGTGTGGTGTACTATATGTCATACAGAAGGTCAACATAGGAACAAATTCCCTACTCTAGGGAGATACATAGTTACATGTGTGACAAATCCATTCCCAACTGGACCTTAGACCG
The DNA here is from genome assembly GCA_010110895.2 of Picea sitchensis. NCBI lineage: Eukaryota > Viridiplantae > Streptophyta > Pinopsida > Pinales > Pinaceae > Picea > Picea sitchensis. Next base: position 182,696 of record SNQJ01S0001849.1, read on the forward strand.
AGTGGTGAAAGATTTGAAGACAATGGGGACATATACCTCCCTGGTTCCCAACACTACAAAAATATCATAAGACTACCTATACTCCATTTTTCGAATTATGAAAATCCATGGGGAATGAATGTGAACAAATGTTGGTCACTTCAATTGATGTAGGAGCACACTGCAGATGCCTTTCTAGGTTCAGAAAGAATAGAAATCTGGCGACCACAGAGGCATGGATAGAGGAGGATACCGTGGAGGTCCAAGAGGAGGATACATACAAGGAAGAGGTAGAGGATACAATGGTGGTGGAGGAATACCACCTATTTTATTTAACGGTGCCAAAGTGGGCTATGTGTTGTGATTCTATACCAAACTACACACTCTCTATGGAAACTGTAACAATACCAAGCATGTCACAAAATATTTCCCATATCTATTGGAAAAATGGGAAGAAAAGAAGGTGCACTGCAATATGGTGACTGCGGAGCTACACAAAGATTAGAATCTAGAGGAAGAAGTTGATATGTAGGTTGTGACCCAAGGAGGAATTTAGACAGGAATGGACATAAAACATGGAGAAATTTTAGGGCGGAACATCAAAGGGAATATCAAGAAAGCGATAGATACAACTCCCAAGTTTGATGTCGCGCAACAAAATTAATTCATGCATGATGTACAAAGGTCTCTAGAAGAGGAGTATAGTTACAACATGCAACAAAAATATCATTGGAGGAATCCCAGGTGCACGAAGAGGAACAATACACCACACAAAGATCATTGGCGGAGGCCCGCATCCATGAATATTTACACCGCACAACAAAAAAATCATTGGAGGAAGCTTGTGTCTGTGAGGAAATAAAATGTGTGACATAGAGGGCATTGGAAGAATCTCACAGAAATGAAGAGGTGCAGTGAGCTGAACAAAAGGTAATAGGAGGAATGTGTGTCTAAAGAGATGCGATGGATGGAGTGAGAAGAAACGCAGTGTAATGCTTGTCGTGAGAAGAAATCAGAGGAGCAAGTAAGTAAATTCTTGCGTTGTTGCCTTAAAATGTTAAGTGACCATGAGGCTGCAAAGAAGTTAACCCATATGTTGAAAATATGTATGGGGGAAGAAGAAACTTCTATAGTTATATCTTCCCCATTGCCAAAGTGGGATGTGTGCCATATGAGAAAGAAAAAGCGCATAGGAAGAGAGTTCAAGATGGAAGCTAAACTCAGAATCTATGAGATTGATGGTGTTGTGTTGGACCCAGGATCCAATGTGAACATCCTTCCGAAAAAATCTTGGGAGTTGATGGGTAAGAAAAACTTGGTGTGGCCCCCCATTCAACTCAGGCTAGCTAACCAATATCGAATATGTCCCATCGGTCGATTTGAGAAAATTAAATAGGTGGGTTGAAAATGGAGGTGAAGATTGAAGGTGTGAAAACCAAAGCAGACATTGAGGAGATCGAGATTGTCGATGACTCAGATCCCTACCTCTCTCTAGGTATTAGTGGGTGTTGACAAGAATATTTTTACTTGAATATGAAATGAAAAATGTCCTTTGAAGAATGAGGGACCTTGTGGGTCATTGCACCATTGGATCAAATGGAGGCGATAGATATAATGAGCCTATGAACACAGATGCAAAAAAGTTCATTAGTAGAACATATAATATTCTGAGAGTCTGAGAATATAAAAAGTTCCATTATTGAGAACATATATAATATTACAGGGTGCAGGGAATATTATATCAACCCCACAACTGATAGTGAGATGAGTTGGAGAATTGTACATTCATATGATATAGATTCAAAGGATAGTATGGAGAGATGGTAGAATAAGTTGTATGAATTTTCTACTAGAAGATGTGTGTGAGTTACCAAAATGGTGCACGAGCGAGATTGGAATAGGACCTTGCAACCTACACCAATTTTATGGAACAAACTCCGTGGATACGTTCCTTGCACATATGTAGAACGTTATCATGACCCAAAGAATGAAAACCCTTGATATAGTATTGCAATAAATACATGTGCAATGGTGGGTAGCGCACTGTGAAAATCTACGAGAGTGGGAATAGGTGGTGGAGTCGATCAAGTCAATATTTAAGTCTATGGTAAATCCCCAAGAACATATGTGTTCCTTCAAAAGGCATTGATAAACTAAGCAAAGTTAAAATACACAAGGGATCCATCACATTTCCAAAAGAATTGTGTCGAAAAGTATCCCCACCCATCAAGTGCCTTTAATTAGGATCGCCTCGGCAGATAAGAGGTGCAAGACAAAGTTTGAACCAAACCAAGGGTTGGGAAGTCAACAAACTAACCTGGTCCCAACTAGAAGAACCGAATACCCTCCATGGCAAGGTTTGAGGAACAAGGTTAAAGTAAAGAAGTGTCACGGCCCGCCAAGGTTGGAAGTGACAAGATGACATTCCCAGAATGGAGCAGGGGATCACAATAGACACACATTGTGATGTAGTAGGATAGGACATAGGGAATATGTAGAGTAGTCAATATAAAAATAATAAATATATGGCATAGACAACTTAGTGTAATAAGGTGGGACATTACAAGTTGTTTCCAACTAAGATTTTGCACATTTTGGAAAAGATTAAGCTATAAATTCCATATTAAACTCAAAAGGATAGAACATCATCCACTGACAATTGACTGACAATATGTAGGTGGATACAGTGGTGTGAAAGTGGTTCATTATCCATAGGACAAGTGATGGCGACATGGGGAAAAGAAAACAATTATGGTAATAAGGTCCTTATAGTGTGTAACAATTATACTAGGGTGATTCAATAATAAACGTATTTTATGAAAACTTGGTAGTCATCATCGTCGGGAGAATATCACCCTTCGTGTATTTAAGGCTCCATAACCATATTTCAACTCACCATTTCCTCCCAGCAAGACAAGAGAAAAGTGTAGAGCCAAGGGGGGAATACTCAAGTAACAAAGTGTCGACAGTTCAGGCAGATCAAGCCACATACTCAATCATCGTAGTCGTCCCAGAAAAAAACACATAGAATATAGAAGCGCTACCTAGTCGCATAATATAATGGAATCCACCAGTAAGCCCCATGCATGAAAAAAATATAAGGCTACCAAGGAACAACATGTTCCTGATCCTGTCATACCCTCCAATGTAAGTTTCACGAGCCCTTGGATAAGCAAATCCCCCTATTGCAGTATGTCGATTACAATGTTCGAGACCTGATCCAATACCCTAGGTTGCAATTTGACCAATATGCAGAGATAATTCAAGGGGGAATGGGAAACACAAGGTGGTCACCAAACAATGGGCCAATCCCTTTCGACAATATGGTGTACTAACTTTAGTGGATTTCCCATATTTTGGCCGAGGCTCACCAGTCAAGGCATGCATTTGATTCTTACTTAACCAAATACATAGCATATTTATTTGGCTAGATCAAAAATACCCAATTGGCATGTAGTATACCTAGGGAGTAATATGGGGTACCTAGGGAGGTACCCAATGGGAATGTGGTTATGTGTTATTAGTGGAGGCCATTCAATGTAAGGTAGACTAGGTCCATTGTATTATTAAATAAGGCCCACTATGGTAGTTAGAAATAATAAATAGGATTTCTAGAATAATCCTTCTCTAGAATATTCCTAGAAGATAGATAATTCTATATAAAGAAGTGAAAGCAATGTATTGGAGAATAGTAAAGAATATTTATATTGTACAAGCAAAGATGGATTGAGGAGTTTTATCCTTCCATAAGGATTAATATATGGTGTTACCCTATCTTAGGGGTTTTTTCTACATTCTTGTGTTCAGTGTTTTCGTGAATGCTTTGGTTTATTGTGGTTGAGATTAAGGGCTATTTCTGAAGTATATTTCCAAATCTATTTAGATCTATTCAGGTACATAACAATTGGTATCATAGCACTTTCCTTGGCCAAAGGGAATAAAGTTTTGGCTCTTTTTGCAGTTTTTTTCTAGGAAAAAAAGAGGGCAACACACTTCAGCTTCATATCTAAAACTTTCTGAGCCAAATTTGGAAAAATATTTTGGATATTTGAATTCCTCTCGGAAAAATACTCAGTTTAAAAATACAAATCGTCTGAAAAATATTATCAGAAGTAAAGTTATGATCATTTTAAATTTGGCCATTTTTCAGAGTTTTTTTGAAAAAAACCACAGGATTTGCACAATAAGTTATTTTTATAAACCCTAGTTTTTGTCGAAGATTTCTTCCAAGCAAGATGTTTTTTACTGGAATATGATGGCCCTAGTATTGAAGCATATATACAATATGAAAATTCATCATGGAAAGAGAAGTGGAAATCTCATGTACACTGGGGTTTCGTAGATGATGCATTCATATGGTGCCAATCGTTTCACTATTCTAAGTGGATGTCACTTTCCGAGGAATCACTTGAAAAATTACTTTTAGGCAAGTGGTCTCATATGAAGAGTAAGGATAAAGACATCACCAAAGGTTTATTTTCATGTGGAAAATCTATATTACAGGTTCATGGTTGTATTCATAAAGAAGATGTCATTGTTTCTACTAACCCTAGTTGCCAACAAAATTTTATCAATATTTAGTTGGTTAATAGATTGCAATTTCCTGCAAAGAATATTCACAATAGACAGGATGATGGTGAAAATGTTCAAATTTTTAAAGATTTGAAAATCACCATGGACAAATATGTGTTGCATTTTGATTTTCATTCTATAGATATGGTTGATGAGGATATTGTTTTGGGATATCCTTGGATGGAGTCAGTTGGTATAATTAATATTAATGTGAAAAATAAGTTTCTAAAGCTTTGGTACAAGAAAACGAAAACTACATTGCATGATGTGTCTCTTAGTAAGAAAGAAGGGCCTATGGGGGAAAACAAAGAAGTTATTGCAAAATCAAAAGCTAAATTAGAGGCATAGTCCACAGAAGGAGATGAAGAAAATCCACAGGAAGGACACAATAAAAAATCCAACGAGATTATTGACTCAAAGGAACACCATGTGGTAGAATTGAAGAAAACATGAAAGATTCCTACAGTTGTTGTATATCTCCATCCACACCATGTAGAGAAACAACAGTCATCAAGGAAAGGGTGTGAGCATCGACACACTTATGCACTAGAAAGGAACCAGAAAGGAAAGAAATCCAAAGGTGCATGGAGGCCTACCAACACTACATGAATACATCAGGCTAGAGAACCACTCCCATGGCAACACCAACATGATGCAAATCCAGAATAGGGTGGAAAGGAAACAATTGGGCATCACGTCCGTCTTCCATTAGGATGGATGGATGGTCGTACTTGGCACCAATTGACTACATTTCTTAGCTGGTCATATTGTATGGTTTCTTCTCGTGTTTCGATGATGAAACATGTGAATGTAGTATACCTAGGGAGGTAATATGGGGTACCTAATGAGAATGTGGTTATGCATTATTAGTGGAGGCCATTTAATTTAATGTGGAATAGGTCCAATATATTATTAAATAAGGCCCACTTTGGTAGTTAGATATAATAAATAGGGTTTCTAGAATATTACTTCTCTATAATGTTCCTAGAATATAGAGAATGCTATATAAAGAAGTGAACGCAATGTATTGGAGCATAGTGAATAATATTTTTACTGTACAAGCAAGGATGGCTTGAAGATTTTTATCCTTCCATAAGGATTAATATATGGTGTTACCCTACCTCAAGGGTTTTGTCTACATTCTTGTGTTCAATATTTTGGTGAATGTTTTGGTTTATAGTGGTTGATATTAAGGGTTATTTATTAAGTATATTTGCAGATATATTTAGATCTATTTAGGTACATAACATGACGAGAAAACCATGTACCAAGTTTCAGGTCTTCCAATAAAAAACGAAGACCCAACATAAGTAGTCAAGGCTAAGGACGTGGCCCATGAAAAATTTACACTAAGTATGCTACACACAGAGGGTCCTGCGAGGTAGTGATTGCAGATATCAATGACCAAAGAATCTGCTTTTCTACAATCTAATCCACACGTTTCATAAGGATGAATGTCCAATCAGATTCCTTGTTGTTGAAAAAATATGTGCTACAAGATTCTATCTATTTATTAAACAAATTGTTTGATATGTTTTTGGAGGCTCAGGACTTGGGTAAATATATTTAGTACAAATGGGTCATATTATTAATTTCCATGATTCTGTCGAGGCCCCCTCTAGTCCACAAGGATGACGCAACCAACGTGCCACACTTCACAACACCCAAATTTCTCACACTACAATACACTAAGGAATAAGAAGTCCAATCTGAACATCACAACTCATTTTAGAAGTGGTACAGACATCTTATCCAAGTAGCTAATTCAACGTTGCACATCCCAAGAAACATCATGGAAAGGCACGAGGCCTACCTCCAATTTGAATGTAATTTCCAACATTTCTTTATTTATCCACTTGCAGACTAACATGCCAAAAATGTCATGCTTCCATTTTGTATCACGAAATAAGACATCCAACAAGGTGTTGAAGAATGGGTCGATAATCTCAAACCTACCCTTGAGGATGAACTCGATCAGTTTAATACAAGGAAAAATATGAACTAAGATAGGAAAAGAGCAGTAGCAACAACACTACAGAAGGACAAGGCATCAATGCCCATGCAACAACAAGTAGGAACATCACAAGAAAAGGGAAAACGATCTACGGGTAAGGGGGCATGCGCTCAGGAAGAGCTGGAAGTTAACCAAGATAGGGCTCCCAAGTGGAAAAATACCTCAACTCCACTAGGTCTAGCCTCGATAAACTTAGATTCTATCTCGGATGAATACTGCACACCAACTCCCCCACTTGAGTTCCAACCTACACTCATCACAGGGCAAGTCCCTACATCATCCGACTCATTTGCACAACACACTATGGTTCTTGATCAAGTTAGAAACAAGAGATGATGGATGAGTGATGCAGACCCCCCTTCTCTCCTAAGGGCTACACTACCTCCAGGTCAAGGATCGATCAAGAAAATGAGTCTGATTGACTCTCCGAGTCTCTACTAGACCCCAAACCCACTTACATAGGTCCTTTTTCCAACGACACAGGTCATATGAGACCTGTGGGCTCTCTCCTAAGCATTGTTCAAGCCTCAACGCCAAATGAGTGCTATCTCTTCTCTGGCTAATCCCTTTCCTTTACGTGACCACAACTGTGACCACTCATCTGATCAAAAGGCGCGTCGCAACTTCACATATCAGGTCTTCACATGTGAGTCACCTCGATTCTCCCGACCTTTGAAATCCCAAAATACTGATATTTCGGAGCGCCAAATCAATGGTCCAAAATCCCCGTGATCCAATGGTCCTGATATCATTTTCGTCTATCAAGACTTCACGTTTCACGAAGTTGGAGGACCGCTTACCTCCCTTCTCCCAATATCCGAACTCCCAATATCTCCCTGGGAAACCAATGGTCCAAATATCTCCTTGATCTGACGGCTCCGATAGAATCATGAACTCGTATTTCACGAGTTCCCATAACTCCTACTTCCGATATCTCGAGTTGTGAACTCCCAACAAGACCAGATCTACGATTCAGCTCCCTCCTCCAATCAATGACTGTGATCAAATCATGGTTTCACGATTTGCAAGTTCTTATAACTCTACCTTTGACTTATCTGAGTCACGAGTTAGCAAAATGATGATCTCTTGCCACGTGTCCTCCTTGATGGATGGTTCTGATGATTTCGGAAATTCGTAACCACGCTCCTCTTGTGTACTCTCAAAGCTTATCGTTAGTGCACTTTACCTTGGTCAGGCGGCTAAAATTCCTTTGTGCTCAGATCGAATGGATGAGATCTTTCCTCCTCTGCACTTTCTCCTCGTTGTCTAGACGCTAATCAGACAATCCAGATCTTTCCCCTTGAGCTTATGCTTTCTTCAGACTTAGAATATTTTTGAAGGATTCAAAGGCTTCGACCTTTGTCCTTCCTACGAATCTGTTTCTTGGATCTCGTTAACACTTATGAAAATTGTTATTCCTCTTGAGCTTGGTCTTGTGAAGACTTTTACTTCCTGCGCATTCCTTGCGTCTCAGGGATTTTGATAACTCATATCTGAAGGATTTCCCGAAGATAATTTTCTCTCGCCCTTCTGGCATTCTCCTTTTCTGGTTCATCGACCTCTTGCAAAGTCCCTTCAAAACTTAGTCGAATCTCAGATCTGTGCACTCCTTGCACGAGATATTTACACAAGGTTCAAATTCTTGCAAACGACTATGCATGCCTTGCACCAATATCTTTGCACTCCTTGCAAAGGGAAAGTTTCATGCTATATCTTCTGATCTTCGGAATCAAAAAAGATCCCATTAACACACTCCTTGTGTTCTGTTTGCACACCTTGCACCACTCGATAGAAGAGAAACAATTGAAACTTATCCTAACATTCACAGTTCCTTCTACTCATAACGAAATTCATCCATTCATTCATGAAACAAAAATAACAGAGAATTGCAAAACAATGTCCACACCATGCATTGGGTCAATTTTTCTATGTTATATTCATAATTGAAAATGGCTACAATTGTAATCAAAACAAAGAGTGAAAAATCATAAATCTCCTACAAAATTGCAGTTATCTAACTTGCAGCTATCTACCTTGCAGCCAGCCTCATTCGGGCGTAAAAAACCTATATTTATCTTAGAGGTCTCTTAGGGTTTCCCCTAGATACTTGTCTACTCTAAAACTTAACCTAACGACTATCTAGACCAGTCACATTCCAGAGCTGGAGTGGAACTTCCCACTTCGCTCGTGATTGCTCAAGTGTGCCTCAAAATTTTTTTTCGGCGCTGAGTTAAGGCGTACTTCAAAAATGTCTGTTGCAATTGCCAGTGTTGAGATTTCATATAGACTCCCAGACGCTAATAGGTCCTACTCCACATGCTTGCCAACGATGCTCCTGCATCATACTTCCCTTGACAAAAATTCATGGACTCCTGTCCATGAGCTCCTTTACCAAATTTCCATGCTTCTATAAAGAAACTTCATTTTCCCAACTGGAATCTTCTATTGGGTGTCCTTTTCACTTGACCAGATATTCAAAATAGGTCTTCCTCCTGGTCTTTTTACCAATCCTCTGATCAACAATATTCTCCATATGTGGTTTTTCTGCTATAGGCATTTGTTTCTCCCATTGGAACTTCTCTCGATCTTCTAATCCCTCTATGTCATCTTTCCTGTAAGGATATAAGTCTGAAACATTGAATATGGGTGATATGCCCACATAATCTGGCAGCTCAATCTCATATGCGTTTTCATCAAAATTCCTTAAGATCTTTCATGGTCCAATTTTCTTCATTTTTAACTTGTTATATGTTCCCCTAGGGAACCTTTCTTTCCTGAGATGTGCCAAGACCTGATATCATACTTCAAATTGAAGTTCTCTGTGATGCTGATCAACTTTGCATTTGTACTCTTGGTTAGAACTCTGCAACTGTCCTCTGATCTGGCTATGGAGCTTCTGTGTTTCTGTAGCAAAAGCTTCTGCTCCAATGCTCATGGTCTCACTCTGTTCCAAGTCTCTCAACTCAGATACTCCCATGGGTTGCATTCCATATAATATTTGGAATGGGAGTGATCCTGTTTGGTGAGACATTGTATGCAAATTCTGCTTGTGGCAGAATTTGATCCCACTGATTATGGTGTTAAGTAACCAGACTCCTCAAAAATTTTCCCAAACTTTTTTTTACCACCTCAGTCTTTCCATTTGTATGAGGGTGATAAGCTAAGCTAAAAGACAAATCTATGCCCAACTTCTTCCACAGTGTTCTCCAAAAGTGACCAACAAATTTTGTGTCTCTGTCCGAGACAATGCTTCTGGGTAGGCCATGAAGTTTCACAACTTCCTTAAAGAACAAATTTGCAACATGCATTGCATCACTGGTCTTCTAGCATGGGATAAAATGTGCCATATTTAAAAATCTATCCACCACCACAAATATGGAATCAAATCCTCTTTGCGTTCTTGGCATTCCCAACAAAAAATCCATGCTTATTGCATCCCAAGGCCTCTATGGTATTGGCAATGGTTGATACAATCTAGTGTTCTGTATTTTCCCTTTTGCATGCTGGCAGATTCTACATCTTTTCACAAACTTTATCACCTCTGTTCTCATACCTGGCCAATAGTATGAACTTCTCAACTGTGCAAACGTTTTATCATGGCCGAAATGCCTAGCCAATCCTCTACTATGATTTTCCTTCAAAAGGTTATCCCTCATTAAGAATTTTGGTATGCACAACTAATTGCATTTGAACAACAATCCCTCTTGAATCATATACTCTGTCCACTGGCTTCTGTCTCTCAGCACAGGATTTTCACATGCTTCGTATGCTTCCTTGAAATCTATATCATCACAATACATATCCTTAAGGTGTTCAAACCCTAAGGTCTTCACCTGAAATTCCTGTAGAATCAAAAATCTCTTGCTTAATGCATCAACAACTTTGTTAGCATTCACAACAATATGTTTTATGACAAAAGTAAATTTTTTCATAAACTCAATCCATTTTGCATGCCTCTGATTCAATTTTTCATGCCTGGTTATGAATTGTAAAGCTTGGTTATTGCTATACATGACAAATTCTCATGGGACAAGGTAATTTCCCCACTTATTCAAGGCTTTAATTATGGTATAAAAATCCTTATCATACGTGGAGTATTTTCTCTTGGTCTCATTCATCTTCTCATTGAAATAGGCAACATGTCTGTTATCCTAGCTCAAAACTGCTCCAATTGCAACTCCACTTTCATCACATCTCACCTGAAATGTCTTTTCAACATTCGACAAGACTAGAATTAGTCATTATGTTATTTTCTCCTTTAGTATATTGAAGCTCCTCTCGGCTTCCTCTATCTATTTAAAAGACTTGTGCTTCTTCTTCACTGTATCCATCATTGGCGCACAAATTCCACTGAAGTCTCTGATGAACTTCCTATAGAAGCTTGCTAATCCATGGAAGCTCCTTACTTCAAACATGCTCTTTGGTGACGACCATTCTTTGATTGCTTTCACCTTCTCTGGATCCATCTTTAGTTCATTTGAAGAGATCACAAAACCCAAGTAAATGAGTTTTGTCTTCATAAAAGAGGACTTCTTCACATTTGTCAACAACTTCTCCTGCTGTAGTCTTCTCATCACTAGCGTTAGGTGCCTCAAATGTTCCTCTTTAGTCCTACTAAAGATTAGTATATCATCCAGATACACAACCACAAACTTGCCAATGAAATCTTTCAGTATTTCATTCATTAGCCTCATAAAAGTACTCGATACATTTGTTAAGCCAAATGGAATAACAAGCCACTCATACAAACCTTCATTTGTGTTAAAGGTTTTTTTCCACTCATCACCTTCTCTCCTCCTGATCTGGTGATATCCACTTTTCAAATATATTTTAGAAAATAAATTTTCTCCACTTAAATAGTCCATTAAATCATCCATTCTGGGTAAAGGAAATCTATACCTGATGGTGATCTTGTTAATGGATCTTGAGTCTATACACATTATCCATCATCCATCTTTCTTTGGACTCAATACTGTTGCTACTGCACATGGACTCAAGCTCTCTCTGACCAAACCCTTGTCTAACAATTCTTGGACTTGGTTCTTCACTTCCTCATTCTCTTGAGCTGTCAATATATATGTTGCTTTGTTTGTAAAACTTGTTCCTGGTATCAAGTTAATATGGTGGCTGATACTTTTGATGGGTGGAAATGAGTTAGGAAGCTCATCCACTACTATGTCAGCAAAATTTTCCAGCAATTCCTGAACTTCCTCAGGCAAATCCTCCATCGAAGTATTTGTAAAGATAGGTCTAGGTTTCCTCACCACATCGAACTGCATCTCCTGTTCTTCCTTGAATTATTTCAGAAGTTCCTTCCCACTCATGAGAAGTATGCTTGTGCTAGCTTCCTCTTTCACTTTCTTCCCCTCTATTGGTTTTCTACCATTCTTCTCCAGGGTGTATGTATTTTTCCTCCCATAATGAATGAAATTCCTGTCAAACTACCATGGTCTTCCCAACAAAATATGGCATACATCCATGGGAATTACATCACACATAATTTCAACTCTATATCCTCCTATCTTAAATTCAACCAAGCATTGTTTAGTAACCATTACCTGGTGTCCTTTATGAAACCATGAGACTCTGTATGGATTCAGATGTGCAGTTGTCTCCAACTCCAATTTCTCCACCATCTCTGTGGATACTAAGTTATTAGTGCTCCCACTGTTAATTATCACCTTGCATACTTTGTCTTTAGTCTTGCAAGATGTTTTGAAGAGACTATTCCTCTGCACTGGCCTTTCAACTTCTGCCTCTGGTTTTAAGAGAACCTTCCTCAACATTAGGGATCTTCCATCCTCTTCTCCTTCTGCTTCAAAATCTCTTCTCTATGCTTCTGAAATGTGAGCTTCACCTCCTCCTTCTTTATTCTTCTTGGGGAAGTCCCAAGACATGTGCCCTGTCTTTCCACAGGCATAAAATCTTACTTCTCCTCCTCCTCTTCTTCCTCTTCCTCTAGAAGAACTTCTTCCACCACCCTGTCTTCCTCGAGAATTTTCTCCTCTTTTCGAGTGACTATGTGGTTTTTCAGAATCGTCCTTAGACTTATGTGCCTTGTCATGGGTAACTCCCTTACCTCTGGTTGGGGTTGGGATTTTACCTCTTCCTCGTTGGCTTTGTTTTCTAGCCAAATTATCTTCTGCCTTTAGTGCGAACTGATAAGCATCCTCCACTGTCTTTATTGACATCATGCTGATCTCATCATGGATTTCATATCTTAGGCCATTTATATATTTGGATTTTTTTTCTTCATCTCTCTCTCTCTTTGTCCAATTCTGATGTTCAGTCTATAGAACTCCTCTGTGTACTCCTTAACTGTCATCCCTTCTGTCTCAGGTTCTGCATCTTCCTGAACAGATTGATCTGATAATCTTTGGGCATGAACTTAACCTTCATCTTGGCTACCATTCTATCCCAACTCTTTATCTTATGTTTTCCTTGGCTTCTCCTCTCAGCCTGTAGTTCATGCCACCACAGTGATGCATGTCCTTTGAGCCGGTTGACATCCTGTTTCACCTTTCTCTCTTCATCGACATCTTCATAGTCGAAATGTTTGTCCATGGATCTTATCCAATCCAATAACTCTTCAACATATAAATTGCCTTCATACATTGGGACTTTTATCTTGGCTCTACCTCCAAATATAACAACTTATCTCAGTAAACGTTCTTCAATGACATCCTCTCCTACAACTTCTTTGACTTCTACTGCTTCACTCTTTGCATCGCTGATGTCTCCAGTATTAGGTGTTCTTCTCTATGTTTCCTCCATCACCTCTAATCTTGCACGAATTTCTCACATCTCCCTTTCTATAGCTTGATTGGCTAAAGGTGCTTCCGCTCATCTCCTTGGTGGAATTGTGTTGACTATTTGTCACACACAAAGTACAACTTTGAGGTCTTCTATCTCCTCTCCTTTGCTTGCTATCTGCAAGAAAAAATTATACTCTAATACACTTGACGCAGACCCCCCTTCTCTTCTAAGGGCTGCACGACCTCCTAGTCTAGGATCGATCAAGAAACTGAGTCTGATTGACTCTCCAGGTCTCTTCTAGACCACAAACCCACTTACATAGTTACTTTCTCAAATGAAGTAAGTCGTATGAGACCTGTGGGACCTCTCTTGAGCGTTGTTCAAACCTCAACGCCAAATAGCCGCTATCTCTTCTCTGGCTAAGCCCTTTCATTTACGTGACCATGAATGTGACCACTCACTTGATCAAAAGGTGCGTCATGACTTCGCATATCGGGTCTTCATATGTGAGTCACCCTAAATCTCCCGACCTCCTAAATCCTGAAATATCGATATTTCAGAGCACCAAATCAATGGTCCACAATCCCCACGATCCAACGGTCCTGATATCCTTTTCACCTATCAGGACTTTGCGTTTCGCAAAGTTGGAGGACCGCTTACCTCCCTTCTCCCGATATATCCTTGGGCAACCAATGATCCAAATCTCTCCTTGATCCGATGAATCTGATCGAATCGTGAACTTGGATTTCGCAAGTTCCCAAAAATCCTACTTCCGATATCTCGAGTTGCGAACTCCTGACAAGACCAGATCTACGGTTCATATCCCTCCTCCGATCAAGAACTGTGATCAAATCGCGGTTTCACGATTCATGAGTTCTTATAACTCTACCTTTGAGTTCTCTGACTCACGAGTTAGTGAAATTCTAATCTCTCGCCACGTGTCCTCCTTGATGGATGGTTCCGATGATTTCAGAAATTTGTAACCCCGCTCCTTCTGTGTACTCTCAAATCTTATCGTTAGTGCACTTTACCTTGGTTGGGAGGATACGATTCCTTTTCACTCAAACCGAATGGTTGAGATCTTTCCTCCTTTGTGCTTGCTCCTCGTTGTCTTGATGCTGATCGGGCAGTCTAGATCTTTCCCCTTGAGCTTACACTTTCTTTAGACTTAAAAGATTTTCGAAGGATTCAAAGGATTCGACCTTTGTCCTTCCTGCGAATCCATTTCTTGGATCTCGTTGACACTTATGAAAAGTGTTATTCTTCCTGATCTTGGTCTCATGAAGACTTCGACTTCTCTTGCATTCCTTGCGTCTCAGGGATTTTGATAAATCAGATCCGAAGGATTTCCCAAAGAGAAATTCCTCTCGCCCTCCTGGCGTTCTCCTTTTTTGGTTCGTTGACCTCTTGCAAAGTACCTTCGACACTTAGTCGAATCTCAGATCTGTGCACTCCTTACACCAGATCTTTACCCAAGGTTCAAATTCTTGCGGATGACTGTGCACACCTTGCACCAGTTTCTTTGCACTCCTTGAAAAGGGAAAGTTTCATGCTATCTCTTCTAAGCTTTGGAATCAAAACATATCCTGTTAATGCACTCCTTGCGTTCTATGTGCACACCTTTCACCACTCGCCATAAGAGAAACAATTGAAACTTATCCTAACATTCACAGTTCCTTCTACTCATAACGAAATTCATTCATTCATTCATGAAAACACAATAAAAGAGAATTGAAAAACAATGTCCACACCATGCATTGGGTCAAAAGTTTTCTATGTTATATTCATAAGTGAAAATGGATACAAATGTAATCAAAACAAAGACTGAAAACTCATAAATCTCCTACAAACTTGCAACTATCTACCCTGCAGCCAACCACATTCGAGCATACAAAACCTCTATTTATCTCAGAGGGCTCTTAGGGTTTCCCCTGACTACTTGTCTACTCTAAAACTTAACCTAACAAATATCTAGACCAGTCGCATTCTAGATCCAGAGTGGAAATTCCCACTTCACTCACGATTTCTCAAGCGTGCCTCAAAAGGTTTTTCCGGTGCTGAGTTAAGGCGTACTTCAAAAATGTCTGTTGCAACTACCATTGTTGAGATTCCATACAGACTCCCAGACGCTGATGGGTCCTGCTTCGCATGATTTCCAGTGATGCTCCTACATCAATGAGAAAAAATAAATGGCCAAATACCAACACCCCGACAAAGGAAGCATGCCATACCGTCACAACAATCCCTAGCCTAGTCAAGGAACTCAGGGGATAAATAATAGTATAATATCTCATACAAAAAGAGGAAGCTAACAAATTCGAAAAACTATGTCGATAATTGACAATTTCCACCCAATACCCCCTCGTCAAGAACATCAGATAATTGAAGCAAGCAATAGTAGCCAAATATGAGTATTGTGGTTCAACCCATTGGTCGTTATTTATTTTGACACATCCATTGTTGAAATCGAGCTGGCACAAGTTCCTACACAATACCCAAAAACTTATATGACCACAATCATGACAGATCTTGGAGATAGACATCATGCCCCTATCTAGTCACATGAATGATTGCAAAAACAACATGATCTAGAAATCACCGTGCACAAAGACACCCCATGCAAACATCAAAGGGAAATGCAAGCTCGCCAAGAGGTCGAGGCTGCACAAAAAGAGTTCAAAGTACTCCATAACATGTAATTTACTTCACATACTGAGAGTAAATACCACCATGAAATAACACTCATTTTCCACAAAGAAAGCATTAGTACAATCGATGAATTCTAAATGCATTTACAGAAGACAGAGGGAAATATTTCGAATAGACTCGCATCACACAAGCTTCATGTTGTCCAGGAGAAAGTCTATTTCTTGGAGACATGGAATCTCAAGATTCACGAAAATCTCAAGCGGCCTACCCATCAAATAAACAGTTGCAGTATAAAATAATAGTCACAGAAGAAGCATTGAAAAGGGGACAAGAATGCATCAACAACTTCATGAGACTAGTTGACTACAATTTCACACTCTCAACTCACCTCCAAAATGAAACCAAAGTATGTTCCATTGACGAGCATATCCAAACCATGGAAGAATGGGTCATGTAACAATAGAAGGAACTATCATCCTTGCCCTTGGTTGAATGGCAAGCAACAATTACAGTGATTTCCAACAAACTTTGAAAATATTTCAGCAGCCTGCACTAAACAACAAACCCTCTCTGGAATTACTATAGATGTGGTCAAAAAATCCTAGTTGTATTACAATCAAATGGAAGAAACACACTAAAAAACAACCCCAATACTAACAAAAATGGAGCATATCAACCTCCAGTCCCCAGAGGTTACAATGATTGATGCAAACAAGGTTTGCCAACTCACACAAAGACTAAAAGGGACTTTTGATGAGGTCAGAGGTCACTCTCAACAATTCATTCAGGAAATCATGACCATAGTGTCATCCACCTCCTTTGTTAATCCATAAACAGGGTCGTTGGCTCGAGGATGAGCCAACTAATAGTGATGGGGGCCTATTGGTACCCAAGATTTTGAAGAAGTTACGCTCGTGCCACAAATCGATATTGCATGCACGCCCATGAAGATACAACGTGTGGTGCTAGGAAGGATCAACATCAATGCCAACCAAAGGAATATTGCGTGTGCCAAACCATTTTTGTACTGCATGAAAGGAATCAAGAAGAGATCGCATGCAGGCCAAATCTAAGCGTATCTTTGGGGATCTTTGTAAGTGATTGTTATAACAACTTGAATGATCATGGGAAAATGTATGGATGTGCTGGAAAGTTAGTTAGGATTTCCATGCTTCAGGAAAGATATGGGGGAATTCATGTAGACACATAAAGTGTGTGGGGATTTTGTTCACTTAAGAGAGTGGAGTAGAGTAGTGGAAAAAGGGAGAGTTCATTATGGTAACAAAGAGTAGACTGGAACATAGAAGGAGATATTTCTATGTCATAATTATTCCTAGTCTTACACGAGTCTGTAATAGAGCTAGAACTATGTATGATTGAAAAGAAGAGACTAGAGTGCACGACACAGATCTCTATTATGACTTTGTATCTAAATGAATTGGAAGTTAATGAATGAAATGTGAAGTCCTTTCTCTCTACAATTCTCTATTTCATGGTTTTATTGTATGTTTTTTTACTCTAATGTATGGTATTTTGTTTCTTAGATATGAATGAACTAATGGGGTTTATTCCCGAGAATTTAACCTATGTGTTTTTTCCCTTCACATCTGACAAAAGACTAATGGTCTATGCGATTCTCATGGTGTCTCAAGTGATACCTTCTTAGGTACTCAATTGAATATTGAATATGACTACGCCTTGGGTTTTTCTTGGTAAATCTTTATGAAACCTGGGCCTTTAACCCCCCAACAATAGGACGTAGAGCCAACAAATATTGTTTTGAGGTTCATAAGACAATCGTACCTCAACCTACTCAAATATCACAGAAGGAAATGGAGGAAAGAAGAGAAAAATGAATATTCTTTGGTTGTAACAATGAATCGTCCAAATGGCATAAATGTCAAGAAACAAAATTGTTCACCTTGGAAAATAATGAAGAGGAAGTGGAGGCATCTAAACAAATAAATGAGGAAGAACTTGTCAACTTAAAAGAACAATAAATAGAGGAAGAAATTGTGCACAACATTGATTCAAACAAGTGTGAAATATGTATTCATGCACTCGCAGGTTTGTCAGCACCTAAAAACCTAAAGTTTGTAGGTTACATTAAAAATAAAAATGTTGTACTGGTCATTGACTCCGGTAGTACCCATAACTTCATTGATAAAATATTAACAGAGAACCTCAATTGTTTTGTATATCCAGTGACAAATTTTCAAGTTTTGATTGCTAATGGAGGGAGTATTGATTGTGTGGGAAAATTCCACAACATTAAACTAAGTATGGGAGAATATAATTTGGAATTTCCAATGTATGTCATTCCCATTGGAGGTGTAGATGTTGTTCTATGGATTCAATGGTTGACAACATTAGTTACAATTTCTACATACTATAATGAATTATTCATGAGATTTGAATTGGAAGGAATTCAATATGAACTCAAAGGGTTAAAATATAGACCTTCTCAAGTCATCATCTCTCATAGAATGGAAAATATCATAAAAAAGGGTAGAAAGGGAGTTGTGGTTAAACTTTATTATGTGGAAGTTAAGTAAGAAGATGAAAATATTCTAGAGAAATTAAGATGCACCTTGGAAAAGAACTATAGGGTCTTCCAAGAAATTCCTAAAGGTCTACCTCCATATAGAGATCATGAACATCAAATCGAACTAATACCGGGAAGTACTCCTAATAAAATTCCTTATAGATATCATCAGCAGTAAAAGGGGGAGATTGAGAAAATAATACAAGGCATGCTAGATTTAGGTATTACTCAACCAAGCAGAAATTCATTTTCATCCCTAGTAGCGATAATGAGAATAAAATATCATTCTTGGAGGATGTGTCATGATTATAGAGATCTAAAAAAAATCACCATAAAGGATAAATTCATTATTCAAAATAATAATGAGCTATTAGATGAGCTTCATGGAGTGGCTATTTAACAAAGCTAGATCTTAAATCGGGATACCACCAAATCAAATTAAGAAAATATGACATTCCCAAAGTAGCTTTTAGGAATCATTATGGGCACTATGAGTTCCTGGTCATGCCTTTTGGGTTGACTAATTGTCCTTCAAATTTTCAAAGCCTTATGATTTTTTTTTTTCGTTCCCATCTTAGAAAGTTTGTGTTGGATTTGTTTGATGATATACTTATCTAAAGAAAATCATGGGAATACCACACTAAACATGTGGACCAAGTCCTGCAAATTCTTGGGAACAATCAATTGTATGTAAAAATATCTAAATGTTAATTTGGAAAACAAGAAGTAGAATATTTGGGTCATATTGTTTCAAGGGAAGGGGTTAAGGTGGACCCCCAAAATATTCAACCTATAACAAAATGTCCTACTTCTAAGAACATCAAGAATATTAGAGGATTTTTGGATCTCACAGGATATTATCAAAAATTTGTTAAGAATTATGCACGTATTGCAATCCCAATCACATATCTTTTGAATAAAAATTCATTTGTATGGAATGAAGAGGCCACCTTGGCATTATCACTCTCAAAATATGCCATGTCTTCTACACCAATATTGGAAAAACAATTTTTGGAAAAACCTTCATAGTTGAATGTGATGCATATGGATTGTTGATATTACGATAGTTGCGGGCGGTATTAACCTCTACATGTAACATTTGACGAGACTAGAATATTATGGGAAGTAAGAGAAACCCTAAAACATTGGATAATAACCCTATAAGACAATTCAACTCAAAATAATAATTAATATTAAGTTATTAGCCTCCAGGAAGAGATGTCGACCCAGTCAGGTAACTTGGAGAAGTATAAATAGAGGGTGCTAGAGCTCATTTGTCCTCACTCACACTCACAACTGCATAAGGACAAGTGGTGTGTATGACTAGAGGAGAGTTGCAGTTGCTGCAGTAGTGACTTGGTCTTTGGTTATGGTTTGGAATTTCTGCCTTGGCTATGGTTTGGAATATCTGCTTGGTACGCTACCTTTGGAGATAAGTATGCTACTTTGGTTGGCTATTGGTTCTAATGTTTTCTTCCAGAATTATTCTTTTTGTCAAGGTTAAGGTGCTCGGGTTACGTAGACCCCCTACCTCTGCCTCGGCAGGGTCCATTGACCTCCTGGTCAAAGGATCATTCTTCACCCTTGATGAGCCAAAATGACTCACTTGTTCCTTGCTGGAACCCCTCGAACAGATCCACAAGTCCCTTTATTGAAAAATTGTCATGTGCAAACTTAAGCGCCAAGCACAAGCTTTCCCCTCCATGTGATCGTTGTTGTGACCACGGGCCTTACTCAAAAGGCACTTCGGAATTCACATTTCACGAATTCCTATTACTGAGTCCCTCGACTCCTTCAGTTCCCAAAGCCTGAAATAGGGCTAAGGTTCTCAACTCCTCCCTTAGGTTTCCTCCATGTGACCCTGTCCTATGACCTAGGGATAATCCTTTAGGCGCGTCGCATTTCGTGATACCGGGGATCCCACTATCAAGCACCTCATTCCTTTGAATCCTAAAAATCCAAAAAGGGATAACATTCCTTGGCTCCTTCTGATCAATGGTTGCAATCAAATCATTATTTCCCTTGTCCCGAGTAATCGTAGTTCCCTCCGTTGACTTTCTTCAGTAGTGAGTCAGCGAAATGATGAACTCTCGCCATGCGTCCTTTTCGATGGGAGACCACGATGATGTCGGATTTTCCCCTTCTAAACCTCTGACTTATGTGGAACTCTGCCACACATCAGCTGAATGGATGCTCCTGACTTCTTTCGGGGTTTCGTGACCTTCCACTCAGGGCACAATGTTCTCTAAACCCCGCAAAACTGAAATGCGAAGTCTCTTGTGTACACGAGCTGTTAAGATTCACACAAATCCTATAGATCCGACGACTGTCGACTATCTGCGCTAGATATGATGGCCCAGATCTAATATCATGTGCATTCCCCT
>SNQJ01S0001850.1:5140-15963 GCA_010110895.2 Picea sitchensis
TTGAATCAACACAATGTTTCCCATAATTTGTCAGTCATGCATGAAACCTTATTGGTTAGGAGAAATGTTTTTGGGGGAATCTTTTTTAATCAGGAGGCTACAATTTTTGTGAGGATTTTGTAAGACGAGTTGCACAAAGAGATGGGTCGGAATTTTTTGAAGGAGGTGGGGTTGGCTTCTTTGGGAACTAGAGAAAGAAAATTGGAGTTGGTATTGCCCCCGAGTCTTAAAGTCTAGTGAGAGTACTAGAGCATGCACTTTAAGTCATATTTAATCAAATCCTAAAATTTCTTATAAAAGGAGATAATGAAACCATCTGGACCCAGAACCTTATCCGGCCCCAAACTCCAAATGGCTACATAAGTTTCAGCTTCTGAAATGGGAAGAGTGAGGGCCAAATTTTCTTCATTGGTTACAAGAGAAGGAATATTTTCTAACATTTT
Source organism: Picea sitchensis (assembly GCA_010110895.2). Classification (NCBI taxonomy): domain Eukaryota; kingdom Viridiplantae; phylum Streptophyta; class Pinopsida; order Pinales; family Pinaceae; genus Picea; species Picea sitchensis. The sequence goes on from SNQJ01S0001850.1 coordinate 5,584, forward strand.
AAGGATGCTAGAGATATCTACCACTTGATTTTCAAAAAAAAGTGATTTTTTGTAGCAATTTTTATATCAACAAAAACAAAAATTTGAGTACCATGTTCTAAATAGATGTTGGTCACATTGCTCTTAGACATCCTAGCTTTGGACTGGTTATGGAAAAAATTAGTATTTTTGTCCCTTGTCTGGAGCCACAAACTCTGAGATTTTAGTCTCCATTGTTCCTCTTCCTTCCTGATAGTGTTTTGATATTGTATTTGCAGATTTAATCATTCCCTTTGCAAATTAGTAGTTATCTCTATATGTTCCAAGTCCTTTTGAAAATTGTCCAACTTCAATTTTAAATCTTCTTTCTCCTTGTGGTGGGGAGGAGGAGGAGAGGGGGGGGGGGTAAAAGAATATTTAGCCCAACTCTTGAGGGTTCGTTTTACCAAAATGAGTTTTTTGTTCCCATATAAAGGCAGGGGTACTAGGTACCCAATTTTTCCAAGCATATTCTACCAAGGAGAAAACTTAAGGATGGTTGAGCCATATGGGGTTGAAATAAAATGGAAGAGGCCCATATTTGGGAATAGGGAAAATGAGCAAAGAGATGGGTTTGTGATCAGAGGTAAGAGAGGGGAGGATGTAGGATTTTATGGAGGAATTAGAATTTACAAAACTATTGTGTATCAAAAATCGGTCCAATCTAGCAACTATGTGTCCTGGCCCCAAGCACATATTGGACCAAGTATATCTTGCCCTTTGCAGTCTTATATCTAGCATATCCCAATCAATCATAATTTCCTCCATTTTCAAACGACAGGGATCCTTGCCAAATATCCCTCCTCTTTTTTATGCACTATTATGGACTACATTAAAGTCCCCAACAAGGATAAAATCCATAGAAAAATTAGAACCTGTAAGATTTTGTAAAGACCTCCAACAAACATATTTGTCTGATGAATTTGATGGCATATACATAGTTAAAACTACAAAATTTTGATTGGATTGCCTCAATTTGAATTTAGCCAAAATCTAATGTTGAGTTTAATAATTGAATTCTAGACTTACCTCAACTTTGTTCCAGATTGTGCAAAGCCCCCAGAAGCACCTTTGGAGTCGACAACAATGGTTTCAATTGAACTCCAATATGTGTCCCCAAGCTTATTTGCTTCCACTACACCCAATTTGGTCTCCTGAATGAGGATGATTTGAGGTTTTTCTACTCGAAGTAGATCTTTAACAACCATTATCTTGGGGTCACTACCCAACCCCCTGTAATTCCAGGAGACCAATTTCATTATATAGGAGGGTTTGATTGGGAGCCTCCTTTATTGACTGTGTTTCCTCTAAGATTATTTAAAGATTTGGACCCTCCTATCATTTTTGGAATGGTTTTTTGTGAACCCAGAAAAAAATGTATTTACTAGCTTGCTCTTCTCTCACTGTTCTGGATGGTTTCCTTCCAAATCGCCTTGGCATAGTTTCCTTGTTAAAAGAAGATTTAGCCAAACTCTTGAGGGCTAGTTTTACCAAAATGAGTTTTTCGTTCCCATATAAAGACAGGGGTACTAGGTACCCAATTTTTCCAAGAATATTCTACCAAGGAGAAAACTTCATGATGGTTGAGCCATATGGGGTTGAAATAGAATGGAAGAGGCCCATATTTTGGAATAGGGAAAATGAGCAAAGAGATGGGTTTGTGATCAGAGGTAAGAGAGGAGAGGATGTAGGATTTTATGGAGGAATTAGAATTTACAAAACTATTGTGTATCAAAAATCGGTCCAATCTAGCAACTAGGTGTCCTGGCCCCAAGCACATATTGGACCAAGTATATCTTCCCCTTTGCAGTCTTATATCTAGCAGATCCCAATCAACCATAATTTACTATTTTCAAACAAAAGGGATCCTTGCCAAAGATCTCTCCTCTTTTTTATGCCTTGTTGTGGACTACATTAAAGTCCCAAACAAGGATACAATCCATAGCAAATTTAGAACCTGTAAGATTTTGTAAAGACCTCCAACAAACATATTTTTCTAAGGAATTTGATGGCATATACATAGTTAAAACTACAAAACTTTGATTGGATTATCTCAATTTGAATTTAGCCAAAATCCAATGTTGAGTTGAATAATTGAATTCTAGACTTACCTCAACTTTGTTCCAGATTGTGCAAAGCCCCCGGAAGCACCTTTGGAGTCTACAACAATGGTTTCAATTGAACTCCAATATTTTTCCGCAAGCTTATTTGCTTCCAGTGCACCCAATTTGGTCTCCTGAATGAGGATGATTTGAGGTTTTTCTACTCGAATTAGATATCTAACGACCATTATCTTGGGGTCACTGTCCAACCCCCTGTAATTCCAGGAGACCAATTTCATTATATAGGAGGGTTTGATTGGGAGCCTCCTTTATTGACTATGTTTCCTCTAGGATTCTTTAAAGATTTGGACCCTCCTATCATTTTTGGAATGGTTTTAACCCAGAAAAAATGTCTTTATTGGCTTTCTCTTCTCTCACTGTTCTGGATGGTTTCCTTCCAGATCACCTTGGCATAGTTTCCTCAGATGCCCTATCTTCCTATTTCTCATATCCAAAACTTTCATTCTCTAAATGGTACCTAGAATCTAAGAAATTAATCTCTTCACCCTTGAAGGCATCCCCATCTTCATATCTTAAATCGATAAGGGAGACATCTTTGATAATCAGCAATTCTAAGACAATGTGTTTCTCTTCACACTGCTTAATAGTACTAGCACTAGGTTGTAAAATTGTTGATGGTTGTACTAAAGGAGGCTCTAATTGTTTTTCCATTGCACCGAAAACATCACCTGATTCCTCCACAACACATTCATGTTCGTTTGATAATGCTCCAAAACTATTTTTAGAGGTAAATCCCTCATTTCGGCCCATCATTCAAGAGCTTCCATGGTTGGTCAAAGGGGGTTTTGATGCTCCAGCCATCGATCAAACAAAGGATGAGATTCTTGAGCTACTCGAAGGGCCAACTAAAGAGGGATTTTTAGAACCATGGGATGACATATTTTTTTCATTGTACAACCCAAATTTCCTCGTAACTTATTGACATTGCTCATCTTTTTTTGTGCTTGTTGAGTTCAGGGCTTCTGCTTTTTGCAGTTCTTCGCAAAATGGCCATATTCATGGAAGACTTTACACTTGAAGGGTAGATTATCATAGTCTAATTGTTGAACATGCTACCACTTGTCCAAAGAGATTATCACAACTTTCGAGATCCCCTTCTCCATATCTACCTCCACACAAATCCGAGCACGGGAAAAAATACTATCTTTGGGTTCGGTGCAATCAATGTATTTTCCTATAGAATTACCAATACTTTGTAGAACATCATCACTCCAACAATGGAGAGGAAGATGAGGCAGTCAAACCCAGACCAAAACAACAGATGGGACATCATTTTCAAGGTTGAAATCTGAGGTCCATTTATTGAGATATATACCTCTAGACCCTAGAAAATACAACCACTGTGAAAGATCAAGTCACAATCTTTTTTGTGCTCAAAGAGGAAAGAAAAAAAAACCCACCCACATAAGAAATGGTTCAAGGACCTTGTTAGCACCAAAATTTGAAATGATAAATGGCGCCAACAAAATCAGTTCGAAACTTTTGGTAGCGACCTCCATACACGAAAATTCAAAAGCGCTACCAAATAATTTCTTGTACATGATTGTTTTAGAGGCTAACTTCCGGTGTGATTTATGACCAAATGAAGAGGAATTTAAAAAATATAAAACATGGGTTTTTTCTAGAATGGGCCCAATTAGGTGCTTCATGAGAAGTTTCCATAAATAAGGGATGTTTTGGGATCTTTGAATGGATCTTTGAAACAATTTTTTCTAAATTTCGCATATTTCCAAGAATTCACTCCAACAATTTCAGATTAGAAGGAAGAAGATACAACAACTCCTAATCAGGAAATTTGATTATGATATCTATAGATTTAATTTTGTTACTAAGATTAGGTTTTGATCCATTTATTTTGGATCTTAGATACACTTTTAAGTCAATTTTGTATGTATAAAAGAGGAACTGAAAAATGAAGTAAGAGGGGATGTAATAGGGGGGGGTCTTCCTTTTGGGAAGCCTGGGGTTCGGTTATGAGTTTTGGAGATTGATTGTAAAGTTTATCTGTGTGTTTAGAAACCAGACTTGTACCTATGTTTCATCATTGAAGACTCTTGTGAATTCAAGTATCAGATTATACCTTTCTTATGTTTTTGTCTTTGTTTATGCTTATTTGAATGTGATGACTGTTGATGTAGGATATATTAATGGTTAATGTTTTACAAATTCCTAAGCAGTAAATGATTTACTGTAATTTCCTGTACCTCATAAAATATCATTCAAGTACTTTTGTTCATGATTAGAGAGGATTTATGGTTATTGAAAATTCAGTCTTGTGGATATATTAATTGAACATGATGTGAGATTGATACATTCACAATTGTGTTTCTCCCATTCTTCCCACTTTCACCTTTAATTCAAAATATCTGAGTATTGGGTTCACTTGCCTTCTTTTCATGGATGTAGTGTGTGAGTCTGATAGCTCTTTTTTTTGAGTTGAAAATCCAAATCCCATTTAACCTGGTCCACCATCCCAACCAAACATCAAATCCTTTTCAAGATGTGTTAGACATTTCTCTTTTTGCAGTCAAGAGTAATATCTAGCACTAATAGAACCCTTGATGAGAGGCTTCCAGTTTTTGTCCATCTAGATTGCCACTATTTTTGGGGATGGAAAATTATCCGGATTTAGGAGCGGAACGAACTGATCACAGACTGAATACCATAAACACAGAGATAGGAAGAATAACACAAATATTCAGCGAACAATATCTTCTATTAAATAATGAAATAGGCTGAAACTGTAAAAATGCAGAACTAAAACTTGCTCGAATGGTGGTAGCTATCTCTGAGAAGAGATGTGGCTGCTACGCGCATCCGTCTGAGCAGAATGGATTACAATGAGGCTCCATAGGCCCTTTTCATATTACTCATGAATGCCAAAACCCTAGGCATCCAGAAACCTAACCCTAGAAGGTGAAATGTCAAAAGTCATGTGGACACTATGAGTAAGTTGGTGTAATTTGGTACCTCAACTTTCCAGGGTCATAACTTTTGCATACGACCTTCATTTTAGGCGCATGATAGCTCGTTGGAAAGGTCTTTCAGAGAACTACACATTCCGCTATCAGACTCTGACTTTTTCTACATTCTGACTATGGTGAGACAAAAAAACAATGTTTAGGGCCCCAAAACAACCCTGAAAGTACAACAAGATGTGTTGACATGAAAACATACAAAATAGGCCAGTTGGATTAGGAGAGAGGCCACTTGTATCCACCTGGAGAATGTGTGAGGCTTTAGATATCCCCAGAATTATAGAACTCACAATTACAAAGTAGTACAGAAAGACGTGTTGAACAAAAATGAACACGAGGAGCCAGTTGGAATAGGTGGTTGGCCACCAATATCCATCTGGATCAATCCTCCCCCCTTACAAAGAAATGGTCTCCATTGAGTTGATTTACCACATCAGGTGAGGAAAATTTTGTTGGATTTGGCCCCAGGTGAGCCACTTGCCTTGGTGTAGGAGTTTCCCTGCCTTGACAACCTGATAAAGCTGGAGTTTTTGTTGGCGAGTTCCCTTGACCTGTGTGTCCATTATCTGATCGATGGATGCTTGTTCCATGCAGTCAGGGTTGGGCTCTATTACTGTTAGTTGTTTGGTGATCTCAGAGGTGTCCAATAACGGTGGAAAATATGGTCGAAGGAGGTCCACATTGAATATTGGATGCAGACCAAGGAAGGGTGGAGTGTTGAGCTCAAAAGCAATGCTACCCAAAGCCTTGGTGATAGTGTAAGGCCCATAACGAGGAGGTTGAAGCTTCTGATGGGGCTTGATGAGACACTCTTTCTGCAAATGTAACCAGACTTTGTCGTCAACCTGAAACTGGTGTGGTACCCTGTGTTTATCATGGCGCTACTTGTACTTAGCATTGGATTTTTGCAAAATCTCCTAGACCTGTTGGTGGATGTGTTGAATCCACTCAATGAATCTGGTGGCTTTGTTGATTGTAGATTGATGAAGGGAAGAGTTTGTTTGTGTGGTGGCAAGAGGAATTGCAACATCAATGGGTCCCAAGGGTTGGAATCCAAGACCCACTTGAAATGGGCTATGGTCGGTGGAACTATGGAGAGTCCTGGTGTAACTGTGTTGGACATATGGGAGACTCTCATCCCATGTATGGGGATGCTTAGAATTGCAGGAGGTGCACAATCATCTGATTGAGGACCTCGGTTTGGCCATCGCTTTGGGGGTGGAAAGAAGTGCATTTTGTGAGCTTGGTGTCCAACAGAGATTAGAGACTCGACCAAAAGGTGTTGAGGAACCTGTTGTCTCGGTCGGAGATGATGGCATGTGGTATCCCAAAGTGAACCTAAACTCATTCGAAGAAGATCTTGGCAGTATCGGCCATTGTGACAGTCTTCTTATAGGCTGTGAGGTTGGCCATCTTCAAAAACCAATCAACGACCACAAACATGCAGTCATTTTCGTGCTTGGTGGACGACAAACTAGAGATGTAATCCATGGAGATGGACTCCCACGACTTCTCGGGAATAGGCATAGGGGTGTATAAGCCTTTCTTCTTGATGGTAGGCTTGGCAACAATGCAGGCAGTGCAAGATCTGATATACTTGTTGACATCCAGTCGAATTTTTGGCCAATAAAAATGTTGTTGAAGGACGGCCATAGTTTTCTCTACGCCAAAATGTCATGCCACCCAACTGTAGTGGGCTTCCCAAATAATATTTTCACGCTCGCTTATAGGAACATAGAGATTTCCTAGGTGGCATAAGAGTCCATCTTGAATGTGAAAATCAGTGACAGTGGCGCCTGTACCCAAGAGTTGATATGTGGTGGCGAAGTATGGTTCTTGCTGGTAAAGTTGAGGCCACTCCAATGTTTCATGTCCACAGGAATGGAGCACAGTGGTAAGTGCAGCCATAGGAGGCCAACTCAGGTAGTCATCGACATGATTGGAGATACTTGTCTTATACTTGATGTTGATATGGAACTGTTGCAGGTAGGTGGACAACTTATGATGGCGGTCATTCTGCAATTTCCCCTCTGTCTGTATGAACTGCAGAGGCTTGTGATCAATGTGTATGATCGTCTCTATCCCCAGAATGTAATGTTTCCATTAACGGTAGGCTTGTACAATGAAATAAATTTCCTTGTCATAGGTGGGGTATTTACAAAAAGTATCGGAGAGTGTCTCACTATGGTATGTCACTGGATGCATGTGCTGAGTGAGAACTGCGCCCACAGCATAGTTAGATGCGTCAGTCTCAATATCGAATGGTTGATGCAGATTTGGAAAGGAGAGTACTGGAGTTGAGAATAAACGATGTTTCAGATCTTTGAATGCTCGTTGTTGATCCTTCCCCCACACGAACTTGGCCCTACCACTGCCCTTGGTCACCTGGTTGAGGGCCAAGGCAATATGGGAGAATCCCAACATGAACCGTCGGTAAAAATTGGCGAGTCCTAAGAGGCTTCAAATCTCATTCAGTGTGGTTGAGGATGGCCAGTCACGGATGACTTGGATCTTAGTTGGATCAACATGTACCCAATGCTCATCAACAATGTAGCCTAGGTATTGGACATTGTTCATGCCAAAAAAGCATTTTTCCAAGTTGGCATAAAGCTTGTGCTGTTGCAGAGTGCTCAAAACCTGTTGAATATGTTGCATGTGCTCCTCCCACGCTCTGTTGAAGATGAGGATGTCATCCAAATATACTACCACAAAGTAGTTGGTGAATGGTCTCAATACACCGTCCATCAACCTCATGAAAGTGGTTGGTGCATTTGTTAAGCCAAAGGGCATGACCATCCATTAGTAGAGACCTTCCTTAGACTTGAAAGTTGTCTTCCAGACATCCATTAGTTCGATGGGAACCTGGTGGTAGCCAGACTTTAGGTCAATCTTGCTAAAGAACTTTCCCCCCTTGAGTTGGTCAAGAAGGTCATCAATCTTGGGAATGGGATAGCAGTTCTTGACTGTGATTTTGTTTAAGGCTTTGTAATCAATGTAGAGTCACCAAGTCCCGTCCTTCTTTTGCACCAGTACAATCGGGCTTCCGCAAGGGGAGGAGTTGGGTCTGATGTGCCCCTTTTCAAGAAGCTCTTGGATCTAATGCATGATTTCGTTGTTCTCCATCAGTGAGTGTCGGTAGATTGGTCCATTAGGTAGATCTACGTCATGGGTCAGATCAATTGCATGCTTGACTTGGCAGTGTGTCGATAGCCTTGTAGGTGACATGAAGATGTCTCTGTATTCTTCCATGATCCCATCCACTTTCTTCTGCTGCAAAGAGAGGTGTTGTGTGGAGGCCACGGATGTGACAGCAACCTTCTGCTTACTGTGAGCACAGATCACAAAGAAGATGAACTTCCCAGTCTGTGAAATGACCTTACTACATTTCTTAGCAGAGATTAAAGAAATAGCAGTAGGCAGTGCCACCTATGGGATCTTGTACAATTGTCTACCCAAAGTAATAATAACACTGCGGGGTCTAGACTCATACATAACATGACGCTTCCACAAATATGGTTGTCCTAAAATAACATCACAAACTTCAAGGGGAGAAATATCACACAGTACCTCATCTTTGAAAGACTTGATGTCATAGGATAGATGACATTGTTGGCTAACACGGAGATCTCTTCCTTGACGAAGCCAATCGATGGTGTACGGTTGCAGGTGCGGTGTCATTGGTAGGTTCAGTTGCTTGACGACCTCTACTAAAATCAGGTTCTTTTGACTATCGTTGTCGACATTAAAGTGAATTGGAGCCCCCTTGACCCACATCTACAAGTGAAAGAGGCGTTCCCCTTCCTCTGGTTCTTCTGGTTTGCTTGGTTGGACTTTGGTGGTAGCGATCATGGCACTGGTTTCAGCATTGATAATCCGCTTCCCTCCTTCAGAATTTGACTCGGAATCAGAATCAGCCTCTGACTTGAAAGCCTTCAACTCACCCACGAGGGACTGCTTGGAGCGGCCTTCGTTGGTGTTGTGCCAAGGACTTTTATGGTACTCACACCATTTTCCCGTGTCCTTTATCTTCTCGCTTCCCTTCTTGTGTTGTGGCTTGGACGGATTGTCTTGAGGGTGTCCATCGCATCTTGGTCCCCTGTTGTGTGGGTTGGGGTTGCCTTTTCCCTGCTTCGGCTATGAGGGGTTTACAAATCCAAACTCTCGTCGTTTCTGCTTAAATTTATGCTCAATCTTGACAGTGTATCTATAAGTTGTGCCCAATGAGGTGATGTCCAGGAACTCCATTTTTGTTTGAATATATCTAAGCAAACAGCCGCGTTATTTGAGCACCAGATGACGCTCAAAATATTTGATACCCAATTTGGTGTGGAGGGTGTGGAAAATAATGGTGAAGTCTGGCACTATCTGGTCCCTTTCTTGACGTAGGGTGGTCCATCTAGTGTATTGGTCCTTGTAGCTTCCAACATGGTAGTACTATTCTTTAATGGCATCCCGGAAGGAATCCCATGTAGGGGCCACCACGAAAATTGCATATTCCTCCATGGCCCTTTGCTCAGAGTAGGTATCCCACCAGTCTTTAACATGGGGAACGGCCTTGAGGAGTGTAAAACTGATCTTTTCCCGATCAGAAAAATTGTGGACCGAAAAATATCCCTCAAGCAGATTTAACCATTTATCTACAACATCTACATTTATCAGTCCTTCAAATAATGGAATATCGAAATTTACCTATATCTTGAAGGGGGTTGCATGGCCGCCTGATGAAGATGCTTCTCCTGTGGGCAACCATCGAAGGATCTGCGTAAATTTTTCCATCATTCTGTTCCTTTGTCGCGTGAGGGCTTCCTTGAGCAACATTTTAATAGGATCTCCTACTCCATCATCTTTCTTTTCGTCTCCCATGGGTTGTTGTCGGGCTTGATGCAACTGATCTGGTAATGGCTCGATTGGTTTGAGTCCCAACTTCTTGTACCAAGACCTTGTTGGGGACATGCATAAAGAAAAATAAATGAAGAACAAACCGCTCTAATACCACTTATCCAGATTTAGGAGTGGAACGAACTGATTACATATTGAATACCATAAACATGGAGATAGGAAGAATAACACAAATATTCAGTGAACAATATCTTCTATTAAATAATGAAATAGGTTGAAACTGTAAAACTGCAGAACTGAAACTTGCTCGAATGGTGCTAGCTATCTCTGAGAAGAGATGTGGCTGCTACACGCATCTGTATGAGAAGAATGGATTACAATGAGGCTCCATAGGCCCTTTTCATATTACTCATGAATGCCAA
>SNQJ01S0001850.1:42717-53739 GCA_010110895.2 Picea sitchensis
GATTAATAGAAATCGTGTATTACTGTATATCTATGTTTATGGTTGCATCTCTGATACATTTCTGTTATATTATTGAATATCTGCAATATCTCTATGCATTTCTTTATTATATCTCCGCTCTCATTTCGTGCCGAAAATAATCCAGATCACTCTAACCTCATCTTCATGGTTGTAGGTTCTATGTGCATCTTCCATGCTTCTGATCTATGTGTTGATCATGTTCTGATCTATTTGTTGTTAACTCTGAAAAATATGTAGACAACAGATTTTTTAGACTAAATAAATTTAACAAAGTTATTAGTGTATGCATCATTATGCCCTTTAAATACCCAATAAATTCTGATATCTTGTGAATTATGTAGCTCAATTCACACTTATGGGTGAACCACTAGACTCTTTTGTTCAAGACCTTTCTAACGACTACTTCCTTTCTCAATTCTGAGTCTTGAACAAAAAGCTATGGTCATTTGAATATTACCCATGTACTCCTTCAGCACATCCCTCAACCATGTGCAATTTTAACTGTGCTTATGCCCCCTTGCACCTACTGCTTTGTCAATTTGAAAAGAGCTCAATTGGGTTTCTTCATGACCATATTTTGGTCATTTTGTCCAAGTTTCACCTTCATCTGAGCTTCAGGCTGCTAGATACAGCCTGCTGAAGTTTCAAACCAATTTATATTTTTAGCCCTGAATGTTATAGGTGCCTCATAAGTCCTCCTATGCATTTTCAAGTGCTCGGAATTTTGTTTTGAATCCATGGATGTCTTTTATGGATTAAGAGATTTCCATAGAATACTCATGTGCCCCAATCCGATTTTGAAGCAGGAAGTTATGGCATTCAAAAGTCAACTAGGTCTCAAAATTTACCTTGCACTATTTGGCCTGTAACTTCCTCATACTAGCTTCGTTTGATGAACAATTTACACCATTAGAAATCTCCCTCCGAGTTCTATTGTTTTAGATGTAGAAACTATATGTCCATTCCAATTCATAGAATGACATTTAATTTTGTAAAAAATTGACTATGAAAAATGTCATTTAGGCCTTCGAAATTGGCCTACAAGTCGAACACCTGGAAAATACCCATTTCCTGAGCAATTTTTCACTCTTTTCTGTATTTTTTGGTTGAGGTATGTTGACTGGGATGTTGAAATGGCACCTGAGTCCACCTAACACCTTGAGGTGTTGCCATGCCAGCCCCCTCGACCACTTGGCCTTGCCTCATCGGCCTCTGCCACTTCTTCCTTCTCCTTCCTCTTTCCTTCCTTTACTCCTTGTTGTGTGTTACCTTTCCTTTTGGGTCCCATGGATCTGGCCGCCTACATGGTGCCTTCTCATTGAGTTGCAGGGATGGGCGAGCCACATGCTACACCCATTCACTTCAACGTGTAATTTTCACGTTGGTTTAATACAACGATGGAGGTTTGGGGCGCGAACAACGATTGCGATCTTGAGCAATGGTCCACATTTCTTCACGGCCCCCCATGCCTTACCTACCATTAATAGGGGTGCCGCAATGGAAACTAATTATTTCCATCCCGAAGACGTGGTGACCCCATGTGCATTGTGCCCCCCTAGTGGTTTCCAAAACCACCAGGGGACCCCTTGCAATTGGGTTTTGTGGGTCTGGGCTCAGGGTTATGTCGGGCAGGAAGGTGCTTGCCACCGTGGCTATGCACATCACCTTTCTACCACGTCAACTGACACGTGGCCCCCACGTCATCTTTACGTCACTATATGGAAAAATAGTCAAATTTTTACGATTTTTCCAAATTTCGCATTTTTTTCCAAAAATGCCTAAAATACATAATTTCAAAATTATTTCTTTGTCCACCATTAGAGCTTTGTAATTAAGCTCAATGCAGTCAATCTGGGCCCTGAAACCATAGAATTGACCTCTGCACAAGGATTTCGACCCTTTTCCTGTCGAATTCCTTCAAATTTATGTTGCAGAAACTCGGGATTTTGCCCAATTTCTCCCAATTTCACCATGGAGCTATGCAAATTCCACATTTGACCATCTACAGGCGTGAATTTTCCCCAATTAGAGATTGAAATTGCTCATTTTTAATTCCTTCGCTCGATTCCTCCAATTTCTCATGAAATTCCTCCAATTTCTCGTGAAATTCCTTCAATTTCATTATAATAATATTGTTAAACGAATTGCAGACTTCCTCTTAAATTAATTTTCTGCAAATTTCCGCCTCAACACTCTGCTAATTTGGCCCATCCAGGATCAATGTTGAAATTGGAGCTCTGATACCACATTGTAGCATCCCCAGCCACCAAGCTGGGCAATGCCACATAAAAATTCCAATGTTGATACCATTTCAATTCACTGATATGCTCTGCATATGAACAACGTTATGCATAATAACAACAAAATATATACATGTAACATATACAGGAAAAACCCATAATAGAAAATACATAAAGAATAACACAACATTTAAGTTAAAAACATAAAAGACACTTATCTTTGTAAAATGTCACCAATTGCCTGCAGACCTCAGACTTTCCTCCCAGCCATAGGCTTTGTTGCTTATAAACTCTCAGGAGTAGGTCACCCCCGAGTTGGGGCTAAAAATCCACAAGGAAAGGGAATCCTAAGCCAAGCTAAGGTCTATCAACGACCACAAATACTCAGACTAAGGTCCCAACTCTAACAGACAAACTACAATCTCTCATTCCCCACATGCATGTCCCACTCAGGAAGTGTGCCCTTCTTTGCTCTACAATCCTTTGGTTGCCCCACTTCCCTTCTAGGATTCAGCAACAGGTCAGACAGGAAGTCTCAGAGCCTTGTAGATGTAGCTTGGCACCTTGGGAAAATAATTCCTAGTAGTTCTCTCACCTGGAGAGAATGCTCATGGGCCTGACAAATCAATTCTTCAATATCGCACATGCATGGCAACCTACCTCTTCAGGTCAGTTTACTTAGAAACCACTCCAAAGCTTTCCCAAAATGCAGGTATGGTTGATGGTTGCATAGTGTGTACAGAGGATAGGAGAGAGTCATGCATAATGAGTGAATAAATGGGAAAATGAACTAAATTCCCAACTACATGTATGCATGTTCCCAACTTGACACTTTTCTTGTTAGGAACTGCCTTGGGCCCACTTGCCCCCCAACTTGGGTGGTACGTTCCCCATAATTAAGGGCTTAGGATATATTTATATCCCTAACTTTAAACTTTAGACCCTTAGGAATATTAATATAATATTCCTTTGGGCTTAAGCAACCTTGGCTTATCCCCTCATCTCATACTCTTATCCCCCTTTCCCCTTTCTAGTGGAGTTTATCCCCCCATACTTTTTTGTCTGGTTGGTTTGCATCAGTGATGTGTTTTCATTAATATCAGAGTGTGATTACATGTTACAAAGATAGGTGCACTGGCCTTATAGCTTTTGGCTCTCTAACCTAATAACCACATAGGCACTCTGGCCTCAAAATACATATATACAAAGGCACTTTAGCCCAAAATGTCCTCGTTCACCAGCCTATGTGTACATTTACATTTGCATTTACAATTGGTGTTCGACCTAGGGGTATTACACATCTAGAAGTAATGGTTGAGGGTTGGGTTCCTCAATTTTTATCTTTGATATGAATTTAGAGACACGATGGACCATGGATACACAATTTTTGTATCTACTCAAAAGAGATATATACAAACAACATTCAACAAAATAAATAATTATCCTAGGAAACTTAATATTAAATTGTTTTCCAAGCATGGCATGTTTTGTAATGTCAAAGGAGACTAGGAATGCTTTGGTAGAAGTATAACATTCAAGTTTGATTGGTATTTCACAATTAGGAAAGCATGTGGACCATTGACTTACTCGGCCAACAATGCTTACATTTGATGTTAGATTACTCTTATATCTTATACCATGGAGGAATAATTTCTTTAGGCATCATGTTATATTTGCATCCAATGTAAAAAAGGACCGATTTTGTTTGTTTGTTTGTAGATCCTATTTTGTAAGAGAAATTACTAGGCACGTATATTCCATTGCTTGGTTGAAAAATGGTTTATTGTTTCCTTTGCATAGGCTTGTTTGTTGATGTTTGATTCCAGTAGTAATTTAGGTATTACTGCAAGTACAATAGGTTTAGTGCTTACCATCTAGGTTTAGCACTCTCTTCTTGTTGTGGAAGTTATTCTCTACTTCTTGTGGATGGTTTGGGTTTTGCCTTTCCTTGTCCTCATGTTTCTTATAGCTCATACCATTCTTTCCTTTGCGGCCTTCTTGTGCAAACTCTTCCTTCTTCCACATGATCATCACAAGAGTCTAACTCATAAATCTCCTTGCCAAGTCCAAATTCTTTAACCTCTACTAGTATGTGTTCCCAATTTCTCCAAAATCGTTATCAACATACATTGATCTAACTTCAGATTTCTTCTAAGGGCAATATTTTGCTAAATGTCTTGCCTTACCACAAAGATAACAATTTTTTCCTCCCACCTACTTTTTCTTGCCAAACTTCTTCCTCTACTAAAAAATTATTTTCTTCGAATAATTTTTGTTACCTGTCTATATTTGTCATGTGATTTTCTAAGCAATATTTCTTTCTTTTTTCAGAGTGGCATTTCTCTTTCTCAGGTTTACCATATTGCGACATAAGAGAAACAAGTGTTGCATGGCAGCTTAGTCCCTGCCAGGAAATTGGAAATTTGAGAAAGCAGCTAGGAAAGTTTACTAGGAAAGTTTGAAAATGGCACCGGACCTTGCTTTGTGTATTGCTTTGTGTAGGGTGCGTTGGTAAACTATTATTAATCAAGTGTTATAACCTTATTGTGACAATGCACCTTATTTTGACAATGTAGTTACGGGTATCAGGTAAAACTAGGGAAGGAAGAATGATAAGATAAGATAGTGGAAAATCTCATGAACCCATGTTTAAACTTTAACACTAAATCTGACCTCCTCTATCATTTGTTTTACCTTTCCCAATAAACCTACATACAGATGTACTAATCTTTGCGAATCGACTGTACTAAGTTGGTGTAAACCCTTGTAAGCTTGGATGAACACCCATTGGCTCCCATTTCGTGGCCTTCCAACCTTCATTTAACCACCCTTCCAATGCTACAATTGCACCACCTCGACAATCTGACGCTACAACTGCATCAGCCCGACGATCCAACGAGAATGCCAATTTGTACAAATCGTACGAACGTGGCTCTGGAAAAAGTGTTTTTCGTCATTTCCTCATGAGAGAGTTTTTCAACCGCAAAGGAATGCAGTTAAACTGCTTTGGAAATCCCATCTTGGAGACCCTATTAATCTTTCCATTCGAATAATAACTTTCATGAAGCCCTAATTCGTGAAGTTGCGGGTAGAGTGGCACAGAGCGAGCAACAAGTGGTTAATTAGGTAAGCAAGATGCATGCATGGGGCTTCATTCGCTCGTTATACCAGTGTGTGGGAGAAACTCAGTTAGCTACGAATTCCTTTGCCCTCATGATTATAAACTTGATTAAGAGAGTAGCATCATAGACATCTTTTCTATTCATTGCTTATCAAAACACTCCTATACCAATTTGTATGTGATTTTCATACCAACCCTTCAAATCCCTAGGCATGACAATACCTCACGAACCGACCTCTATTTTCCCTGGTAATAATGTCTATCGATTATGACATGTAGCACTGATACCAACGTCGCCATTGAATCCTTGGAACCAGGTGACTAAGAGAGAGAGATTCATACAAAACTATTGCATATGGTTGGTCAACAATAGTTTGTCTTGGAGAATGTTATGTTACCTGTGGCTAGAGATACGACTTATGTCTCTGCTTGACCCTTTATTGGTCGACGATAGTCCATCTTGGAGAATGTTATGTTACCTGTGGCTAGAGATACCACTTATGTCTCTTCTCGACCCTTTATTGACTCTTGTTGACACCTCACCGAAAAAGCGAAAGTGGTAACGACACGCCCATGATACTTATTTCCAATTTGCAGTTGACCAGAGACAATGAAGAATATTTTTTTGGGAGTGTTTGTTTGGCAAGCAATGTTGGAAGTACCTTGAGGATTAGTATTCAATGTTATCTCTAGGGCAAGATTCCTTAGCACTTTGCAGTGTTTGGATATTGTTGCTTGCAATTTCATCTTGCATTTGCATGGATTTGGCATTGTGTAAGGATTTTGGCCCCATTTATTCTTTGGAAGATTACGTGCAAGGTAGTTTTTTATCACAATGTCGGCGCTTTTTCTTCTTTTTGTTCTATATGGAAGGATGAGGTACGCCATCAGCCCTTGGCCAAGGGTTCTCTGCTGATCAAATATGCTCAATCTTTGGATCCTCTGGCATACTCTGATTCTATTTCAGCATTAGTTACTCTAAGGAAGAGGTTATGATGTTCTTTGTCCATACCTTTCCACTTTATGTTCAACTTTTTGTAAACATTTTTCTATAAATATAAGACATATTTTTCAAAAAAAAAAATAGTTTTATGGAAACTCCAATGTGATGCTATATTCAGTGACTCTACCTTATTTGTTTCTTTTTGCATAGTACGGTCTCTAGCATTCTCATGTTGCATGGTGTGCATGGTTGTTCAATTGAGGCACATTTTGATCTAAATGTTATTTTATTAACCTTTGCCCACCTGTAGTCTTTTTTCACTTTTTTCTTTCCTTAATATAAGCAAGATTTTTCCAAAAAAAATAGTTTTTAAAAGTTTGGATGTGTACGCTGCATAATTCAATTGTAATCTATGGCCTTCAATATTGAAGGCGGGAAAAAGTGGATGAAATGCTGACTTTATGGCTTTCAACTATGCAATCACTCATTACACTTGAGGAAGAAGGATAAGTGGATACCTTGCAAAACCTCCATGCTTCGTATTTAGAAACATGCTCAAGGTATTGTCAATATTCAACAGGGGCATGACTCCTTACTGCTTCAAATCGCTCAAAAGATGTTGTAAGCATCTATAAAAGAGAATTTCTATAAGAATGACTTGATTAGGTTCCACAAAGTTCAAAATATGTTGTAACCAATTGAATTTCAAGTAGTGTTTGTTGGTCATGGAATGGCGAAAAATAAGAAGATTTCGATGACCTTACCAAGACACTAACTCGTTTTTTGCATAGGTAGAGAGCAACAGCCTTGCCAATTTTTGATGTTGAACCAGTAAGGAATACTTGGATCTACATTGTGTGGAAGTTCATGTAAAAGCACAACTGTTGTTAAAGTATTTCCATGAGCTACTCGGATGTGAAGGTTAGGATTCTTCCTGAAAAATAGTTCTCCCCCTCCATTCAAGACCTCGTTCTGAACAAAAATTGATCGCAAGCAAGCAAGATTTAAAAATTTAAAAGTACTCTGAAGAAAGGAGTTTGAACACGATGGAAACAGACACATCACAAGAAAATTCATTATGTGCTAGTGTATAAAGTAGTAAACTAATTTACGGGTCCATTTTCGAAAAGGTATTGTAAGGAAGTGCCTGCGAATTCTTTGAACCGATGACAGTTGCATACAAAATCTCTGCCTTCTGCTCTCTGTTTCTTTCCACAGCCTTCTAAACATTCAAATTCAAACCATTCACGATAACATTCCCACGAAACAGTTACAGGAATGTCAGTATATAAACATGAACAATATTGCCTGAAGGTATCTCTGTGCTAAAGAGTTTTAGCACAGTGATATACAGAAACCTTCAAGCATTACGAGGCACTGTGGAGTAATTCTGCATTCATAAATAATGAACAATATTATATGTGTACCTGCAATAAGTCCTTGTATATGAAAGAAGGAAGCCAGGGCATCTTGTAAAACTAAAATTTGCGACTCTCTTGAAGTCTCTAACATTCTTGGGAAGAAGTAAGTCTCTAACATGGTGTTTTGCTTTTACCTTGTAGTTGTTGGCCTTCCCAAGGCCACTTGAATAAGGGAAACTTGAGCTGCTGCATACTGTCTGTAGAGTCTGAACAAAACAATCTTAGTCACTGTTCTTCTGCTGAATGAATCCAACAGTTAGAAGAGAATTTATAGAACCCAACTAATTAGGGCTTGCAACAGAATGTGAACTTTCGTATTAAATAGTGACACCAGAAATCGGAGCTACCGCACAAGCTTCCTAGATCTTTCGTTGTTATTTAGGAGAGCTTGAAATTTATTCAATATCAAGGTTTATGTTATGGCGCAATAAAAGCATATGGAAAGAGATAGTTAATTTGCAGTTCAGAAGAAATAACTCTTATATTCCTGATATCGGTTCTTACCCTTAAAAGGTGCTTCTTAATTGACTACTCTGCTCAATCTAGTATGAGCTTGAGTATTGACATGGATCATTTTTGGTTGTGCATCCCTGTTTTATTACAACTTTTTGCATTATGACTACAAATGAATTCTTTGTTTTGTGGAATTTTCCAAGGCAGTTATTCCACTTTGTTAACATTTTCTGAACTGATATCAACCCTTCTGCCATGCCTGGATTATACAAACCCATGGAATTCAATCACTGCTAGAACTGTTCAAATCTGCAGTGGTTACTCTCTCATGCTTGATGTCCATTACTATTAAGTCATTCCTATTTAGGTACAAGGTGTGAGCATAAGCATAGGAGCCATGCTTAGACTCGGGGTGTGCCTAAAGGTAATTGTATAAAATGTAACCATACATATGCTAGGAAACTGTATGCTGGTGTCCATTTTATTGATCTAGGAACCAATCAATAACTATTTAACATTTATTAGTCAGTGATCTGAAAGAAATATAAAGTCAGGTATGCTTTATTGGTATGTTTACACAAATGTTTTTCACAGGTATTAACAAATATACTGAATAATTTGACAACTTTGCAGGTCCGGGATAAAAAAAAAAATGAGCCACGCTTTAGGTAGAAATGAGGGATTCAAGTGGGTCTGCAAGTCATCATTGTGAGGATTGTTGATATATTTACTATGGATTGAATATATATTTTTCATTTATTGTCGAGGAAATGTATTTTTAATGGTAAATAATGTTGGGATTTGGTGATAACAAATTACCAAGAATAGATTTGGATCATATTATTCTGCGTTGGTTACAATCAAAATAGACCAAGTTAGAATATGGATAGGGATTGCATTTAATAATCAGTTTCTTGTGTGAATGTATAAATTCATGTAAGCCCGTAGAGGCAAAATGACTAAGTGTGAGTGAGTTGATGTAATCTCCATGATCTGAATAATAAGGCAACTGATGCCTATGCTTGGTGGACTTAGCCCAACGTTTGGGTGAACCACGTGAAATCCCTGTGTTCCTTATATGTGTGATTGTTAATTATCATTGCGAATTGTGCTTTCCGCATTTGCAATTCCAACAAGTGGTATCAGAGGTGGTTGGAGGAGCTTCAAATTCTCGGAGGAGTCGCAGAAGTGAAATCTATGTGAGGTGCGTCGATTTATACATCGCTGCAGGTCCCTCTTCTAGAAGGGTGCGACGACATACTACTCACACTTTACGCACGTTTGAAACCCTGTAATTTATGCACTCCAACTGTGTATTACAGTGCATAAATCTTTAAAGATCGTCGCACTCCAAGTGAATCATGAGGTGCGGACTCGCCGCACTCCAATGGTAGTGTGAGGTGCGGAAATGCACATGATTTTCTTCTTAGAAATTTTTAAGGTATGGTTCTTTGGAAAAGTAAAGGTGGAAGAGTTAATTAAAGTAAAAAGTTTTTTTTTTTTTTAATTAAAGAGTCATGTGGGTGGATAAGTTAAAAAGGTGAATGCTTATGGAGTAAAACTTTTATTTATAAAAGTTTTTATTAAACCTTTTTATATATTATTAAAAGGTTTTATGGAAAATATATAAATTTTTATTATTATAAACCTTTTGTGGTTATCATTTAACCTTATTTATTAAGGATCCACATTTTTCATCCATTGGTTAAAGAGCCAAGTATTATAAGCAGTGGGTATTGGGAGATTTTTTGTGCTAATGGCTAAGATGCAGAGTTCGAAGTTTGAAGTTGAAAAGTTCAGTGGTAAAAACAACTTTGAGCTCTGGAAGCTCAAGATGCGGGATTTACTGGTGCAACAAGGGTTGCAAAAAGCATTGGCAAGCAAGTCAAAGAAACCAATAGCCATAATGGTATGGGAATGGGAAGATCTGGATGCAAAAGCTCTTAGTACCATTCGTTTATGTCTGGTGGATGAGGTTTTGTTCAATATCGTAGGAGAGGATACAACATCATGCTTATGGAACAAGTGGGAAAGTCTATATATGACGAAGTCTTTGACAAGTAGAATCTACTTGAAGAGACAGTTGTACAGTTTGCGGATAAAAAAAGGTACAAAAGTTGTTGACCATTTAAATACCTTTAATACCCTTATAGTTCAATTGACTAGTATGGAAGTTAAATTCAAAGATGAGGATAAGGCTATTACACTATTGTGTTCGTTGCCTGAGTCTTGGGATAATCTAGTCACCTCTATTAGTTTTAGCTCATCAGAAGTTTTAGATTATGACTCTGTTGTGGGAGCTTTGTTGGCTGAGGAGATGAGGAGAAAATCTATCTCGATCTAAATCAAGACACAGAAAGGGTAAAGCAAAATGTTGGTACTGTGGCAAAACATGACATCTCAAGAAAGATTGTTGGAAGAGAAAGGAATCTGAGGAAAACTCTACGAAGGAAGAAAATTTGGTTGTAACAAATTCAGGTATAATTGATCAAGTTTTATTCGTTTATAGTAATTTACAATATCAAAAAGAATGACAGTTAGATTCAGGTGCCTCCCACCACATGTGCTCACATAGAAATTGGTTCATTTCTTACCAATCTGTTGATGAGGGTGTAGTGTTTATGGGAAATGGTATTTCCTGTAAAACTGTTGGGGTTGGCAATATTAGAATCAGGATGTTCGATGGTATTGTTAGGGATTTAACGGATGTTAGATATGTACCTGAGCTTAAATCAAATTTGATTTCATTGGGAGTGTTGGATTCTTGTGGATATAAGTATACAGGTCAAGGTGGAGCACTCACATTGTCGAAAGGTAGTTTAG
>SNQJ01S0001850.1:53822-87601 GCA_010110895.2 Picea sitchensis
CTGCTTGTTTTATATCTCTGCAAGTTATGATGGTGGTATAAAGGGATGTTGTGTGTGGGATTCTACTTCTCACAAGATCATCATTGACAGAGATATAGTATGTATGGAACAACCAAAAAGGTTGATTCAAGATCGCAATGGTAAATTTGTTTGTATGCTAGATAATTCATTGTATGGCCTATTGGTACCCGAGCGAATATACAAGAGGTTTGAATCCTTCATAGTGAGTCATATTTTTTCAAAGGGTAGGAATGACTATACGGTTTATAGTACATTCACAGTCTTGATGTTCTTTGTTGATGATATGCTCGATGCAAGCCAAAGCATGGATAAAATCAGTAAGAAAATGACTCAGGTGGACAAGACAATTCAGATGAGGGATCAAGGAGCAGTAAAACAAATTATGGGCATGGAAGTACACAGGGATGGTAATGGTAAGTTGTGGTTGGAGTTCAGTATGAACATTGTAAAACCAGTTTTTATCCCTCTTGCTTTCCATTATAAGTTTTCTTCAAGCATAGGGCCTGTCTATAAAGAAGAAAAGGTTATGTCTCATGTAAGTTCAGTAGGAGGTCTTTTGTATGTGATGAAATTGTTAAGACCGGATGTTTCACATGCTAATGATGTTGTCATATACGTGACAAATTCAGGTGTTGCAGTGAAATGGGTGCTTCAGCGTTTAAGAAGCACAAATGTCACCTATAATGGTTACACTGAGATGGTCTATGATAATTGTAATGTATATTATACAGGTGTTTTGGATAGGAGGAGATCTATCACTAAATGTGTCTCACAACACAATTGTGGAAGACATGTTGGAGGTGGAGTGACCCCTCAGGAAATCCAAACTCGTGCAAGTCACACAGGCAAGATCATGAAACTAGTTTTATTAGAGAAGTTGCAATGGTGCTTGGCTTCTCTTGGCTTGCAGAAAAGGTGATGAACAAAAGGAAGGAGCAAGGTATCACGTTAATTGTTGTTAAGGTGGAGATTGTTGGGATTTGGTGACAACAAATTACCAAGAACAGATTTGGATCCTATTATTCTGCATTGGTTACAACCAAAATAGACTAAGTTAAAATATGGATAGGGATTGCATTTAATAATTGGTTTCTTGTGTGAATGTATAAATTCATGTAAGCCCATAGAGGCAAAATGACTGAGTGTGAGTGAGCTGATGTAATCTCCATGATCTGAATAATAAGACAAACGATGCCTATGCTTGGTGGATGTAGCCCAACGTTTGGGTGAACCACGTGAAATCCATGTGTTCCTTATATGTGTGATTGTGAATTATCATTGTGAAAAGTGTTTTCCGCATTTGCAATTCCAACAAATAATACCCAATAGCTAAATCTTTAGAGACATTCGCACTTGTTTTCGTAGCTGAAATTCAAAAGTAAACTGGAGTAGTTCTGTTAGTTTTATGATTTTAAGAAGGCTAATTCAAATATATTTTTATAATTGAGCACATAACAGAGTAGCAATATTGATAACTAAATTTATTTTTGAAGAAAGGCATTTTATGCGGCAAAATATGCATGATCGCTCTGCTAAGCAATTCTTCTGGTACGCTTCATCTATTATAAAATTATAGTTAACTTTGTTGCACACAACTATTTTTATGGAGTCCTTTGTGTATACATTGATATAAATATGGTACTATGTTTATTTAATCAAATAAAATAGTATCCTCAATGCTATATGAAAAATGTTAGAGCAAAAGCCTACATATTGGTCTTGATTTATTATAAATCACTATAAGTGAGAGTGGATAGTTCATTGCAAGACACCTTGAGTGCAGGTAGAGGATCTCCAAAGTTTGAGCCAAAGTTTGAGCAACGCTTTAGCCCACGAGCAACAATAGCTTCAACTCAAGAATGATGGATATTCAACAAATGGATATGAAAAATACAATGTAGCTTCAGCTCAAGAATGATGGATATTCAGCGAGTCGATATGAAAAATACTATGGAGAAAGCATATCAGCTATGGAGAAAGCACCCCATAATCAAAGTTGAGTTGATGATGGCGGTGTCAGTGGACAAAGGCGATAGACAATATTGCCAAAATTCACCAATATTGCCAAAATTCACCGCAAACAGATATCCTTTGGCTTACCTCAAATCTGTTTGGCATACAAATAGAGATCCTCTGGCTTACTTTAGATCTGTTTGGTAGACAAACAAGCAAATCCAACCCCTTTCATACCCTTTCAGATCGGTTTGAGATAGGTGTGTCAGTTGAATGGACATGAATTTAATGATCCTTGTCATCTGAATGGACATGAATTTAATGAACTGTGTTAGGTCAATGAAGATATATTAGAGTGAGAGGTCAATATTAGAGTGAAAACTTACCAATACATATTGGAAAAAATGCATCACTTCAATGAAGATACGATACATTGTAAACTTAGGCTATCTAAACATTGAAAAAAAGACTATCTAAACATTGAAAAAAAGAACTCGGCAATAAGAGTTGCAAAAAAGAACTCGACAATAAGAGTTGCAAGTTATTAGCCAATACCATATTTGATAAAGATAATTAAAATATTGTTAAAAAATAAGTATTTTACTTTTCCTATGTAGAACTTTGATAGAACTTTGAGAAGAAGAAAAGTATTTATAGTCAAAGGTAAAGTAATCGAAATTCAACGATGAATCGAATGCTAGAGTCTTGGCCTTCAGCAGGGACTAATAATAGTCATCTTTTTGGTCAGCCTTATTTTTAATTATTTTCTTCATGACTTTTTTTTCCATTGAAAAGTCTTCAATACAAATGCAAATTATCTTTGCAACATTTGCAAGGCCATGTAGTAATTTTAGTATTTTTGTTTACGAACATGACATGGAGCTTTTCCAAAATCTGATTGGGCATCCTAGTGATAATATTTAATGTATTTTTGTTTATGAACATGACATGGACCTTTTCCAAAATCTGATTGGGCATCCTAGTGATAATATTTAATTTGAACGCATCATCTTTTGCATGCCTGCCCCGATGGGCTAACTTCTCATAATCTTTCATAAATTCATCAAAACCTTTTAAGCTAACCAATTTCATTCCCACCAACATTTTTTGGTCACTCCCATTTGTTATTTTCTTCCAAAGCATAAAACCTACTACAATAGTCTTTTTCAGTGTATCTAAATTAGTGACGTGTTCTTTAAAAAGTGGATCTGTCTTAACTAATGGGATTCTACCATTTGCATCTATTTCCCTTATTGGGAGTTTAGCTAGCCATAACATTATAATACCTTTTATACTATGTAGTCATTATGCTTGTGATTTTTTCATCACACATGCTATTGTTGGTCTACATAAGGCATAAGGTAACACAAATTTATCGATTCCTGTGATTTTTTTGCGCTCTCATTTGTAGATAGTTTGTCAAAATATAGAGGTAGATTCAAAGAGGATTTCAGATAGAATTTCTCTGGTTTGGTGTGTGATTTTCTCTAGTGGTATCCTCGACTTTGAAAAATTTAGGGAATGAGTCCATCTTTGGTATATTTTCCACACTATATTTTTGCTTTTCATTTTTCTTATTTCTTCGAGTAGTCTAGTAAGCAGGTTCATTTTGGTTTGGTCAGAAGCATCTAACTTTTAAATTTCTCTAACCATATAACTTTTGAATTTCTTTAACCATAACACTATACATATTTTTAAAATTAGACGAGAAAGTATTTACATTTTCATCTATTTGATGTATCTTTAATGAGATATAAATGCATGTTGTCTCTATTTTGTTGGATGTGGCTTTTAGCTCTAAAGAGGAAGTGCTTGTTACCCCTTGACATCCAGGGGTAACTAGAGGAGAGTTTTCTCCTACGATCTTTATAACAAACATCAATTCCACAAACGATATTCATGGTTCTCCACAGACATTTAACCGAAGATGCTTCCCATATTTTGCTTAGCTTACTCGCATTTGATGATTATGGTGCTTGACATACATGAGGTACATTATTTCATTGCTTTATATAGGGTGTTAATGTCTTATGTACTTGTCATGAAAGTGGTGATTATTTGTTGAATAAGATAATGGATCACGATGCTCTAAATTTGTTTCTTTTCCCTTGATTCACCTCGGTGATCATCATCATCTTCTAGATAAGTGTTGTCATTCTTGGGTTTAGTCATACTACTAGTGGGGGCTTGAGAGATGTAGTGTGTATGTGTGTGTCCCAATCCATGCTTAACACTCTCCATCCTTCCCAATTTATGTTGTCTTTCTCATGGGTTGGTTATCACATGTCACATAAAAGGTTTGTGCTTCATAGTCCCATGGAAAGAGCCTCACCCTAAAAGAGCTATAAGCTTGAGGTGAAGAGCAAATAAAAAAGAAAAGAGAGAGAAAAGAAAAGTGAAAAAAAACCCAAAGGAAATAAAGCATGAGCAATGCCCCCTCACTATGAGGCCATTACCTCAAGTCCTATGCAATAAAATGCATATCTAAAAAAAAGAACTAATTGAAGTAAAATAAAAGAAAAAGCCAAAAAAGTTGATATAAAAAAAGAGTCAAATAAGGGGTAGTGAGACGCAATGCCAAGGAAAGGGTAACTCAATGCATAAATAGTCCCTTGTAGTTCAAAGGCACTCATGTGGATGAATATCTTAAACAACCTCACATGGCTATGTAATGCAGCTCATGAAGTTACCCATCAAACCATACCATCTATCACTACACATGCTCCTTGATGGGTTTTCTTGGGAACTACTTCTCTTCTCGGGTGTTGACAAATGTAATAGGGGTTAACGATGCCCCCCATCATACCTAAACTTGGAAAATTGTATGAATTCTATGAGTTGTTGTGAAGTTAGAAGATGATACTTAATATAATCTACCTAATGGCATTTACATTTGACATGACTCACTTTTGTGTTGCATTAGATTTGTATACATGCCTCGAGATTTATGACTTCTCTAGGCCCCTCGAGCCTTGTTTTGGACATGGTACCTTGCAATGATGGTTGAGATGACTTGCATAGAGAATTGCACTTCTTGGAGGATGTCAAGGAGGTCATTGCACACATTGAGGAGATTTTAGCACATACTTTGAGGGCGACCAACTTCATGAGCATTTATCTTTGGACATAATGCCCATAATTCTGCCATATCAACACCATTAGATGCATAATGGCCATGAGATTTTCAAAATGTGGTCATAATGGAAATTCGACAAAAAATGAGATATGTATGGTGCTTTTAAAATCTGTCACAAGAAGATTATTGCCAATTTTTTTACCATTCGTGGGACACATTTGGAGGAGGTCGTTCCATCATTTAGGAGGTCGTTCCACATGTTGAGGAGGATGACTTGGCACTTGAGGAGAGTTTACTTTATTTGGGGAGCATCTTTGGAGTCTTTTGACTCATTCACTCATGTATCATGGATATTTTTGTATATGTGGCATAACCACCTCATAGTTTATTTATTTTTTACCATATCTCTAGGGTTTGTAAAGAGATGATGATATTTTATATTTTCTTAGACTAAAAGTTGGGAGAATATTACTTTTTTATTGAAAGGGTTGCTAGATTTCTTCATATAAAAAGAGAAGCACAACTCATTTGTAATTCATTGCTAGAACTTGTGGAGAACACTACTTGTCTATTGTCATGACTATCTTTTTGCTATGGATCGAAAACTAGAGCGACTTCTTGAGGATCAATGCTTACAAAATTTCATGGATGTTCTTGTCTGGTTTTGTGGATGAATCAATTTCTTGAGTGAGTGGTCACTCTAAATCTTTATGGATTTTGTTTATGAATGATTGTAAGTGTGTTGTGCTTCTCTAGTGGTGGTGGTGCACTCTTTTTCTACTTTCTTGAACAAGTTCCTTCGTCAAAGCTCTTGGAAGAAGATTACTAGTGGATTATCCTTCCCTTGAACTATCTTGAATCTTGTAAGGTACTAGGTGAAGTTGTTAAGGTTTGTAGTGTACAGCCCTAACTATCACCCTAGTTTCACTTGCACTTTCTCAAGATAGTCCTTAGTTGACCCCATATGCTCAAAAAAATTAGTAGGCACTAGTCTTTTCTCATCTAGTCAATGTTAAATTCAAAATTCAAAATTTATATTTGTTTTAGGGGAAATCTAGGGTTTGTTTAGCTTACAATTATTTTTCAGACGAAAAAAATCCTAGATGTCTAGGGATTTCTTACATATTTTTTTAGTTAAAAATGTAGTGTTTTTTTTGCATGTTTTTGACCTAAAATAAATTTATTTGGAAAAATAGCCTAGTTGATTTATATTACAAGAAATTTAGGGCTGGATGTCTTGGTTTTATTGGTTGTTATATGCTCTTGAATTTTGAGAATTAATAAGTTACTTAAACCCTATTTTTATTCGTTATTTTAGTCCTAGATTTCATTTGTTTAAAATCTACTGAAGTGGTTGAAATATATTGTTGTTATAACTTGTTTATTGTTGTAATTTCTTATCTTTTATGCAAGTTTTACAACAACCTTTATTAATCTTCAGATTTGCACTATTTTGGGATAATTTTGCATTAGATAATAACTCGATGAACCCTTTAAAATATCCCTAAAGTGAACAAAACTCAAATCTAAATTTTACTTTGATCTATAACTCACATGACATGATCTGTAGGTGGTAATTTGGGTAGTTACATAGGTGACCTATAACTTGACTTATCTTGCCTTAGGAACCCTAGGTGCTACTAGAGAAGCCTCCCTTGTGTTGGACTTGTCCTTCACTAAAATGAGGGAAGTAGCTATCTAGGTGAGAGTGGAAACACTTTTAATTCTCCACTAATCTTTGTATTTTGTGAAGGCTTTGCACTAAGGTGCAAGATTGTTTGATAATAGTGCCTATCATGGATGTATCGACATCTTGCATTCTATTTTGTGTGATTATTTCATCAATTCTAATGTTGTGTAGTAGCCATCCATCTACGTTGCCAATTTCCTTGTTTCTATTCAAGAGACAATATCCCTTCTCCTTGGACTTGAATTATTGGTCGACACTAAACCCTCCAGTCATCTAATTATTTCTCTTCTCTTGACTCCATACCTAGCCAAGAGTTTGTTCCCCAAGGTTTTTATGATCTAACCTTGGCTATGAAGACATCGAGTTAAGATAAGAATTGTATGGAGATCCTTCAGTTTTTATTTATGGAAGACGTCTTCGAGGTTTCTTCTTCTTCTTTTTTAGTTTGAAGAAGGGGTTGGATCTGGTCAATATATGGCATTGTTGGATTCAGGCCGAGTCAGGAAGAAAGGCTATTTTTGGAGGAGAAGCATGCAAGGAGGAAAAGATAGCTAGAAGGAAAAGTAACACGTGTAAGAGAAGCGCGCATGCAAGGAAGACCTAACAATGTTAGGGTTAGGGTTTTTGTAATGCATTGTAATGGATGGTGAGCCAAGGGTATAAATAAGTAGTACTTAGAGGAAGAGGGGGGGATATAACAGAAAGGACGCCAATAGAGAGAGCGGAGAGACACAGACAGACCGAGAGAAAGAGAGTTGTAAGAACTGTATGAGTCATTAAGTTGGTGAGCTAGGGAAGGAGTGAGCGATTGGATCCCAAGGGTTAGATCACAGGCTGAGGAGCCTGGTGCGATCTAGTCAGCCTCGCAGGGATCAAGGAACCTGTGGGAAAGAGGGAGAACTAATATTGTAACCACACGCGACGTGATATATTTCTGAACTATAATAAAAACTCGAGAGCCAGATCTTTGTTGACATAGCCCAGGAGGGGGTGAACCACGGTAAAACCTGTGTTATGTGAGTGAATGTATGCGTCCTTATGTCAAATTAATTGATGAATGTTAGATGAATGAAGTACTAAGTAGATCTAGTATTCCACATGCATGCATATAATGAATGTTATAACTAGATGTTAGACTAAATGAATAAAGTTTACAACGTACAACCACATATATCACTCGGTCACGGGTTGCAAAACCCTGAGTATTGCAGCCACCCATAGAGCTATCTCGGGTGAGACTGTGCATTACACTCTGTGTGTTGCGTTGCCTTTTGGTTTACCAGAGGGGCCGATAGTTTTAAAGGGCTTTTGTTGGGAAGCTTATCAAATCTGAACTAGGGTCAATCTAGGATGGTAAAGTAGGATCAAAATAAACCATAAAGAATCCTCTAGACCAATATAAGAGTAGATCCAAGCCAACAAATGGTTCTGTTGTCGGTTGTCAGGAAGAAAATGGGACTGAATATGTGATATTTGGGGAATACGCGTCAAAAGAATGTTGAATTGAACAACAAG
The DNA here is from genome assembly GCA_010110895.2 of Picea sitchensis. NCBI lineage: Eukaryota > Viridiplantae > Streptophyta > Pinopsida > Pinales > Pinaceae > Picea > Picea sitchensis. Next base: position 62,078 of record SNQJ01S0001850.1, read on the forward strand.
TTGTTGAAAGAATGAAAATCTAGAAGGGGATGTTGAGACCGTGGAATCCAATGAAGGCAGAGATAGAAAGCTGGTTGAAGACAAAGGAGTTAGAGTTTGCGCAGAAAGATAACATAAATCCAAAGTTAACACCGCGCAAATATCTGGACAAGTATGTATTCAGTGACTTGCATGAAGTCTTCTTCTGTGATTTCTCGCATGTATTGCATGAGTGGATAAAAAGATTGAAAGACAACCACCCTACCAATCAGATCAGACAGCTAGAGTGGAATCATGAAGATATTGTGCAGTTACAACAAGTTGATAATAAGTTTACGCACACAATAGATTTCTGGTTAGACAACATCGTTGTCGGATTTATCATAGAGTTTGCGGTAGATACAATGAAGTCGTATAGTGCAGCTGAGCAGGATTTCTTGAAGGGACCTTGAGGTAGGTACATCAAATCGTTATATACTTCCATTAATATATTACTATATAACAAAGGTGTGATGAAAATGGAGTCAGACAACTAAACATCCTTGCGTGCATGGGGGAAGGGGACAAGCACTGACAGGAGAAGGAGAAATGGAAGGAGAAGAGGATAAAGAAAAGAAGGAGGAGGACTTGGACCCAATTATGATGGACGAAAACTAGATCAAGCGAATCATGGCAATAGCTAAAAATATGCGTAGTGGAGTACCCTACCAATATAAGGTGAACACCAAGAAGAGAGTCGTAGCCATGAGGGAAGGCTTGGAAAGTGACGAAGAGGAGGAAATCATGCACGCGACGTATGAGAGGAAGACGAGAGGTCCAAGAGAGGAAATAGAAGGCAACACTCCTATCCATATCAGTGTCAGTGTGGAACCCATAAACCCATGTGTGACTACTACACGAAGAAGGACACCACCATTCAAACAACCGAATTTCAGGAGAATGAAGACATCAGGAAGTACATCTACACAAGGAACAACAAATGGGGGAGCCAATTCGGGAAGCAGTGGTCAAGTATCTACACCACGCGGAGGTAGTAGTTCAACATTCAGGATGGCAGGACATGATCCCACCATCGGGTTACCAGAATTCAAAGGAGAGGCATTGGAGGACTCGAAGAAGCACTTATTTATCTGTGAAAAGATCTGGGAAGTGAAACAGATCACAGACAAAGACACTAAACTTGCACAATTAGCTATCACGCTAAGAGATCATGCACTGAATTGGTACATGAGTTTAGCTGCAAACAGTCCGCCAAGGACAACCAAAACGATTGGAGATATCAAGAAGTTATTGATAAATGAGTTCCATAAGCCTAGTTCAGAGGATCAATACATGAACGAGATGATCGAGATTAGACAGAAACCAGAAGAATCTGTATGGGAGATTGACTAGAGATTCAAACGATTGAAGGGAAAGATAAAATGTGTCATGACAGATATGCAGCATAGGCATCTGATCGTCAATTCACTGCTACCACACTTAAAATACCTATTGCAACAACGGAAATTTCAGACGTAGGCAAAGACTCTACAGGCAACCCTACAACTAGAAGAAAACCAATACCAGAAGACAGATCCATCCATAGGGGAGATGAAGGAGGATCTGAATAACTTAACGTTCCAACTAAACTAGAACAAGGGAAAGGACAAAAGAGAAGTAGTTTGGTGTACCACATGTAGGATAGAAGGACAACATACGAATGAATGTCCAACATTCATGCAGTACATGGCAGCAGGAATGCCAAATCCATTGCCAACAAGAGGACTATGGTGTGAAATCTGCAAGAAACAAGGTCATGATCCATACCACTGCTCAATGATGCAGAAGTACCAAATAATACTAAAGAGCTCGTATTGCAACTTTTGCAAGTCAGTAGGCCATGATGACAAAGATTGTAGAACCATGGACCTTATGAGGGAAAGAACATCAGATGCATACAGGGTGCAGGCATAAATGATGACCGGGCAAGCCGAACCTCAGTTTAACTAAGTACCAGCCCCGTACAACACTGCACAACAACAGTATAACATTGTGCAACAACAATATAACACTACGTAGCCGCAGTATAATATCGCGCAACCACACTATAATACTGCGTAGTATAACCAAGTGCCTTAGTACAACGCATCGCGAGGAGATTGAGTTGGCTACAAAGGTGGAGGAAGAGAAAACAAAGGATTTGGAAGAGGTAGAGGACCAGTGGTATGCCACAATTGTCAACAACCAGGACACTATGCAAAAGAATGTCCACTTCCACCAGCAACCTGTTTGTATTGTCGCGCATCAGATCATGACACGGAGGAATGTCTGACACTATTAGGGAAGATCCAGGAGAAGAGAAATCAGAACAATCAGAATTTTCAGTGGATCTCAACAGAAGTGAGGGATGAAGGAAGAAACATCAACATAGTTATGTGGGGAGGAGCTAAAACAAGAAACGACGCAGTAATACAAGAGCCAACACAACACCAATGGGTGAAAAAGAATGTCGAACCAAGGAAGAAGTTTGATGCACAGAACGAAAAGGAGATATTCAAGCAAGCCAGACAAGAATTCATGAATCCATACACTACATCGACATCAACTACACATAATAATAAGGAAGTACCAGAGTACGAGATGCCTCCATCGCTGGACCACACCGACAAAACACAACCACTGGGACAAGTAAGTACGATTAAGGGTTTCTTGCAATCCCGTGTTAGACTACTAAATGATCCATCCTCTGTTAAAGTATTACAAAATATGCTAGAAAGATGTAGCATAGAGGCAAAAGGAAATCTAGAACAAAAACCAGTTAATCATCTGCATACAAGAAGGAGAACAAACAGGGAATTCAGACTGAACGCCAACATTGGAGATTTCAACATGGGAGATATTATACTGGATTTAGGATCCGAAGTCAATGTATTACCCAAGAAGACATGACAATGTATGGGAGAGCCCACATTAGGATATTCACCTATTCAGCTGAAATTAGCAAATCAACACAAAGTTCTACCAATTGGAAGACTAAAAGGAGTGACAGTAGATCTGGATGGAGTATGGACTAAAACCGATTTCGAAGTAATCGAGATAGTGGATGGCCCAAAACCTTATCCGACATTGCTTGGCTTGGATTGGGAGTTTGATAACCAAACCATAATCAACTTAAAGATGAGGAAGATGACCTTCGAGTTGGGAGAATACAAAGTCATTGCTCCATTGGACCCATCAGAAGGGGAAAGGTTTGTAGAACCTACTTGCTTGGACCTGGAGGAAATTAACCAATTGTACAAAACAACTACACGAGATGAAGATTACGTGAAACCAACTGCAGATGGGGTACTCAATTGGCAAAGCAACACCCCATGTGTGTCACACTCAGATACGGGCTTAGAAAATTGGTAGTAGAGGTTACACGAATTCTCCACAAGAAGATGCGCAAGAATAGACCGCCCAATGAGATAGGTAGGTACAGAGGTAAGGGAACCTCCCAACTTCAATGGGGTGAATGACCTAGAAGCATTCTTAACACAATACGAAGATGAAGTGTTATAAAATCAGAGGCTCTTAGCCCTAGATATAGCACTCAAGGCAACACCTGCAAGATGGTGGGGTGCGCACAAAGAAACAGTCAAGGACTAGTACCAATGTAGTGGTTACTATGCATTAGGTTTGGCGCAGAACAAGGAAGCAACCAGCTGCAAAAATATGATGGACAGAGGGCACCAACAAAACACTTGGAGAAGTGCAGAGCGCTATGGAAAATGACACCACCGGAGGACTGGCCTCACTATTTTGTTCACACATTAGAAGGCATCCCAACGAACTGGTATACAAACCAGGAACTACGTAGAGGAACTACGAGTTGGACAATATTATAACATAGCTTTACAATCACTTTCTCATTTGAGCATGAGAACCCCAATATATACACAACACTTAAACAAATCAGAGGGATGATCAATGGGAGTCAACTGAAGCTGTATTGGGACAGTCGATCTACTAGCACTTAAAAAAAAAGGATTTGGAGGCGGAAGCAGGGCAGGAACAGACACCTGCAGGAGACAAAACGATGCCCAAGAAGCCAAGGACAGGTCAGAACCTGGCACAACAGAAGAAAGGGGATGTGTCCAAGAAAGGCACCCAGGCGGGGAAGAAGAACAACACCCAGGCGCCACAGGAATAGGGAAAATAGACTGAGACAACACATGGGACCACGTCAAGTGTTACTGAGCAGGAGCAAGGCCAGACCAAGAGGCCAATGATACAAACGGGGGGTATGCGCAAGAAATCTAAGGTGAATAAAACTCCACCAGAATATACGATCATGGAGGACGACACAGACCTAGTCTCCCAGATGGTCCAAGATCGAACAATGAAAGATTTTGACGAAGCGCAACGCCAAAGGGATAGGATGTAGGATGAGCTGGTAGACATGAGGAAACTCCTCGATCAAATCAAAGAAACACAAAGAGCCAACAGAGGAATAGAATCAGTCCCAACATCATCACAAACAGGAGCCAAGGTTGGATCGAGCGAGCAGGATAGGATCTAGATGACAACACAACCGAGCTCAACATTTCACGTCACACCCAGCATGCTGCGCATGGATGAAATTGTGGGTAAAAAACCCTTGAAGGATTTGGCCCAAATAGAGTTGGTAATGACATGGATACCAACCAAGGCCCTGTATAAACTACAAGTCAGCATTGCGCATGAGGTACATTCGCGCACACGCACAAGCGCAAGAGAATTGCAGCAGACAAAGGACAACCGAGAAGAGTTGGAATTGGTGCTCGAGTAGGTCAAGCTCAAGACCAAAGATGAGAAAGACCATGTTGATAGCTTGGAGCTGGGATTAGTCGTAGCCTATGAGAAAATTCCAAAGAGCGCGCACACAGTAGAGCTCACAGCGATGCATAAGATTGATCAGATTATGCAGACGATCGATCAATGCAAACATGAGATCGAGAACCTCCGGGAACAACTCATACCTACCACTCCCCCAGAAGTGAAGGAGCAGAGGAAGTAGGAAGCAACAACGCAAATAGAGGAGATGGAGCGACAAGTCTGTGCAGCGACCGACTTGTTCGAGAAAGCAACACAACTATGGACGAAGCTGGAGGAGGATCAACAGGTCCAGCAGTGGGACTAGGAGGAGGAGAGGATAAGCGCAACTATCCAGGACCTCAATTAGAGGCAGAAGACGACGTCGATCACTGAGCGAGTCAAAGGAGCACATGATATGAAGAAACTGCAGGCAAAACTCATAGTCACGCAGACACAGAAGAAGGAGTGCCAAGCTCAAATGGAACCTCTCTAGGAGCGGGCAACATAGGTCATTGCGTAGGAAGAAGACGTAAAGAGGAAGATGGCACAAAATCAGGCATAGTGCGTAGAGATGATCAACGATGAGATTGCAGTGCAGGTATTGGATGCACTCAAGGAGAAGACCACGCAGGCTCAAATGCAAGCAAAGGAACTCACAGAGAAGTTCCAAGCTCTCGTAAGAGAGATTGAAGAGGTGACAGGTGGCTCGAGACGAGCCACATGTCAATATTGTGGACCTGTTGGATGCATATTGAGTTAGGAAGAAAGTCTATTTTTGGAGGAGAAGCATGCAAGGAGAAAAAGACAGCTGAAAAGAAAAGCAAAATGTGTAAGAGAAGCAGGCGAAGCGCGCATGGAAGGAAGACCTAATGAAGCTAGGGTTAGGGTTTTTGTAATTCATTATAATGGTTGGTGAGCCAAGGGTATAAATAAGTAGTACTAAGAGGAAGAGGGGGGGATAGAACAGAAAGGACGCCAATAGAGAGAGCGAAGAGACACAGACAAACCAAAAGAAAGAGGGTTGTAAGAACTGTATGAGTCATTAAGCTGGTGAGCTAGGGAAGGAGTGAGCGACTTGATCTCGAGGGTTAGATTGCAGGTTGAGGAGCCTGGTGCGATCTAGTTAGCCTCACATGGATTGATAAGCCTATGGGAAAGAGGGAGAACTAAGATTGTAACCATGTGCGACGTGATATATTTCTGAACTATAATAAAAGCTCGAGAGCCAGATCTTTGTGGACGTAGCCCAGGAGGGGTTGAACCACAATAAAACCTGTGTTATGTGAATGAATGTATGCGTCCTTATGTCAGATTAATTGATGAATGTTAGATGAATGAAGTACTAAGTAGATCTGGTATTCCACATGCATGCATAGAATGAATGTTATAACTAGATGTTAGATTGAATGAATATAGTTTACAACACACAACCACAAGTCTCGCTCAGTCTTAGGTTGCAAACACCTGAGTATTGCAGCCACCCATAGAGCTATCTCAAGTGAGACTGTGCAGTACACTCTGTATGTTGCGTTGCCTTTTGGTTTACCAGAGGGGACGATAGTTTTAAAGGGATTTTTTTGGGAAGCTTATCAAATCTGAACCAGGGTCAATCTAGGATGGTAAAGTAGGATCAGAATAAACCATAAAGAATCCTCTAGACCAATAAAAGAGTAGATCCAAGCCAACAAGCATGAACTTTACTATTGCTAGCTTTCTATTCATGGGCCATGGCTTTAGTGACAATCTACCACCAATATACTTTTTGTTTTTGTATAGTAAAGTGATCGAGATCCTTCCTATCAATATACTCTTTTATTGTAGGTATATTATCAATAATATGTTCTTGTGTGTATATTGTTCTCCCAAATGAAATTAAGTTCTCTCCCATTACTGTGAGCTTGATTCTTTGGCGCAAGTTGGCATTTGTGAGGAGAGTATTATTCAATTTGAATATGGGTCTACGATTGATTGCCATATAAGATACTCTGGAAATAAGTCTAACTCCTTTTAATTCTACACACATGACCAATCCATGTAGAATGATTTGATTTTCCAAGGCCATGTTATCATTTAATTGGATAACACAATATGCATGCATGTCTGATGTACCTCATAACTAGAATCTACAAGTTTCATGCCAATATAGGTGAGAAACAACAAGAATATTGACAAAGTATTCTCTTCTTAGTTCATGAGCCAATAAAGGATTTAAAAAAGAATTAGGTTGATATATATGTACATTTTTGTATCCCTTCGAAACCCATTTTTGACATTCATGTTCTATTAAAAATTACAGAAAAACGAGAGCAATGCCTGATTCGACCATAGCAATTTCTACTTCACATTGTTTGACAACAGTTGTGAATATAGCTTTGGATGTAGTTTCATTATATAATTCTTTAATCAAGGTTTCAAGGAATACAAATCTACCTTAGTTATCAATGATGGCAATTTTTTCTTTATGCATGATTATAATATTATGTAGTATAGAGGAGGAGTTATAGTTTTTGCCAAGGGTGTTGACCATGGATTTTGAGCAAATAGATTCACATCCAAGTGTGCCATTGTAAGAATGTTGTAGGGATACTTCACCACATTAACATTGTAGGTTGGATAAGCAAATTGTAACTCAGGAAGCCATAATCAAGGGACTAGTCAACTTACCATGCCTACCTACAACACACTATGACCTTCAAGTATTGTCACTGAACTTATATTAACTAGATTAGAATATTTGTCCGTGGACATAGATAATTCTCTCTCAACCACAATGCACACAACCAATATGAAAATGCAAAACTAATGCACTCCACCTAGGGGTTTTTGTGCTTTCTTGTAGGATGGTTTAGGTCTATACTGGCTCATTTGTATTGCACCCAAAGTGGACACTAGGGTGCCTATGGTAGCTCACCAAATGATGAGCAACCAATAGGTGATCCGAGTTTTTGGAAAGTTTTGCTTTGATCCTTGTACCTCTAGAATTGGAATATGGTCTCCTTGTCATTGTGTGACTCTTGGATCCTCAAATATATTGACTCCTTAGGATGACTTTGCACTATTATAAGAGGCCAAGGATGAAGGTCAATATGAGAGGACTACTTCAAGAATGATGTGTTCCTTAACACTAATAGCCCTAGCAAGTTGTTCAAATGTATAAATAAATAATGTAGAACACAAATATTTATAGACAAAAAAAAATGTTAAAATGAGTTTTATGTGTAGATAATAGATTTGTCAAGTTGTGAGAGACCATGCAAGACAAGTGCTAAGTCAAGGTTTCTACTGCCTTAGAATATTCAAGACCAAAATCAAGTTTTGATACCATAAACTTAACAATGTGCATAATTGTGAATTGTCTTCGTGTTAATATTATGGTAGCTTCGGGAGGTATGAACCTCTATTGTGACTTATGATGAGACTAGAATCCTTCGGAAGGAAGCAAAGAATTTAAGGAAACCCTAGACAAGTTGTCGGCTGGAAAAATACATTTAAAACGAATTTATTGATACCCAAAAGGAGAAGTCGACCCCAGTTAGCCTGCCCAGTTCACTATAAATACAGGGCGCCAGTTTTCATTATTCATCATCTCAACAGTTGTAGAGAGAGCCAAATCTGTGCAGGCAGTTGTAGTTTTGGTGAGCAAGTTTCTTGGAGAGTTGGGAAAGTGGTGCGCTAACTTCTGGGTGGGATCATCTATTCAGCTTAGTTTCTATTTCTTGCTTGGTGCATTAGCCTCTCTTGGCTATTGGATTGCTACCAGGATTCTCTTCTCTGTCAAGGTCAAGGTGCTCGGAGGGTGGCTTCAGCCAGTGGTTGGGTGACGAGGGTATCGTCAATGGTAAAACGAGCACAATCTTCTATATTCTAACAGGTNCAATAACAAGTGTAGAACCCACAACAACATCAAATTTGAATACATTTCTTGTTGCATGGTCATGGATCTTCTTAGCTTGTTCTAGAGCCAATAAATGGCTACAAACATAGGTAAAATACTAACCATGGTGATTGTTAGGATAAAGGAACCCTCAAAGAATTACTTGTATTAACTTTGAGTGAGAGAACCTCAGGCCTAGTTGAATCCATATTATGTACATTTTTCATATACATTTTGAAATAAAACTTGAAAATTCATAAAGCTCAAAATTGGATAGGAGTCCCAAGATTCTACCTAGCTCAAAACCTTGTGATCACATCCTTTTGTTAATGCTAGAAGGACAGATAGAAATGGTTCGCTTTCTTCCAACGCAAGAACAAGTGTAGAGCCAAAAACAACATCATATTTAAATACATTTATTATTTCATCATTGTGGATCTTCTTAGCTTGTTCCAAAGCCAATAAAAGGGCACACATGAAGGAAGAACACTAACCATGGTGATTTTTAGTACAAAGGCACCTCAAAGCATCAATTTCATCTATGTGTTTATGTTAGAAGGAAAGATAGGAACCATTTTTTTTCCTTCAAGAAAAAGCACAAGTGTAGTGCTAACAACAACATCAAAAAACTAACCAACTATTAGTTTTCCTTAATGCACATGCACAAGTGTAGTGTTAACAACAACCTAATAACACTAACCTTGGTTAGGGTAAAATCACCTCCTTTATTTGTCTAGTGACCAACAAGCATGGCTCATCATGTAAGGGCAGGGTGAAGCATGTTCATATTGCTACATGGGCTTGTGATAAAAGGGCATGTGAGGACAAAGGAAACTCTAAGCAATGATTTCATACTTGTTCTTGTTCTTGAAGTAAATCTAGCAATCACTAGCTTTCCATCTATGACCAAAACTAGTGTAGCACCCACAACAACAACATATTTGAATACATTTATTAGTGTATTATCATGGATCTTCTTAGCTTGTTCCATAGCCAATAAATGTGCACACATTGAGGCAAAACATTATCCATGGTGATTGGTAGGACAAAGGCACCCCCATAGCATTGATTGCATCAACTTTGAGTGAGAGAGCCTTAGGCCCAATTGAATCCATATTAGGCACATTGTGCATATACACTTTGAAATAACACCTAACAATTCACAAACTTTGAATTGGATAGGAATTGTGATATTCTACCCAACCCAAAACCTTGTGATTACATCATTATGGTTTCGCTAGAAGGAAAGTTGGCGGCCATTAGCTTTCCTTCCAGTACAAGCACAAATGTGGAGCCAACAACAACATTATATTTAAACACATTTCTTATTGCATCATCTTGGATCTTCTTAGCTTGTTCCAAGGCCAATAAAAGGGCACACAAAGGTAGAACACTTACCATGGTGATTGTTAGGACAAGCACCCCTAGAGCATTGATTGCATCCTTTTAATTATGCTAGAAGGAAATCTAGTGACAACTAGCTTTCCTTATAGAACAAACACAAGCATAGTACCAACAATAACATCAGAACATTAACCTTGGTTATGGTGGTTAAGGTAAAATCACATCCTTTCTTTGTCTAGTGGCCAGAAAATATGGCTCGTCATGTAGGGTGAAGCATGTTCATACTACTACATTAAATTATGCTTAAATGACATGTGAGGACAAAGGAAACCTTGAGAAATGATTGTACACGTGTTCTTTCTCCCGAAAGAAAGCTAGTGACGACTACCTTTTCATATATGACATGAACAAGTGTAATACCCACAACAACATAAAATTTAAATTCATTACTTGTTTCATAATCAGGGAACTTAATAGCTTGTTCTAGAGCTAATAAAAGGGAACAAGCAAAGGAAAAACACTAGCCATGATAATTGTTAGGATAAAGGAACCCCTATAGTATTGATTAGATCTGTGTTCTTGTGATATAATGAAAGATAGAAATTGCTAGCTTGTTTTCTAGCACGAACATAAGCACAATGTTGTCTATATATACTAAAATGAGGATTATATTAACATTTATAAATTTAATCTCGTTCTTGAGCCAATTAGATCTTCAATTGGTGGAGAGAGTTGGAGAGGGAGGAAAGATGGCAAGCGTTTCCAAATTCTTGCAGATATAGTGTTAGGGTTTAGATGACATAGGGGGGATTTTTGTATCCCTTACATCCATGGATGAATAATTTCAAGTGGTCGACTATGGGGATGTTGACATCCCTAGTCCCATCTTATTTGTTAGGTCCCATCATGAGATTGTGGAGATATATCAAAGTACAAAAGTGTTAAGTAAATATTTGGTATCAAGGTTTCGATAAAGGATCGTTAAGTTGACAACATGCAACAAGTGTCAAGGTATGGGATGGGACTGAACCTTTAAGGATATCCACTGGAGGAGGAAATGAGGGAATGGATATTAATGGGATATAATCCCTTGGGAAAAGATTAAATCTCAGAACAGAGTGTGCTAAGGCTCCAACACTTGGTGCTTTCTTATATCAGTCGAGTTCTAGGTCTATGTATGTTGCAAAATCCCAACAAGTAGCTAAGTCAGCATGTATAAGTCACAATATATGTATTCCAAGGTCTCTTATGTTGAACTAGGGCATGCAGTTGTTATCCAATGACAATAAGGTAGGGAGTTTTGGTGGAAAAGTCTATATAGGTGAAAAAGTGGTTCAAGGGTAGTACAAAAGAAAAGAACTTAGAATTGTATTGGGGTTAATCCAGAGAATGTAAAGATGGTTGTTAGTCTGATTGTGAGTTTGATAGAGTTGGAAGGCTCAATGGAGAGGACACACATCAAGATTTTCATGGGAAAAGTAGTAAAGAATAATATATGGATGAATGAGGTTTGGAGGTTTATTCTTATTTATACATTGATCTTTCATCTCTTAGTTAATGGTTGGATTTACTTTTTGGTGAAGAGTTCCAATGATGCAGAGATTCTTCTCAAGCAAGGTTGGCTATGGGGGGCATTTGTTTTATGTCTAAAGAGGTGGAAACCAAATTTTGACCCACAGAAGGGACCCACCTATCTACAACATATATGGGTTTTATTATTGAACCTCTACCTCCAAATGGAGCTTTAGAATAAGAGAATGTTGGAAGGTATTGGGATTTTTTCAGGTGGTTTTGTTTCTTTGGAGGACAATTGTTAGAAAAAAGAGGATATGGGAGTTGTAAGAGCCTTGGTGGAGATTTACTCGAGAGAGGAGATACCAGTAGAAATGGAAATTGTTTAGGAGTCTTGGTATTTTATCTAGTAACTAGAAATTTGGGAAAATCCTTTCAAATGTGGATCTTGTCATGAAATTGAACATTTGTAGGAGGATTTCAAAAACACTAAGGGATACTTTCTCAAAAAAAACAAGGTGTGGGTCAAGAAGTCATATTCTTCTAGTGATTCAAAGGCTTGTTTGGAGAATTTAGTAAAAAAGGAATGTGTAGATCATCAAGCTTTGGATCCTCCTTTATCTCTTATAAAAGATAAGGCTCGACCTCCTATAATGCAAATGAAGAATCCCTAAGGAACCAAAGAAGATAATTGCAAGCAAGGACTCTCTTCATATTGTCAATCTATGCCTATTTTAGATTCCCCCTTGTTCTTTCAAGAAGTTCATTATGATTCTCCCTCTATTGTTAGGTATACATGTTTTTTCAATATGAACAAAGAGGGTCTAGGGGATAGTGGCTCTAGGGATCAAGTGCCCCCCTCCATTAAATCATAGGGTTGATGTTGTTCCCAAGTTTAAAGGTTCACCCAATGTATTTGGTGAGTTCTCATTAAAGGCATTAGTCTAAGGGGATGGGGATTTGTCTCTTAGGGGCGAAGCCAAGATCTCTCTCTTCTCAAAAAACTTGGGGCCCTAGTGTCTCTTGAGGATCATCTTGTTGAGGTTGAAGTTCAGTTAAAGGCTCCTTACAAGGAAGATAAAAAAAAATCCCACTTTCAAGTCCTCTTACCATTTAGGGTCAGAAAGGAGATTATGTAGAGGAATTAGGGGCCTTGGAAGGGGATTTGGATTTTGATCAGGATTACCCATATTCACATGGGACAAAATATCATATATCCAAGGTAAAATCCTAGGCTAAGAAAGAGGTCAAAGAAGGTAAGAAAATTATTATCCATGAGGTCCTTAGAGTATGAAAGACCCAAAAATTGATGTCATAATGACTATCCTATCTCTAAGTGCTAGAGGGACTAGGGGTGCCCTTAAGCAACAAGCCTTAAAAAGACTTTTTGCAATTTACCAGCCAAATATGATTCTAATTCAAGAAGTTCTCTGTGTTAGGTCAAAAGAAGTGCAATTCGTGTCTTCCTTTTTGAAATATTTGAATTTTTGCTCAATGGATGTTGAGGGTCTATGGGGGGGTTCGGTTTATAAGTGGAATGATTTTGATTCTATCTCTACCAATGTCTTGCATGAAGTTATTGTGATAGAAGTTAGTTCTAAGGAATTAGGGAAAATGTTTAGAACAAAAAAAATTGTATAGGCCCTATAGGGATAGAAAACCATTCTAGGATGGGCTAGGAGACTTTGGTATTCTAAAAGGTGATAGTGTTATTATTGGAGGAGATCTCAACATGACCCTCAATCAGAGGTAGATCTAAGGAGAAGTGGTAAAGTGTGACCCTCTTGCAAACTTTTTCTCTCTCTTTTTTGAAGACCAAAAAATTATTGATGTGGAACCAATAAATATTGTTCCAACTTGGAGAAATGTCAAAAGAGGTAGGGAGGGTATATCCAAGAGGCCAAAAGAGTTTCTTGTTGCTAAAAAATTGATGGAAGATAGTGCGAGGATGAAATCCTACGTTAGTTATGGAGCCTCTTCAAATCATTTGCCTATTCTTTCATGATTTGAAACTAAAGGTTGGAAACTCCATGTGCCATTTAAATTTAACTACTCATAATCAAATGAGGATGATTTTAGATCTCTTGTAATAAGGACATGGAAGCCCTTTCATAAAAACTTTGATGATTTCAACATGAAGTAGTTTGTTGACAGTTTAAAGAGTTTGAATGGTGTAGTAAACGAGTGGGCAAGGAAACATGCTTTGAGAAATATAAAAGAACTAAAAGAGGTGGAAGAAGGTATAAAATACCTTTTTAAAAATAATGGGGTATAAGTTTTCTTTGAGTAGGAATTTCGTACTTTAAAAGAGATTGAAGGCAAAAATAAGGCAATTATAGAAAAAGAGGAGGTAGAGTGGAGGCTTAAAAACAGAGCCACGTGGTTGGCTAAAGGTGACAATAATACTAGGTTTATCCACAAGTTTGTAAATCACAGAAGGAATGTAAATAATATTTGTAAAATAGGTAAGCTAAATGGATCTAGGGTCAAAAACTTCAGAGAAATAGTTGAAGTTGGTAAACAACACTTTAAAAATCTTTTTAAAGACCCTGAGAGTGTTGATATTGGAAAAATTATGAAAATACTAAGGCTCTTTCCTAGGCTCATTGACGATCAAATGAATATGGAATTGGTAGTAGAAGTCACAAGGGAATAATTCAAAGCAATTTTAAATTCTTTCAAAAAGGACAAAAGGTCAAGTCTCAATGGGTGGACAATTGAATTTTATATTGGCTTTTATGATATGTTGGAGGGTGATCTTTTGAGAATATATGAGGAATCGAGACTACTCGGGAAGGAGATAGGATCCTTGAATTCCACATTTGTATCCCTTATCTCCAAAGGACAAACCCCTCATCCCTTGAAGAATTTGGACTTAATTCATTGTATAATCTTGTTTATAAAAATTATTGCTAACAGAATAAAAGGTATTTTTCAAGTGTAATTTCAGATGCACTGTTTGGATTCCCTTTCAACAGGAAAATCCATGAAGCCTCGGGAAAAACTTAGGAAGGAATGCATTCAATTAAGACTAAAAAAAATCCAATAGTTGTGATAAAAATAAATCTTTCAAAAGCATATGATAAAGTGAATGTGGATTTTAACCTTGTACAATTAATTACTGCAAACATGTTCTTAATAAAACAAAAAATATATAATGGCACACACACATTACACAAAGATTTTTACCTTGGAAACCCAAACCGGGAAAACCAACAACTTGTTTAGAGTCGCACCTCTAATCTTCTATTAATCATTTTCTTCATCGTTTACAATAAATTATACATATAGGATCCCATGGCATCCAAACCCCTAATCCATTGACCTGGATTAGTGAAAAACCCTAATTCCTTAACCGGAATTAGAAAACCATTGACAAAAATCATGTGTCAAAAAAATGCCAAAAAACGGACGCAAAAAAATGCCAAAAACAAACCAAAAATATTTTCTTGGGGGATCCCACCCCCGCAACCCTCCTGGCTAGGTGGTGCTAAGCACCCCCCAAACCCCCTTTTCTCCTATATCAATGTACAATACATGGGATCAATTTTGCAAAGAATATAACACATACCCAACAGTGAATTTGTTATATATCAAATTGTTGTTGCTTCAATATGGATTTGCAAATTATCCATTGGATAATGGGATTCCTACCATCAACATTCTTTGTTGTTTTAATAAATATAACATATTTAATTTTTTTAATTCCTCAAGAGATCTCCGACAAGGATGTCCATTATCCCCTTTCCTATTTCTTCTAGTTTTTGAAAGGTTGAGTGTAGAGCCCCTCAACACTAAGTCAGCAAACCTTTCCTATGTCTGATGTGCCTCATAACTAGAATCTACAAGTTTCATGCCAATATAGGTGAGAAACAACAAGAATATTGACAAAGTATTCTCTTCTTAGTTCATGATCCAATAAAGGATTTAAAAAAGAATTAGGTTGAGATATATGTACATTTTTGTATCCCTTTGAAACCCATTTTTGACATTCATGTTCTATTAAAAATTACAGAAAAAATGAGAGCAATGCTTGATTCGACCATAGCAATTTCTACTTCACATTGTTTGACAACGATTGTGAATATAGCTTTGGATGTAGTTTCATTATATAATTCTTTAATCAAGGTTTCAAGGAATACAGATCTACCTTAGTTATCAATGATGACAATTTTTTCTTTATGCATGATTATAATATTATGTAGTATAGAGGAGGAGTTATAGTTTTTGCCAAGGGTGTTGACCATGGATTTTGAGCAACCAAACAAATTCACATCCAAGTGTGCCATTTTAAGAATGTTGTAGGGATACTTCACCACATTAACATTGTAGATTGGATAAGCAAATTGTAACTCAGGAAGCCACAATCAAGGGACTAGTCAACTTACCATGCCTACCTACAACACACTATGACCTTCAAGTATTGTCACTGAACTTATATTACCTAGATTAGAAGATTTGTCCATGGACATAGATAATTCTCTCTCAACCACAATGCACACAACCAATATGAAAATGCAAAACTAATGCACTCCACCTAGGGGTTTTTGTGCTTTCTTGTAGGATGGTTTAGGTCTATACTGGCTCATTTGTATTGCACCCAAAGTGGACACTAGGGTGCCTATGGTAGCTCACCAAATGATGAGAAACCAATAGGTGATCTGAGTTTTTGGAAAGCTTTGCTTTGATCCTTGTACCTCTAGAATTGGAATATGGTCTCCTTGTCATTGTGTGACTCTTGGATCCTCAAATATATTGACTCCTTAGGATGACTTTGCACTATTATAAGAGGCCAAGGGTGAAGGTCAATATGAGAGGACTACTTCAAGAATTATGTGTTCCTTAACACTAATAGCCCTAGCAAGTTGTGCAAATGTATAAACAAACAATGTAGAACACAAATATTTATAGAAAAAAAAATGAAAAAAAATGTTAAAATGAGTTTTATGTGTATATAATAGATTTGTCAAGTTGTCAGAGACCATGCAAGACAAGTGCTAAGTCAAGGTTTCTACTGCCTTAGAATATTCAAGACCGAAATCAAGTTTTGATACCATGAACTTAACAATGTGCATAATTGTGAATTGCCCTCGATCATTGGTCTTACTTGGCTTCAAATATTAACAATAAACATTTTATAGAGCTCATAAGCAAGTCTAATTCGCGATCACTCTCACTCGTGATTATTCAAATGAGGCCCTTAGTATCCTTCTATAATGACAATGGGCTTTCAGGAAGCTTCCTGAATAAAATCTTAAACACTATAGCTAATATTAACTACTCACACCTTTAATTGTAGAATTTAGGTACTATAAACAACTTTAGTGGGGTCCTTTTGACACACACATTTTTTTCCATGGAAACCTTCCCCAGGAAAACTCTCCAGGCACTTCCTTACATTCCACGAATGGAACCTAGGTATATTTTGTCAATGTATAACATGTATGCCTAACCTCGAGGAACTTACGTGGATTTGACCTCTTGACCTCCTTGGCCAATACAACTTTGACATGACAAGTCATACCACTTGAGATAACCCTAGAAGCATTCACACACGTGCACACACACACACACACAGGTAGATTAATCTTGACTCGAGATCTTTTAAGCACCAACATAGTTGCATCTCAATTTCTTTTAATCGCTCTTGGTGCTTAATAGATTTGGGTTTAAGATGAATCTATGCTGGTAAATAACTGCAACAAGAGAAGTGGGGTGCACCCTACAACATGGGATGGATGGTATGTGTTACACACAATGGTGGGTAATACTAATACACTTAAATAAGTATAGAACTAACATCTGAACTCAAATGCAACCATCATACATCCATCTTAACCCCATATCTACTAAGGGTAAATGATACAATATTCTATTAATGTCCACTTAGACCAATTTTCCCTATTAGACATGTGTTAAACTCCTTTGACGATGAAGGAAAACCAACTTCCAGAAGTTAAACACCTTCCTTCACACACACAAGGGCTCTACATTCCCCAAGTTTTAACGTTTCCCTAAAAAAAATAGGGTTAAGATGGACCTATACATGTTTGTTTGATTATTATATATCTTTTTATTATTATATATATATATATATATATATATATATTTTTATGGAATGAACACACATACATATTACAAATACATATTTATATTTCATACTTGCTACTTTTAGTGCACTTAAATAGAAAAAAATGCCAAGATAAAATTAAAAATAAACTTACATAAATTTACCTTGAATTCATATCTTTTAAGAATCCATATCTTTTAAATAACAAAAGGTTACAATAATTTGTAGATCCCTCACTATACTTAGTAGATTGAGGTTTAAGGTGTTTTTTTTGTTTCCATGAGCAAGTAAAATGTAACCTCTCCTTAATGCTTTTACTTGGACAAAACCATCATAAGTAAGCTTAAAAACTTCTCTACTTGTCTAGACCTTAATAACCTCTTCCTTGTATACCAAAGGAACAAAAATTCACTCTTATTAGATGACATGAAGAGTCTCTAACGATAGACCTCTCATAACTCAAGTAAAGTCAAGTTGTAGTCAATCAATTAACGATAGACCTCTCATAACTCAAGTAAAGTCAAGTTGTAGTCAATCAATTAGAAGCATTTTAACCTTTTATTTTGGAGCTAGAATGGTGGTTTCAACCCCTATACATATCTCCAAAAAAATTCAATATCCCCCTCAAGCTCATAGCTAAGACTAACCTTCAAAGGTCATGTGCTCTCAAAAAAAAACCTTACTCCTAAACCCATAGCTAAGACTAACCTTCAAAGGTCATGTGCTCTCAAGAAAACCTCACCCTTAATCCCATACATAAGTTTAGGATACAAAGACAAATACAAAGACCTAGATGATTGCATGCTAATGAAATATTAATTTTCAAAGATATATGTATTTTTAATAATTATATATATATATATATATATCTATATCAATTAGGTTATAAAGTTGAGGGAAAATCTATGAGTATTCCTCCTCATTTCTAGGTTATAAAGCTTGGGGAAAACCCATGAGTACTTTTCCTCATTTGAGGATGGTACCTAAGGTAAGAGGGTAAACCCTAGAATCTTCACGACACAAGGCCGGTTAACAACATGGCTATATATTTTTTCTAGATTACAAAGCTTGGGGAAAACTGATGAGTACTTCCTCTCATTTCGAGGATGGTACCGAGGGTAAGCCCTAGAATTTTTAATAAGGCTCGAAGCCATTACAACAATATACTAATTATGAACTCCATATGTCACTTGGGAAAATTGAACTCTCTCACGAGGATAACAACATTTCACATGAGCTAAACCCAATTAACATTAATATAAATTATTTTTTAAAATCTTTACAATTAACATATTATATATTTATATGTATCATTATTTTTAAAATTTTTTAAAATTAACATTATATATATTTTCAATATTATATATTTGTAAATTTTCAAGATTTAAAAAAAAATGACTTTGCATAATCGGGAAAACCTTTCAATTTTTTTTTCAAAATTAACATATTATATATATATAAAAGAATCAGTGATAATCCGTGCGAAACCTAGGTTTGGTTCATTGCCCCTCTACCAATAATGGATATTAACTATCCATCGACTCAATACCACAACTAGCTTGACAAAATAAACGTTCGATCATGACGGTGAGAGTGCATGGCAGTTCTCTCAACGCTTAAAACCCTACCTTAAACCCCTGTAAGTCCTCAATCCCAGCCCGCTCTCGTATAATTTCATTCTCTCTGTGATCTCAATGGCGTCTCGCTATGGCGCATTCACAAGGTCTGTAAGGTCTGCAGTTCATTCGAGTGGCAGCGGAAGGAGCTCATTCAGAACTGCAGGAAGCCGGCCTGCGCCATCAAACCCTAGACCCCACTTCAACGATCGCAGAAGTCCATCGACGAATAATGCAGCGAGCTTACGAAGGCGTTGGGCAGAGACATTGATTCCATTACACAATGCGGTGGCGGATGCAAAGCTCGTATCTCATCTCAGTGTTAATACACGGGATCGGAGTACTCTCTCTCTCGGTAACCATCTGCTCTGTTTTAAACTTTTGTTTTGCCTTGTAATAGAGGGAATCTCTGTACCAGACAATTGATGAAATCCTTAGAAAATAAATGCTCCGTTAGTATTTCCTCTAAAAATTCAGATCGGAAGATTATACGTGATTTAGAGAATGGCCATACTTTGTCCAACATTGGGCGCTTATGGATTTTCGGTTATCACGGTATAGTTGCTTATGATTTCACTCATAACGATTATTACTGCGGTGGGGGCAATTTTTTTTTCCAAAGGAAAACTTAGTGGAGAAATTAAAAGATTTTATTCCACATTTATGGATGGCATTTTTAGGAGACTGGTTAGTGTAAATTAGTGTAGGAGATTTAAACTGGGTAGTTAAATAGTATCTTAGCATTTATAAGAGATTGGTTGGTGTAAATTAGTGTAAGGGATTCAAATTGGATAACTAATGACACAGAACTAACCAAATACCCAACAACATTGATAACAACTTAAAATAGTAACCAAATACCCAACAACATTGATAACAACTTAAAATAATTAAACTTATATTATATCTTATATGTAATAAGATAATACATATAACATATATTATTACATATTACATACCGATCACATGAGTCATTTATAATAACAGGCCCGTCTGAGTACATGAGGGATTCATGTTTAAATTAGGGATTGAAATGATTATACCTATAGAATACAGGTACCCAAAAAAACATTAATATATATTTGAATTTTATACATTGCCAATTTCACCTGAACCTGAATGCTTCATTTGAGATTCCACGTAGTCAAGTATCTGACATGCCAGATTAGTTATTTCGTAATTACGAAGCTGTTTAGGCTATGCTAGATGCTAGCAGTGTTTTAAAACTTGGCCAACTTGGACTCGGACTTGGCTGAGTTGACCTTTGAGGGCACTGACTTGGTCATCAAACTGGCTACACCTAACAAGTTGGTTCAGTGTTAAACTGGTCTAATTCGGCTGAGTCCATAACTACTCAGCTGAGTCCATACCCGGTTGGTTTCCTACATGTAGGGGTGTCATTTTGTGGGAAAAGCGATTTTTTATAATTTTTTTTTCTCACCCAAATTCTTAAAGCACAGTTCATTGATCATTTGATAGCATTTTGAGTTTTTGAGCCACGAGCCAACCTAGAATGAAAATAGAAAATTTTTAAAGTAAAAGTTTTCATTTTCTTTATGTATCCTTTTCTACTCTTTTACTTTAAGAATTTGAAGGGACATATAAAGAAAATGAATTTTTTTACTTAAATTTTTATATGAATATTAATTATTTCAAGATGTTTGAAAGGGGTTTGAACCCCATTTAAATCTCATACAATGAAAATAGAATTTCACATCCCATCTCAAATTCAACAGACTTAAAAGTTTTTAAAATTCCAGCAAACTGAACTGCACCGAACTAAAGACAAGTCCATTAAACTATCAAAAAAAACACCAAATGTCACCCTGCTCCTTTGCTACATGCCACCTGTGAAATATATAGACCTTTCCCTATTCTAGAAACTTTTTGAAGTCAAAATTGTTTAATACCTATTCGCCACTTTTCCTTTGAATAACTCTCTCTCTATCTTCATTAAATTCCTATTTCAATTTCTCCATTCAACATAGCATTAACCTTCTTTTAATCTCATTTAGTTTCTAAACCCTAACTTCCTCCCCTTATCAATTAATTTTCCTCGTATTCCCTTTTTTTTCCTCCTTTTTCCTCTATGGTCACCTCGCATTCTAATAATTTAAATTTTTTATATTTTAATATTGCAATATTTTAATATTTAAGTCCCCCCTTTTCCTCTTTCCCCTCAACGGTTACATCATTATTTAATATTTTATTATTTCAGTAGCACAATAGTTTAATCTCTAATCTCACTACCCTAACAACCTTATTCATTAACTTATCAATATTTTCAATTTTCCTCTCAACGATCATCTCCTTTTCTTTAAACACCTCGCCTCAACACTCTTTTCTAACATCTTAGAGCTTCAATTGTCCCTGATGATGGGTGGAGTGTCCACTTGAAATGTCGGACATTTTAACACTTCTGAAACAGTGTTTTCCAGAATGCTCAAGCTCATACAATATAGACCTGCTAAAAATAGACATGCTGAAAATAGTAGTTCCAACTCCTAAACAATAGGAGTTCCAAATTGTGAAAATAATTGATCCAGTTACTGAACAAAAGACCTAATATAGATCCTATTGTGTTGGATGTTATTGATCCAACCTCAGAATGGGTAGAGGAGACTCACCTACGAGAGTTTGATCTTGATCTTGATGACTTGGGGTGCAGTTGTTTGGATTTCGATCCACTAGTAGGAGTAGCACTAGGCATGGTATGTACTAGCACATGTCGAGGATCCCATTTCCAACATTAGTGATGAGTTTTAAGATTGACAATGTTGATCAATGATATGTAGTAGGCTAGTAGCTTGTAGCATGTTTTTTTTTTGGGACTTTAGAGGCTATTTAGTGCCCTGTTGATTATGTATTTTGTTTAAGATATGTATTACACTTTGTGCCATATTGATATTACACTTAGTGCCCAAAACCCTAATTTTTTTCTTTATTTTCTATATTACTTGTCCTCCCTTCTTGAGATGATTTGTCCTTTAAACATAGGAAGAAGTTAGATGGTAGGACTGTTGTGAAACGATAGTTATATATCGATGTTCTTAGAAAGACATGCATCCAAGATCAATCTTAACCATCATTCACAAGTCTTGACATGAATTTTGTGCAAAATGATTTTGGTTTTGATAATGGCGTTGCTAGCTCAGGTATTGTTAAGACTGAGATTGCAAATTTTCATGGTAATGATGATGTCGGTGTGGTTTAGTTTTTGATTGTCGTACTATAGGTTCAAAATCTTGACACTTCTAACTTCGTCTTCATTGTTGAGTTTATGTTCTYCGGGAGCTTTAGTTTKCTTTACCGATTCCTTAAACCGATCAYGATTGACATTTTTTTTGGTTCTTTCTGAAAATGGCAAAGCCCATCATAACTAAGTTGTCAATTAACAATGAGGATAATCATCATCGGTTGTTATCCATGAATGCGAGCTGACTTATCATCTTTATTCGAGGAAACCCATGTCACCTGAAATGACCTGCTGGTGGTTCGTAATGGGGTTGACTTTCACTGACATAAGATGCCTCTAGGTCTTGGTTTGTTAACCCGTTTCCTTACGTCTGAGGAAGATGAGCTCTTAGCCAATCGAAAGTAGTTTTAGGTCTACTCTAGTATCCGCAAGAAAGCCATTTCCTTTTTGGTCATTGTTGAGGCTACCTCCAATGGCGTCATGTGCTTTCTAGTAGCATCTAGCCTTTGTACACATGCCAGATAAAACTCCACATTTAACACAGAACGCAGAGATGAAAATTGGAGGAAATAAACTCTTCATTTATTAAAAAYTYGGATTCTCTGTTTATAGGTATATGCAGACAGTTAGGCRGYTGCGAATTAATTAAGCAGYGATAACYGCYGGATTACCTACCTYCAATGGCRTCATGTGCTTTCTAGTAGCATCTAGCCTTAGTCCCATAAATGAAACCAAACACTACTCCTGGTTGCAGTTTAATGATTAACCTCTTGCCCAGGAGGAATGATTAACATTTATGATGATTGATCCTAGTGCAATTGAATAACTATTTATTTTGAAGATGTAATGTCATCGATTGGTGCTTCGTTATCCTTAGTTATTGAATTGGTTTCTGGCTTCGATTTCTTAATTTGTTGTTTTAAATTCTTGAATTCTGTTATTAAAATTTGGTTGTGATTCAATAGCTCAACAATTTCATTGTCTTTCTCCACAAGTGCTTTATTTGCTTTTTTTCTTTTTCTTTTTAATCTTAATGATTTGCATTTTCTTTTTTTTGAATCGTCGATTTTGTTTGTAAGTCCGTTGTCGTTCTATAACTTTAATTTCTATAATTGCATTATATCTTTCTTCGAAGTATTCTTTCATACTATTAATCTGGGCCATATTTGATATGCCTAAGGATTCTTTGTATATTAATAATTTCCTTAATTGGATGAATCACAGAGACAATAATATTCTTTCCACCAAGTGATGGTGGCCTTTGTAAATTCGAAATGGTAACCTTACTTCTATAACTTGAGCTTAGGAGTCGGGACATAACCTTATGAATCTTTAATGTTTTATGTCGCACCATAGATTCGTATAGTAGGGTTTTACAAACAGATGGGTTTTACAAACAGATGGGCCACTTAAATATGATTAGAATGGCTCCCTTAAGCACTAATAATTATTTCTACCATTGAAGTCCACAAGTGTTTTATCCGACAAATTATGTTTTGTAATGGGTTGTTAATATTTTTAACTTATTAACTTTTTTTTTTAAATTTATTGTGTGATGTATTTCCCGTGAAAACTTATTGGAAGTGGAAGTTTCCACTGAATACTTCGTCTCATTTTGAGGATGGTACCTAGAATAAAAATCGAATTGTTCAGGAATCAAGGCCAGATCAACATTTAGTCATGAAGAAAGCTAACATATCACAAAGTGGAATTTGACCCAATCGATGCTTAATTTATTAATCTATACATAGACTAGGCTTTTGATAATTTTGTTTATTTACCTCCTACACAATAACACCCTTAATTTTTTATTCTTTAATCTTTAAAGTTGGTGTCTTTGCACCTCCTTAAATCTCAAACAGTCAGTCAACTTTCTTATTTCTAATTGAAACCATAAATTAAATACTTACCTTCTGTCATTCTTATTTCTTACCTGATGCCTACTCAGTGAGAAGGGCACCTGTTTTTGCAGACTTTAATAGAAATTTTTATTTACTTTAACTCTTGAGCAGCGTTTTCCCGTACCGATTATTTCAGAATGGCGGTTCTGGACGTTTCCTGGTAGCAGCAGCAGCGTAAATGACTATTTTCAATAGCAAATATTCATTAAGAACAGCAGTAGCAGTCTTCGGAGGTCAGCGTTCATCACAGATTTGTTAGTTAATGATGACAGCTTTTACTTGCAGATGGTCTCCCACATTAATTTTACTCATTTATTTCTTTGCTTGCTGCGCTGGTAACTTAATTATTGAATTTCGTTTTTGTTTTTAGCATACTTTCCACAATTAAGTATAATATTTCTTCACTATGTGGCTGTCCAATAGTGGCATTAGAGAGAGAGAGTGGCTTGATTTCAAAGTTTTCGCAATCTAATACAGCAGCAGCATTGTTATTTATTTGATTTTTTTAATTGGTAGCGATTTCTGTTGCACTGTTCCTTTTTCTGTTTGCCGAATGACAGCTTTCTCAATTGTTTATTGTTCTCCACATCAACTGCAATCTTTCTTTGACTATACACACTTCATCGCAACTTGTTTTCAAGCTATCTTTTTGTCGAACAGGATTTCTTCAAAGTTTTTTCTTTCTCCAGAGCAATTGTATCAGAACAGGTTTTCTTCAAAGTTTTTTCTTTCTCCAGAGCATTGTTATCAGAAACAGAACCCGGACCAGAACCGCAATTATCAGAAACAATTAGACACCAAATATGCAAAGTTTGCTCATTTATATAGCATGGGTGAATATAGCAAAACAGATACCAAATATGCAAAGTTTGCTCATTTATATAACATGGGTTAATATAGCAAAACGGTATTGAGTGAGATACATATCCGAAAATACAAGGCTCTAAATAGCTTGTAGTGTCCAAAAAAATCATACTACAACATATCCTCAATCATACTACAACATATCCTCAAAATCATGCCCTTGATAGGGATTCTCATCAACAACCTCTGGCTCTTCATGGGTATCGTTGTCATCATCCTCTTGCCTTGCCTTGATATTCCATGGGCAGCACTAGTGCTTGGAAACTCTGGTGTTGCAAGTGGCCCCAACTCCATCCAATCCAAGTCATCAAATGATCAATTAACTCTCTTTGCCACAACTTTGAAAAATCCAA
>SNQJ01S0001850.1:100464-121687 GCA_010110895.2 Picea sitchensis
CACAAGGTAAGGTACAACCCTTCCTAGTGTAGCCAATCCCAATGCCCAAACAAGGATAGGGGGGATGGAAGGAATAAGGATGGAAAGTGGTAAGTATGGAGGGAACAAACGATGACTTTTAACAAACCCACCCAGTAGCAACCCATCCTAAAGGGAAACCAACTTACTAGGGCACTGTGTTACCCTTCCAGGTATAAACGGGGCAAAGCGCATAATTTCCAAGCAAACGTCATGAAATGAAGAAGGATTCAATACAACATATTCAAGTACTTCAAAAATCAGAGTTGATATATACCATGATACCCGGACTCATTACCTTATGGAGCAAGACTCACCGCTACTTCAGGACCAGGATGGTGAGATGGATACTGCTGCTGGTGATGGATGGACTGCACTGAAGAAAAGAGGGGCCCTCTGGGGCCATGCTCAAGTCGTCTGGCTCTCAATACTCCATGTCTAGAACCTGTGGGCCTCGAGACGTGATCTCCTTAGTTATCCCTAGGCTAGGGGGTAACACATCCTACAAACTTCTTCATAAAGTTTTTGCTATGGTATTCCAACATTGTGTTGCGGTTTAATGAACTTACTTGGACAATAGGACAACTTATATGCATAAGGAGGTAAGAACAAGTTTTTTAAGAGCTTGAGTAAAGATTTGGCATTGCACCTATGCTAGCATTTCCCAGTCTGCAATTCCATTTGACATAGTAGTAGATGCAACTAGGGCATAGGCACAACATGAGAGTTGCACTTACGAATTATAGGAAACTTGTTACCTATTGTTCATAGATCTTGATTGAAGTAGTGAAGACCTACAGCACATAAGAGAACTAGATGAGCATCATTATACATACCATTAGGCGCTCAGAACACCACCTACTTGGCAAACAAACAATCATTCATTGAAATCATAAGCCATTTCAACACGAAATAGATTCAAGCTAATTCTGCAAAGGTCCTCACAAACCCTAAAATCCCCAAGGGTTGGGCCACCTTAAATTTTGATAGAACTAAAGGAAACCCTGGAAGGGCAGAAAGATTTGGATGATAATATCCTTTTAGGTTTATGTCTTGGATATTGGAACTGTTTCGCTTAATGAAGCAGAACCCTTGGCTATGATTCAGGATTTGAAGAAAACAGAAGCACTTAAATTTGAGCAAGTAATGGGTATGGTAGACACATTGTTCATCGAGGCTCTCTCAGGGAGTCGGGAAATGAAAAAATATCTGTTTAGACCTTTTAAAATTTAAAGGAGGCCCTCTGCCTATGTAAATCTTTTTCATGCACATCTTTTCAAAACATAAAAAGGGACCTGAATACATCAGTGGATAGCCGAGGGGCAAACCTTTATGGCCCTGTAATGACAAAGGAAAGTGCCATGACACTCATTTCCCAACTCCTTCAAATGATGGATTTCAACGTCAGATAGAGGGGATTGATGGATTGGCACAATGGAAGATCCTTTCGTTGGATATCATCAAATCAAAGGGAGTTAAATGTTTGGCATAAAGGAAAATCCTTTCCTTAATTGAGATCTAGATAAGTGCTTGATTCAACAGAATATGTGACAAAAGGGAACCAAAGATAAGGCAACAACTCTGAATTCAAACTCAGTCTTCTAGTGTTGTTTATCAATAGTTTTTGCCATAAGGGCAATGGGAAGGGAAGGAAATTGCATGCACGCTACCAGAAAAAGGGTAGAAGAGGAAGCAGACATGGAGTTGACGGAAAGCACAAAAGTTGTAGACCAACAAGAAGATTTAGTGAACCGTATTGTCATGGAGGATAGAAGATTTAGTGAACCGTATTGTCATGGAGGATTCCAGCTCGCTGCTCCACAATATCAAGGAAGAATGCTTTTGTTCTCGCTAAGTGGTGAAGGTAATGGAACTAGGCATATGGAATGGGACAAGAGTCAGTTTCAAGAATGGGTTGAAATATACCTAATTAATTACAGTTTTTAGTGATTGGGAATGATCCTTAGTAATGTCCCCCTTCTTCACTTGATATATACCATTTGTTATGTACCATATTTCATTGTCACTTTTACATTAGCTATTATTTGTTGGACCATTGATAACATCAGCATCAGCAAAAAATCACAGAGGGTCAGATCATCAGAATGGCAAAACTCAGCAAACCACAGCAAACATGAAAAAATACCACTCCATTTTTTCTAATTTTTTTCAATTTTTAAAATGTGTTCTACCAACAACAACAAATAATCGTCGTCACATAAATAAGGAAAAAACATCGATATGTATGTAGCAGATGCCAAATGATACATCAAAGTCAATACTGAACCCTGATAGTTGTTTTGTCAAGGTCAAATACAATCAAATACTGAATCTTGCCATCATATACTGAATCCTAATACCAACACTCCTAAGTGCTTGTTTTATTCTAATTTATTATAATTCCAGCTTTGTAAATCCAATGCTCCTGGGAAAGTTGCCTGTGAATCGGCCATCTCCCTGATTGCTTTGATTTACTCTTACCTTCTGTTTCATTATCCAGGAATGTACTCCTATCTCAAATCTATGGCATCACATATGTTAATCGTCTGATGGTTATCTACTCAATTCTCCTCTTGTTGAGCATAAGACGAGTTCACTCGTATCTAGAGTTCTTTAACTAGCTTTGCTAGAGAAGCTTCCTTAGAAGGGGGAAGAAATTTATTATAAACCCAGAACCCTCCACACTGGTTAATTATCTGTTTAATTCATAGTAATTGTTTCATCGCATGCTTCCAAAACTAATAGACTGCATGTGAGTACCAAAGAAGGATTGGCTTGATATTTCTACCTGTCCACTCTATAAGTAATGGTCTGGTTGATGAGACCATGAGCATTTACTTATATCCCATCATTAACAAACCTGGTTACAAGCTTCCGAAGACTCTTCATTGGAGCTACTTGCAGCAACCCATCCAAATAAGTCCATTTATTATTTTTGTCCATTCATCTTATTATACTATAAATGTAGGCGCTATGTGCATGTATAGTTCTGAATATGTCCATTGTCAAATGACATGTGCTCATTGATACCTTTGTCAGCCATAGGATTATAAGAGCACGCAGGTTCATTCAAAAAGATTTATCAGGTCCACTAAAAGGTTTGACCTTCAAGGGCCTCCAATGCTCTCTTCTGGACAAGAAGATAAGGGTCCTCTTTCAAATACTACCAGTGTACAGGGTACAGGGTACGTATTGTCATGATGCCTAAAGACTAAGTTTAATCTCAGTCAAATTTTGATGTTGTTGCCATTGTTGGCTTGGGGTACAGCTTTTCTCCATACAAACGGGAGTTGTGAGGGCTAAACCTGATGATGGTAGTCAACCGCGGATATTACATAGAACCAACTCTACCTGGGGTATAGAATATCTTTGATGATGATGATAAACTCCTTCACTCTCAATCCCAACAGCTGAAAAGATAAATAACCCCCAAAAATCTGATTTCGGCCCTTTATACGCACCTTTCCCTGGAATGGTAATTTTTGTTGGTCATGAGTCATGCCACGACTTTTCCAAGGTTCCCTTGGAAAATTGCATCCATATTTCGTTATAAATCGCAATTCTGCAAAAGAAATTTTCATTTTCGTTGGAATCAAGATTTTGCCTATAAATCACTGATTTTTTCATCACTGATGCTATCTTTTCATTGTCTTTTCAAGCATTTCTGAAGAGCTTTTATTGCAGCTGTTACAATTTATTAATTGCTGTTGTAAACTTATTAACTGTTGCAATTTTATATCAGCTAGCACTTATTTTCACTGTCCATTGTCTATTGAGGTGTTATTATCATATTTGTAATTGGAATTATTGTATATGCATGCTATATTGTCTTGTTCCAGGCAGGTACATCGAGCACTTCATTAACCTCATCTTTTAGACAGACTTAGTGACTTTGGAAACCAGTGAGAGGGGGGAATATATCTTGACCACAACCCTAATTTTCCAGCCCTTTGGGTTAGCGGGGAGAATTCCATGATGGAAACTCCATCGTGAAGAATGATGTGTGGGAGATAGTTCCTAGACCAGAGGGGAAGCAAGTATGATAGAATGCCATGATGGAGGAGTGCAACTCCATCATGAATAATGATGTGTGGGAGATAGTGCCTAGACCAGAGGGGAAGTCAGTGCTTGAGTCTAGGTGGTTGTAGAAGGTTACGCATGTGGCAACAATGTAGAGAAATACAAAGCTCGGTTTGTGGCTAAAGGGTTCTTCCAGAAAGAGGGAGTTGACTATGAGGAGACTTTTGCTCTTGTTGCCAGGTATACCTCTATTGGATTTATTATGTCTTTAGCAACAGTCTTTGATTGGAGTTTATATGAAATGGATGGAAAGACAACATTTCTTAATGAGTTGATTGAGGAGGTATACATAAACCAACCAAGAGGTTTTGAGGTGCATGGGCGTGAGAACCATGTGTGGAGGTCGAAGAAGGCCCTTTATGATTTTCAACAGGGACCACGTGCATGGTACTCCAGGATCGATGAGTATCTTTCAGGTTCGGGTTTCACTAAGATAGATGTGGATGCTGAATTTTAATCGACAAACACCAATCAATAATAAGATTTCAACCTCCAATAGTCATTCACCAATAATGCAAGTTAACACATGCATTCAACTGGAACTATGAGCAGAAATACAAATGACTAAGCAATCTGAAAATCAGCAGCAGAAATAAATGAACAGTAGACAACATTCAACCATGAATTTGACACACAGATTTCTGGGCAATGGCCCTGGAAAAAGCCCGAAGGGAAAACCAGCCAAGGAGAGATTCTTTGTTATTGAGCTAATAGAAATTTCTGATTTACTGCAGCAATCTTTTTCAGCAAACAAATACATAGTACTTATCTCAACCATCAGGCAACTTCACCCTCAAAAACTGTGCCCATGACCTTCCTTGAAACCCGTGCTCAGATTTCCGTACAACTGTACGGTCTGTATGGTCAACACAACAAAAGTAATCTGCCTTGGTTTCGGTGCATGAAATCAGTCTCTGCTGTATGGTGCTGTACGGATAAGGACAGCAAATTAATGCACCCAAAATCAGCCTTGATTTCTGTGCCTTAAATCAGCTGTATGGACAGAATTAAATGCCTGTATGGCCCTCCTAAATCTGTACTGTACAGCCCCCTGAATCTGTATGTTACTGTACTGTATTAAACGCTGAAAATCTCCTTGGGATGTGTGCCACCCTCTCCTTGGAATGCATACCAATCCTCCTTTGCTGCTACTCTTCTACTTTCAGCTCAATCTCTCTTGGAAAGTGTGCCTTTTAACAGTCCTCTCAACCTCTCCTTGAAAAGTGCGCCCCATCTCTCTAACAAGCTCCTTTTATTTACTCATTAATGAGTAACCTCCCTAACCCTAGATCTCAATGGATGAGATTCAATCTCGCCCCACAAGATCAACGGATGTGACTTATTCTTTCATTGAGTTCACTTAAATCACTTAAGTGAACCAAACTTTATAAAGTCACTTTTACCCATTAAATAATAAAATATCCCACTTAACTTTATAAAGTCAAGTCACTAGAGAGAGACTTTTGCTCGGTCACTTCTGCATGCTGGGCACCGCCAATGCAGAAGTACCTTTGAGCTACAAAAACTAACACTCCCTCTTAGCGAGGGAGGTACTTCTGGAATCTCCATCAGAATCTACCTCCAACGCCATTATCTCATCTTCTGCTATAGCTGCTCCCTCTGAACTGAAAGCCCCTACTGCTACCTGCATTGAACTCTGATCTAGAGACCTACCCATCCAAGGCATGCTCCTTGGAGTCTCCTCACTCTCCTGAGCATTCAACTATGTCATTTCATACCAGCTGGGTCCTCTGAGAGTACTGGAAGAAGCCCGAGTCCTAGGTATCAAATTACTCTTCTGAGCAACTTGCTGACTCTCGGACACTAACATAGATTCTAAATCCAAGAATCCACTGGATCCAACCACATGTTGTCCCAACAACTTGTATAACCTCTCATACTGGGCACCAAACAATACTGTTGTGTCCGGAGTATCTCCCTCTGGATATAGAAACACCAGTCCACGGAAGAACACAACTCTACATCCATCAACCTCCAAAGCTGACACTGAGAGTAAATTTACTGGCTGCTCTGAAACAAACAACACATTGGCCAACTCCAGAAAACCTCCCGACTCTAGTTGGAATCTTATGCATCCGGCCCCTTTTACTGCATGTTTGGTGCTAGCCCCACAACCCACAAAATAGTTTGAGTCTATCTCTAAAAGACTGAGGAACACCGATCTTGTTCCCGTCATATGCCGAGATGCATCAGTGTCCACAAACCAAGCTTCAATGTCCTCGCACACTAGACAGTTGCTACCTGAAAGACAAGTCATCAGAGAAAATTCTTTCTCAAACTTCTCAGTAAACTCAACAACCTCAGCTGATGCTGATATTTTTGGTTCCTTCTTGCTCTTCTTTTTGTTTGAACATTGACTAGCATAGTGGCCAGTCTTATGACATGCAAAGCATTTCACTTTGCTCATGTCCTTCTTCCTGTCTTTGCTCTTTCCCACAAGAGCAATATTCTACTCATTTGTACTACCCTCTGCCTTCTCCTGATCTCTACTTTGAGAACCTTCCCGGATCTCCTCCCGAGTAAAGTCATCCCATAGTCGGCTCCAATTTGGGAGCTTCTCTCTCCCCACCACACACTTCACGAAAAAATCTCACTCTTTGGTGAAGCCTTTGAGGGCTATGCGAGCCAACACCGAGTTTGGAATAATCTCCCCTACAATTGCCAACTCATCCTTCACCTGTCTAAGCCTGGTGAGATAGAAGGCCACACTCTCTCCCTTGGCCATCCTAGTGGTTTGGAGCTTGTCCCTTAGGGCCATCTTTTTGTTCTCGTTCTTGTTCTTGTACACACCTTTTAGTGCATCCCACATTTCCTTGGCTGTTTGCTTCTCAGCCAAATGTGGAATCAGGTGGTCTCTCACTCCATCCAAGATTATCCTCTGTGCCCTTGCTTCCTTCACCTCACGGAGGTCTAGGGCAATGGGATTTGATGAAGGCACTGTCATTGTGGTACTCACAAACGCTCACAACTTGTTCTCTGTAAGAACAGTTGCAATCCTTACCTTCCATTGCAAGTAGTTGGAGATCCCCTCCAACCTATCCTCATACCTGAGACTGGAAGTCATCCTTGTCCAACTGACAAAGACCCTTTCTTTCCCTTCTTCGTCCAAGCAAAAGCCCCTGCAAATCACTGCTATCCAAGTGCCAAACTCTGTCCACTGAACCTCAGAGCCCAAGCTCTGATACCATGTTGAATTTAAATAGACAAATAGTTAATCAATAATAAGGTTTCAACCTCCAATAGTCATTCACCAATAATGGAAGCAAACACAGGCATTCAAGTCGAACTATGAGCAGAAATACAAATGACTAAGCAATCTGAAAATCAACAGCTGAAATAAATAAATAGTAGACAACATTCAACCAGGAATTTGACACAAAGATTTCTGGGCAATGCCCCTCGAAAAACCGTGAAGGGAAAACCAACCAAGGAGAGATTCTTTGTTATTGAGCTAATAGAAATTTCTGAGTTACGGCAGCAATCTTTTTCAGCAAACAAATACACAGTACTTATCTCAACCATCAAGCAACTTCACCCTCGAAAACTGTGCCCACGACCTTCCTTGAAATCTGTGCTCAGATTTCCATACAACTGTACGGTCAACACAACAACAATAATCTGCCTTGGTTTCTGTGCATGAAATCAGTCTCTGCTGTACGGATAAGGACAACAAATTATTGCACCCAAAATCAGCCTCAATTTCTGCGCCTTAAATTTGCTGTATGGCCAGCATTAAATGCCTGTATGACCCTCTTAAATCTGTACTGTATGGCCCCCTTGAATCTGTATAGTACTGTACTGTATTAAATGCTGAAAATCTCCTTGGGATGCATTCCAATCCTCCTTTGCTGCTACTCTTCTCCTTTCAGCTCAATCTCTCTTGGAAAGTGTGTCTCTTCACATTCCTCTCAACGTCTCCTTGAAAAGTGCACCCCATCTCTCTCACAAGCTCCTTTTATTTACTCATTAATGAGTAACTTCCCTAACCCTAGATCTCAATGGTTGAGATTCAATCTCGCCCCACAAGATCAACGAACGTGACTTATTCTTTCATTGAGTTCACTTAAATCACTGAAGTGACCCAAACTTTATAAAGTCACTTTTACCCATTAAATAAGAAAAGATCCCACTTAACTTTATAAAATCACTTTATAAAGTCAAGTCACTAGAGAGACTTTTGCTCGGTCACTTCTGCACGCTGGGCACCGCCAATGCAGAAGTACCTCCGAGCTAAAAAAACAAATGGTGGATTCTAGTCTTTCTATTTGGTTGTTCATTCTAATGTGCTTGTTTTAGTCTTGTATGTCGATGATCTTATACTTACAGGAAGTTCAAAAAAACTCATAGAATGGTGCAAAGCGGAGTTTGTGAGAGAATTTGATGTGAAGGACATTGGCTTGATGCACTATTTTCTGTGTCTAGAGGTGTGGCAAAGTCTAGGTGAAGTTTTCCTTGGTCATGTAAGTACGTAGTTGAGATTCCGAAGAAATTTTAGATGATGGGTTGCAAGCCCATGGCTACTCCTATAGTAGCAAATGTGGAGTCCTTCTGTTGATTTTGATTTTGATTTCGATTTGATTGATCCATCTGTATACATGCAATTGATAGGTTGCCTCATGTACTTAGTAAACTCGAGGCTTGACATTTATTTTGCAGTCAACAATACATGCTGTAGCCTAGGTAGGTTCATTGGGTTGCTGCAAAACACGTGCTTCGGTACTTGAAGGGCACAATGTATTTTGGACCAAGATACATTGGTGATGGAGAGGTGGTGGTGCAAGGTTTTTTAGATTCTGATTGGGTAGGTAGTGCTAGTTCATGGTGTTGTTTCAGTTTAGGATCAGGGATGGTTTCTTGGTTCATTAGTAGACAAACTTCTATAGCACTTAGTTCAATAGAGGTAGAATATATGGCGGCCAGTTCTGCTAGTTGTGAAGCTACCTGGCTTTGCAAGTTACTAGCAAAGATGACGGATCAAACTTTGGACGCTATTGTGATAAACTTATTAGTAGAGTTGATAGATCAGACTTTGGATGCTACTGTGATAAAGTTACTAGCAGAGTTGACATATTAGACTTTGGAGGCTACTGTGATTTACGGTGACCAATGTTATCAGAACCGACGAAACCGATTGGTCTTACCAGTTTCGGTGTCGTACCTCTCCGGTTGTCTTCTTCTTTCCCATCTATGTAACTTAGATTAGGAACCCATAGATTAGATACCCATAGATTAGGAAAATTATTATTAAATATAAACATAATAGAGTTTAAAAAACCCATAATACATTGTATTGTAAAGGATGTTTCTCGAGACTGGGCCAAATATTAGCTAAATAAAAGCGTAATTGGTTAAATTCTTTGATTAATTTACTAATCTTGATTAGGATTCTAATCAATTTTATTTCGAGTTTCATTTCAATGTTCCTCCACCTTGAAATTATGACTAATTTTGAAGTAATATACTTGTGCTTATTCTCTTGGGCTAGCCGGTGGCCAGTAGGCCATAAAAAAGGTGTTTTGGATTGGTTAAGGTCGGTTTTGTACTTGGACTGGTCGATTTCGTACCTAGACCAACCGGTTCCGTACATGGATCGACTGATTCTCTATGGAACCAACCTTAAATCACAATACTGGTTGGCTTTGTACAGAGAGGCTAGGGACCCACCAAATCTTATTTAAAAAAACAAAACAAAAAATTACTTAAAGCGAAAGAAAAATACCTAACCCTATGGCCCTACAAAACCTAACCCTAGTAATTAATGGTAATATTAAATTCAAAAGTTGACATTATCCTTTATCATTTCTATCCTTTTACTTAAATTTTTAACATTACCATTAATTGTTTCAAGTTGTTTGAGAGTGGTTCCAACCTTATTGGACTTCATCCGGAGAAAGTAGAATTTTAGATCCCATTCAAAAATCAGTAGACTTAATAGTTTTCAGGATTTCAGGATTGGTAGGATAACAATGTTTCCATTGGATTCTATCATGTATGAGGGCATAGAATTGGCATTTAAATCAAGAGCACCAAGCCCTCTATGTACCTTGATGTTAGTTGCATTGATTGTTGAACTCCTCTGTCATGACCCTAGTGAAAATGTACCCTTCACTCAAGCAAAATCATTGATTAGGCATGTTAAGTTTTTTCTATCTTATTTTAGTGCTTAGAGGGTGGTACTGAAGACGAGGATCCGATTATAGGCAATGATTTTGATTTTATGTAGTTATTTGTTGTAGCCTGATTTTTTTGGACTCTAGAGGCCATTTAGAGCCTCTTTGATGATGTATTTTGGTTCAGAGATGGAATGCAATCAATGCTATTTTGGTTATATGCACCCTTACTTGCTATATACATGAGAAATTTTGCATATTTGTGTATAATGGTTTGGATTCATATGGATGCAGATGAATATATATGTTTTTTTCAAAATTTGAATATTTTATGTATATTTTGGTCAATCGATTTTTTGGTCTGTTTTATTTCCCCTTTCTTTCAATTCTAGTTCGGTTCAGGTTTTTGGGGTCAATTGATCCAATTCTGATAACATTGACTGTGACAATAAGAGTTGTAACAAAGTTTGAAAATCCAATATTTCATGATTGATCCAAGCATATTGAGATCAGGTACAACTTCATCAAAGACATGGTTTAGAAGGGAGTTGTGGTTATAGAATACATTCCAATAGACCAACAAGTTGTTGATATCTTGATTCTTGACTAAGCCACTTGCGAAAGAGAAATTTGAAATGTTTAGAGAGCAACTTGGTGTGTTGGAGAACACTTTCCCCCGTAAGAGGGAGTGTTAGTGAAAGTACTTCGGACAATCTTCTAGAACAATAGATTAGGGCACCTACAAATTTGTGCGCATCACTCTTGAGTTATAGGGGGAGAGGGTGCTTGCCATCTTGTCTTAGATAAGGCATGCACCACCACTAGCTAATCTAAGAGGCATGTGCCACCACCAACTAATTTTATAGGCATGTGCCACTGGTTAAAGATAGACCAAGAGTAAAAAAAATTCAGTTTGGTTTTATTTTTTAGTGTAATTTCTGTTTTTGAGTTTGAGTCACATGCAAACCTATTTTTGTAAACCTTAGTGCGCCCTTAGATCTATAAGAGAGAGGGTAGAGGTATAGATTCATTCATTGAGGCTTGAGTCTGGCAGTGAGTAGTTTAGGGGTATTTTCTTGTAGCATATTTTTTCATGTTCAAAGTTAATAAAAACATTGACAGGTTTTGATAGTTGTATATTGAATTTCGTTCATTTTTTTCTATCGCATGTGTTTATAGATTCTAACATTTATTACAATGCTATTTTGATAAGTTCTTAGTTATGCTGTTTTCAGTTTCCTGTAGGAATTGTAGTACAATGCAAAATTTGTTTACCATGAGTTAGAAAATTTCTCCACATGGTATGGTAGCTAGGTAGGAAGGAAAATAGAGTATTGATTACAAACTTTTCCCCCTTGGTTGGCCTCGAGTCAAATGGTGCCCTCCTTGGGTTGGGGTGGGTTGATCTCCATCTCCATTGCTTACCAACACTGTAATTGTTCGACAGGGTCATCTCTAGGTACCTTTCGAGATGTATATGCATCCGATGATCTCTTCCCACTGAGATCTATGATAGTCCTTAGTGAATGCACTTTTTTGTTATAGGTTATTGTTGGACCTCCACCTCTACATAGGGGACCCTTCACCTAGGTTACATTATACATACATGGTTATGGGGGCATGGTGTGCCTCATCGGTGATTCCCTTCAAGATAAAGTATTAGTGGTCGCCTCTGGTGTGCATGCTAGTTTCTTGAGTTTGTAGGAGTGCTTCTCCCTCTCGAGACATTTTCATTGCAGTCTGCTATTTCCCTCCAGCTTCCTTGATCTTTTCACTTTACTTTGAGTCTAATGGGGACCTCGCCTTTTCATAGTAATCCACATTGGGGGATGTTATTCTCTTGGGCGAATTCAACCATTGAACCATGGCTTTATATGCACTGATTAATGAGAAGTCAGAGGACACTTTTTGTCTTCAAGAGATCGACCATGACACAATTGGTGTTCACACGGTTTCATATGATCTTACAGGCCCTCGTAAATCCTATGGGAGGCATGTCCTCCAACTTGACAAATCCCATGACCTACTGCTCCTCAATGACCTCTCTTGCTACCATGATTCTTGAAGCTTCACTCGTTTCCCCTAAATTGGGAGTGCTAGTGTGGTTGACCATGTCCTGGTCAATAGGCCCTACTCTCTCGATCTCACCTTGCGTCCCTCTAGTCGATCATGCTCTCATTACCTTCTCCCTTTGTTGCTTTCCCCTCCCCCCTCCTCCTCCCACCTTGTCCCATTTTCCCACCACTTGGATTAGTGTTTGCTTTGACGACAATTCGATGACTCTTATACTTCGTGCCTTCTTTAGATGACTCCTCTTTTCTCCCTCTTCTCATCCATCAATACATCCCTGTCTCAGGGGGGATTCCTACTTCTTAGAGACCCCAACCACAATGCCATTCCATATCCCACACCAGTTGCTAGACAAGGTCCCCCAAGCCTCGACAATAGACAACTTCGGCAACAACAAAATATGCAAACTAGATCCTCGTCCAACTCCTCTTCTAAGGCAATCTTCTACCCAAAGTTTCCTCCATTTGGTCTCAGATGTTGGGGGAGCTCGCCTTAGAAGGCCTTGAGATGTTCTCACTATTTGTATCCCCTATCTCGGTTCCACCCTCCTTATACATTTTCCTCCCGAATTGGATTTTTTTATTGGTACGGTCTCCATATCCTATATTAGCTTAGATCAACATTTTCCTTTAACTTTTTCATCTTACTTTATTTAGGAGCCGTTTTTGTGCTCCCACTTTGTATCGACTCTATTGTACTAAATAGTCCTATTGACCTAATTTTGTGGTCATTCATTGGACATTAATAAAATTATCTTATCTCCAAAACCATTTGGGAGGTTGCCATTGACTCCTACCCCAACACCATTTGCCTCTGGACTCATGTACCCACCCTTGGTCTCTACCCCGTGAACCACTGGGATGATGTTGAATATAAACTCCTTCATCAACACCTTTGCTTTTCCCTTTCAGACAAAACCCCTTTACATTCCCCACATCCAAGAGCTTATAGATGTCTCCTTTGTCGCAAGAAACATAATTTCCTTGCCCAAGGAGGCATGAGCTTCTTGATGCTCACTATCATTTGTCGAAACCCTTTTGGTGTGCCCTTTTTCCCAACTATGCTGCCTTGCCCAATGACCTGGACCATCGATCCTTGTTCTCGCACATTGCCTTTCTGTACAAAGCCACTGGATAGTCCCCAGTGCACATTGCTTCTTCCTCTTGTCATAATTTTTCCCATGGCGACATCATGGATTCGTTTGATTCATGAGCATTGACAAGACTGCTAACGAGGAAGGTCTTTAGTTTGAGTTCCTCAAACATTGTATTCACTCTCTCTACTCTCACATTGTTGATTTGTTTTATCATGTGGATTTTTCAGGGTTCCCTCCTTCTTGGTCCCACTATATCATCCACCCCATTTTTAAATCCAGGATGACTTCTGGCCCCAACTATTACAAAACCATCATGGTTGGGAAAACTTTCGCTAAGCTCTATGGCACAATACTTCATATGTGGTTATTAGATGAGCTAGAGATAAGGCACCTCAAGGGTAGAGGACATGATGATTTCATCAAGAATATTAGAGCATTAATCGCATCTTCAATCTTTGTGCTTATTGAGGAGGCTTGTCATCGCTCTTCAAAAGTCTTCTTTTATTTTGTGGACTTTCAAAAGGTGTTTGACTCTGTCCCGAGAGAGGCCTTATTCTAGAGGCTTTGTGACATTCATATTTCAAAGGTCCTTTTGGTTGCCAACATAAAACTATGAGTCGGTTCTTGGTCGACTTTACAATGCTCACGACCTCGCTTGGATTCACCACTAGAGTCAAACAGGGTGCCCCCTCTCGTCGATTCTCTTTGGGATTTACGTTGATGCACTTGAGTCCTTTCTTAGGTAGCACATACAGGACACGGATGGTTGTATTCTACACCACGTCTTGATCTCATTGCTTTTATTTTTGATGATGTGATCCTTTTCCCCCCTCCTCTCTTGAGCAGTTGCACAGACAAATTGATGCCCTATCTGGCTTTTGTGACTTTTGTTGATTGATGGTCAACCGGCAAGTGAGTTGCGATCACTTCCACTTTCGAGTGGACGAGATTGAGATTACCACATCATACACATACTTGGAGATTCATTTGTCAGGGCCTCGATTTTGTTAGAGACATGATTTCTAGCCTTGACTTAACAAGGGGGATGGTTCCCTTAACTGGCTTGAGAGATAGTGCCACTAGTGCCACTTCCAAGATAGCTTAGCCAAGATGTGCCTCTTGGACATGATCATCAAACCTACTGTCCTCTATGCCTTCGAGGCCTTGGTACCTAGCTTGCTTCAGGTCGACTGGGCCAAGACAAAGAGAGTTAGACACAGAGGCTGCTTTATGGGCTTGCATGTTTCAGAGTAGTGGGTCTGGGCTGGTGTCCTCTCTCTTGCCCCTTATGCATTCTTAATAGGAGTCTGTCCCCTTTTATTCTGTTCCTCTTTTACTTCCACTCTACTGCATCTAGGTGTTGGTTGACCTCTGCCTGACGCAGGTTGTTCTTACATCCCGTCCTCTGTTCCCATAGCTCTTCATAGGAGGTTCAGGTGAGACCTCTTACCCACATTTCTCCAACTCGATATCCAGATTCCAAACCATTTGATGCCCCAACTCTCCACGAAGGCAAATTTTGGGTTCATTATGAGCTGTCAATCTGAGAGTTTTTTTTATCATGGCAACAATCTGGTCCTCCTTCGCTTGTAAGTCTGTAAGTCCTCCTCCGATATCAGCTTGGATACCTGCTGGATAGTTCTGTGTAATTCTTGCTATTATGAAGCCTGACCATCTGCATCTATGCCTAATGATTTTGAGATCTGGCTCATTCCTGTTCTGTTGTCTATTCTGCCCATTTGCTGACACCACCTCTTCAACCTCCAATCGCTGCAGTGCTTACTCATTGTTATATCCCTTAGTTTTGACATGATATTAAGGTCACATCACTGATGTTGAGTCCCTTGTTTGGAAGCTGATGTGGCATGTAGTGATGATTTGGCTCTTCTCTCCTCATTCCACCTTGCAGCTATGGCTTGACTGCCCTCTCATTGGTGTTCTCTGTCTTAACATTGGTTGCATTGATTCTAGCATAAATTGGGGAAGGGTGCTGAGCAACAAAGGCTTCTATATGAGCTTCAATGTTTTCGAGTAGTGGATCTGGGTTGGCATCCTTTCTCTACTCCTTTCTGCTTTCTTAATAGGTGTCTG
The DNA here is from genome assembly GCA_010110895.2 of Picea sitchensis. NCBI lineage: Eukaryota > Viridiplantae > Streptophyta > Pinopsida > Pinales > Pinaceae > Picea > Picea sitchensis. The sequence continues at coordinate 115,951 of SNQJ01S0001850.1, forward strand.
TTCCCCTTTATTCTGTTACTCTTTAATTGCCACTCTACTGCATCTACATGTCGGATGACCTTCTCTGCCTTACGCAGGTTGTTCTTCCATCCTTTCCTCGGTTCCCCTTGCTGGTCATAGGAGGTCCATGTGAGACCTCCTATCCACACTTCTGCAATTCAATTGATGCCCCCAACCCTCCATGAAGGCGAATCTCAGGTTCATCATAAGACTTTTGATCTGAGGGTTTTTTTCTCATGGAAACAATCTGTTCCTACTTTCCTTGCTAGTAAGGTTGTATATGATGTCTGCTCGTCCTTCCATATCAGCTTGGATCCCTGCTGGATAGTTCTGCATACTTGTTGCTATTATGAAGCCTTCCTGTTTGCATCTATGCATAATGATTTCCAGATCTTGTTGAGTGATGCAATATCTTATTACATAGTAAGAAAGAGAGTAGTTATGGAACTCCCAAATACCTAATCTTGTATTGACTACATTTATTAACTCATGATTACATCACTTTATAATAAAGACTCAGAACATTGTAGCCAAGACTCTAAGTACACCTAAGTCCTAATTATGACCATTATACTTAACAATCCTGTATTAGAATTGCACTCATTTCTTTGCCCAATGCTTTTATTTTGAGTGCTTAATTTGTTTAGAACTAGAAGGGCTAGTGCTCTACTAATTGGTGTATTTAGATTATCAAAAACTTTCTCTCTCTGACATCCTATTTGAATATTTTCCTGTTGTATGCATGTTGTTTTACAGTGTCATAGTCTCTGTCAATCTATCTGATGGAAATTTGGTAATATAAGGACAATATGAATGCTTTTACCTAGTTTCCATCCTGATTTTAGAATATGTTACTATAATGTTAATTCTAAAATATCACACCTTAGGTGGTAGTGGCCATTCTTTGTAAATATCGATTTCACTTCAATTGCTGTGTAGTTTATAGTATTTTGGTTGAGATACAGATGTTTTGGCACTAGTTAAGCTGCATTAGAATCTATTTAATTGCCTACTATTGACCTGAAATGTTTTATTGTTGACATCTTTAGTAATGCAAATATGATGTTTACAGCTATAAATATTGATTTTCAAAAACATATTTATGCACTATCCTCTATGTTGTTGATTTACAGTAGAGGATATCTTTGTACTTGAGTCTGTTAGCGCCAAGCTGGCCATTAAGTCATATTCCATCTTTGAGTGTTTTGTATTTATTGACTGGAGTCAAGAGAAGTTCCTATAATGAAGTCTTATCATTATAACATTGTAACTAACATTATTAAAACAAAATAATAATAGCCATAATAATAAAACACCAAGAGTTACATCCTGTTAATTCTAAAATATCACACCTTAGGTGGTAGTGGCCATTCTTTGTAAATATCGATTTCACTTCAATTGCTGTGTAGTTTATAGTATTTTGGTTGAGATACAGATGTTTTGGCACTAGTTAAGCTGCATTAGAATCTATTTAATTGCCTACTATTGACCTGAAATGTTTTATTGTTGACATCTTTAGTAATGCAAATATGATGTTTACAGCTATAAATATTGATTTTCAAAAACATATTTATGCACTATCCTCTATGTTGTTGATTTACAGTAGAGGATATCTTTGTACTTGAGTCTGTTAGCGCCAAGCTGGCCATTAAGTCATATTCCATCTTTGAGTGTTTTGTATTTATTGACTGGAGTCAAGAGAAGTTCCTATAATGAAGTCTTATCATTATAACATTGTAACTAACATTATTAAAACAAAATAATAATAATAATAATAATAAAACACCAAGAGTTACATCCCTTCACCTCATGACCAGTCAATATATATTTATAGTATATACACTATCATGAGGCTCATTGTAAACCATTATTTCATTATGCAATCTTTTATTCCATATTTGCAGATATACCTGTCAATTTCATAATAAATAGGAATTGTTTATTACATTGGTATCAAAGCCCATCGTGGACCTAATTTGTGGTTTAAAGTGCTGTTGTGGGGTTTAATGGGATCTCTGTTGGAGGAAGACATCACACCCAGTCTCCATCATTCTTGTCAACCCTTGCCCTTGTGCCTGTTTGCGTCAGTCTGACTTTCGCACATCAGCCACTTCCCTAGACAACACACCCATGATCCTTCTCTCAGCTGCCATTTGTGGTACACACATGTGCTGTCTTATTTTGTGCCACTGACCAGCGGCCATATCAAATTGTGCCATCTTCTTCCTTGCAATTCAAATGCTGTTCTCTCCAGCCACCAATTTGTGGATTGATCTGCCCGTCAATCACCCGTTAGGTGATACATCATAGCACTTGAAGGATTATCCAAACATTTATTAAGTCACAATACACCTTAAACAAAGTTATGTAGATAAATATATAAAAGGAATGTGGAAGGGAAAAGCTCCCTTTTAAGAGGTTTAAAAAAAAAAACTGAGAATATTCCATTACCATAAAATTCCAAGGTTGTAGGGTAAAGTTTCAAGTCTAAATTATATTAGAACTTTATATACATAGTGTATAAAGTTAAGTTAACATGAGTTTTGTGAGAAAGAAGACCAATGCCAAAATGGTTAATAATAACGAATTGCAAGCATGTGAATTGTTGTAGAGATGAAGTCAACAATGTTTAGGCAATTGTAACACCCATGTTTCCCCCAGTTTGTAAATATAACTATATGGGCCAAGAGACTATGACAAACTCAATATGTGTGAATGTTTGATTTGATGGACCTTTGCATAAAAGGTCAATGAGTGTAAATTCTGTTATTTACTAGAGAATGGATAAGTGTTGCATGACTGCTGGAAGGGGGGTGTGCTAAGAGAGACCACGAATGCTATGAAAAAGATGGTGAAGGGGACCATGAATGGTTGCGTTAACCTCCACCAGACCAGTACTTTGCTAGATTTAATTGCTCAGGATCAGAACAACCCTCTGACCTAGGAATGAATTACAGTCAGGTTGGTAGGTGGGAAGACCGCCTCAAGAATTAATGAGGGGATGGGGCAGACTACCCATTTGTAAGGATTCCAGACCTGACTACGGACTGGGAATTCGGGCCACACACAATCTTGCTGAGGAAGGCAAGAAAGGAAGACGTGGTGGGCAGAGGAAGACCTGCGAAGAGTGCAGAGACGAGAGACTAAGCTCTCGAGTTTGAGGAAGAACTGTGAAAAAGATTTTGTTTTGATCGCAGGAAATAGAGACTGAGTCAGGAGAATGAGAGTAACCTTCGTCCCTATCTATGACCGAGTCGGGAGAAGGAGAGTAACCTTCGTCCCGATCTATTTCTGTGTCGGGAGAAGGAGAGTAACCTTCGTCCCGATCTATTTCTGTGTCGGGAGAAGGAGAGTAACCTTCGTCCCTAACTTTCGTTGAGCTGGAAGAAAAGATTCAATCTCAAAGCATCGTGGTCTAGCTCGGGGGTGGCCAATGGTAAATCCGTTAGGAGTGACTGAGCCTATGGTTGGATGGAAACGAGCACCCCTTTTAGTAGTCGCATCACGTCTTCTGGTTCTGATAAGTGTTTTCATACTTTGTGTATTGAACTGAAATAATGGATGCATGCATGGGTTTATATATATGTATCTATAAATGGTTTCTGTGTGAAATGGTCATGATATGTGTATGCATTCATCTCCTTTAGAACTTATGCTTCTGATTGATAGTCTGTATGCCCCAGCTTAGCCCTTGAGGCTTCTTGGGACATAAGCCTTTAGGACGACCGAGATAGGAGATATCGTGTCAATCTGACCCTGTCCGTCTAAAGAGGATACCTCTTTCAGACTCCTTGCTGTTCGATCGGGATTTCATGCCCAAGTCCTTAGCCATTTCATGATAAAGCTCAGGAAGGATAGCAAGGTTCAAGCCTTGAAAGGGGAGATCTCTTCGTTTGGAAGATGAGCATACGAGATTTGTTCGGGAGGACGCATATGAACAACACCTAGGAACCTTAGGCTAAGCCTAAGGGAGTTAAGTCCTCTCGGCTTTGGAGCTCTGGAAGTCCGGGACTTCTGAGTATTGCCGACCTTACCAGCCTTATATTGGTTGAAGGTAACCGAGAGATTTGGTTATCGGCAAGCTGACCGACAATGAATGGTTTCCCTAGTGGTTAGGTGAACCTACCTCACCGTCTAAACCGGGATCCAACTCCCAGTAGCGCGAGCCACCGATCGAGAATGTTCGGAGGTCCCCTTAGCCGTTGGATCTACAACGAGAAGACTTCGACGAAGTTCTACTTCGGGAGAATAGAGATGCTATAGCATCAAACTCCCCGAACGCCGAAGTTACGAAGTAAAGGAAAGCCGTAGATTTAGGGGAGATCGTTAGGAGCCCCGCCTACCGTCCGATCATCCCGGAGGAGGGACCTGCACATCGTACTTCGGCGAAGTCCTGCTTCGGGAGAATGGAGTGGCAGTGAAGCCAAAACTCTTGAAGGCCGAAGCTGCGAAGCAACCAGGACCGTAGATCTAGGGATCCTTCGGGTTCTTTCCTAGCCGTCGGATTTACAATGTAGTCAGCTCGGCGTTGACCGCTTCGGGAGGACATGGGTGCTGTAACGTCAAAATCCCCGAAGCCTGAAGTAACGAGAGCTGTCGATTCGAGGACACTTCGAGACTGTTCTTAACTGTCAGATCTAGGCGATGGTCAACCCGACGCTAACCAACTCCGGAAGAACGAAGAAGTTTACCCCACGAAATCCCCGAACGTCGAAGTTACGAAGAAGCAAAGGTCGCTGAACCAAGGGTTACGTGGACCTACCTTGGTCGCGAGATCAAAGGGGATGAAGGACGATCAGTTCAGAGTGACGTGGTGTAGTGACGTCATCCAGGGTGACGTGGACCCAAGTTTGACGTGCCACGTGTCACTCGGATTCATGCGTATCACATACCCTATAGACCCATTGGAATGTGACACGTGTCACCCCTGGCCCCTTACACGTGTTAGCCCCTGGTACGAGCCCGCCTAGCCAAATTGGTTGGTGAAGTGACCGGGAGTCCGGGACTTCGAACTCCGGGAGTCCGGGACTTTGAACTCCGGAGGAATTGGGGTATAGTATTGTAGAGAGTCTAGAAGGCCCAAAGTGCCGGAGTCCATCCTAGCCGTTGGCATCGGGAGACACATGGCACCAGATCCTGTACTTCGAAGGTTTAACACATCGGAAGGAAGTAGGCGTAAAAGGTTGAAGACCCCTGAAGTCGCAAGGAGCCAAAGGAGATCTGAATCGTCCATAAACCGGGACGCGTGTCAGTATATCGTTAACTCCGGAGGAGAGCCACTCCAGAGGATTTGAAGCTTGGTGCTTCGAAAATCCCCGAAGCTCGAAGTAACGGAGTGGATCTCAACCGTTCATCGTTTGGGGACGCGGGGTGGGCGATCAGTTACTTCGGAGGATAGCCCCTTCGGAGAAAAGTGGAACAAGAACTCCCGAAGGCCCGGAGCCCGGAGTTCACCTGAGCCGTCGATCTCAAAGGACAGGTGTCAGGAGATCTGTCACTCCGGAGGAAGGCTCGTTGCGAGAGTTGAGAACTCTCGAAGGCTGAAGCGTCGGAGTTCATCGTAATTGTTTGTAGTGGAGGATGGGTGTCAGGAGTGTTAGATTTTTAGGGTAAGTGAGAAACAGTAGTCTCTTTTTAAAAAATAGAGCAGAACTACTATAGATCAGATGAACAGGACAGCAATAAATGGAGAGACAGTAGAATATAAATCTGATGTTAAGATTGCATAGTCATAAAG
>SNQJ01S0001850.1:122235-141782 GCA_010110895.2 Picea sitchensis
GGGAAAAGCTCCCTTTTAAGAGGTTTAAAAAAAAAAACTGAGAATATTCCATTACCATAAAATTCCAAGGTTGTAGGGTCAAGTTTCAAGTCTAAATTATATTAGAACTTTATATACATAGTGTATAAAGTTAAGTTAACATGCGTTTTGTGAGAAAGAAGACCAATGCCAAAATGGTTAATAATAACGAATTGCAAGCATGTGAATTGTTGTAGAGATGAAGTCAACAATGTTTAGGCAATTGTAACACCCCTGTTTCCCCCAGTTTGTAAATATAACTATATGGGCCAAGAGACTGACAAACTCAATATGTGTGAATGTTTGATTTGATGGACCTTTGCATAAAAGGTCAATGAGTGTAAATTATGTTATTTACTAGAGAATGGATAAGTGTTGCATGACTGCTAGAAGGGGGGTGTGCTAAGAGAGACCACGAATGCTATGAAAGAGATGGTGAAGGGGACCAGGAATGGTTGCGTTAACCTCCACCAGACCACAGTACTTTGCTGGATTTAATTGCTCAGGATCAGAACAACCCTCTGACCCAGGAATGAATTACAGTCAGGTTGGTAGGTGGGAAGACCGCCTCAAGAATTAATGAGGGGATGGGGCAGACCGCCCATCTGTAAAGATTCCAGACCTGACTATGGACTGAGAATTCGGGCCACACACAATCTTGCTGAGGAAGGCAAGAAAGGAAGGCGTGGTGGGCAGAGGAAGACCTACGAAGAGTGCAGAGACGAGAGACTAAGCTCTCGAGTTTGAGGAATAATTGTGAAAAAGAGTTTGTTTTGATTGCAGGAAATAGAGACTGGGTCAGGAGAATGAGAGTAACCTTAGTCCCTATCTATGACTGAGTCGAGAGAAGGAGAGTAACCTTCGTCCCTATCTATGACTGAGTCGGGAGAAGGAGAGTAACCTTCGTTCCTATCTATTTCTGTGCCGGGAGAAGGAGAGTAACCTTTGTCCCTAACTTTCGTTGAGTTGGAAGAAAAGATTCAATCTCAAAGCATCGTGGTCTAGTTCGGGGGTGGCCAACAGTAAATCCGTTAGGCGTGACTGAGCCTATGGTTGGATGGAAATGAGCACCCCTTTTAGCAGTCGCATCACGTCTTCTGGTTTTGATAAGTGTTTTCATACTTTGTGTATTGAACTGAAATAATGGATGCATGCATGGGTTTATATATATCTATCTATAAATGGTTCATGTGTGAAATGGTCATGATATGTGTATGCATTCATCTCCTTTAGAACTTATGCTTCTGACTGATAGTCTGTATGCCCTAGCTGAGCCCTTGAGGCTTCTTGGGACATAAGCCTTTAGGACGGCCGAGATAGGAGATATCGTGTCAATCTGACCCTGTTCGTCTGAAGAGGATACCTCTTTCAGACTCCTTGCTATGTGACTGGGATTTCATGCCCAAGTCCTTAACCATTTCATGATAAAGCTCAGGAAGGATAGCGAGGTTCAAGCCTTGAAAGGGGAGATCTCTTCGTTTGGAAGATGAGCGGACGAGATCTGTTTGGGAGGACGCATATGAACAACACCTAAGAACCTTAGGCTAAGCCTAAGGGAGTTAAGTCCTCCTGGCTTTGGAGCTCCGGAAGTCCGGGACTTCGGAGTATTGTCGATCTTACCAGCCTTAAATTGGCTGAAGGTAACCGAGAGATTTGGTTACCGACAAGCTGACCAACAATGAATGGTTTCCCTAGTGGTTAGGTGAACCTACCTCACCGTCTAAATCGGGATCCAACTCCCCATTGCGAAGTAGCGCGAGCCACCGATCGAGAATGTTCGGAGGTCCCCTTAGTTGTTGGATCTACAACGAGAAGACTTCAACGAAGTTCTACTTTGGGAGAATAGAGATGCTATAGCATCAAACTCCCCGAACGCCAAAGTTACGAAGTAAAGGAAAGTCGTAGATTTGGGGGAGATCGTTAGGAGCCCTGCCTACCGTCCGATCGTCTCGGAGGAGGGACCTGCACACGGTACTTCGGCGAAGTCCTGCTTCGGGAGAATGGAGTGGCAGTGAAGCCAAAACTCTCGAAGGTCGGAGCCGCGAAGCAACCAGGACCGTAGATCTAGGGATCCTTCGGGTTCTTTCCTAGCCGTCGGATTTACAATGTAGTCAGCTCGGCGTTGACTGCTTTGGGAGGACAGGGGTGCTATAACGTCAAAATCCCCGAAGCCTGAAGTAACGAGAGCCGTCGATTCAAGGACACTTCGAGACTGTTCTTAACCGTCAGATCTAGGCGGTGGTCAGCCTGACGTTGACCAACTCCGGGAGAACGAAGAAGTTTACCCCACGAAATCCCCGAATGTCGAAGTTACGAAGAAGCGGAGGCCGCTGAACCAAGGGTTACGTGGACCTACCTTGGTCGCGAGATCGAAGGGCATGAAGGACGATCAGTCCAGAGTGACGTGGTGTAGTGATGTCATCCAGGGTGACGTGGACCCAAGTTTGACGTGCCACGTGTCACTCAGATTCGTGCGTATCACATACCCTATAGACCCATTGGAATGTGACACGTGTCACCCTTGGCCCCTTACACATGTTAGCCCCTGGTACGAGCCCGCCTAGCCAAAGTGGTTGGTGAAGTGACCGGAACTTCGGGAGTTCGGGACTTCGAACTCCGGAGGAATTGGGGTATAGTATTGTAGAGAGTCTAGAAGGCCCGAAGTGTCGGAGTCCATCCTAGCCGTTGGCGTCGGGAGACACATGGCACCAGATCCTGTACTCTGGAGGTTTAACACATTGGAAGGAAGTAGGCATAAAAGGTTGAAGACCCCTGAAGTCGCAGGGAGCCAAAGGAGATCTGAACCATCCATAAACCGGGACGCGTGTTAGTATATCGTTAACTTCGGAGGAGAGCCACTCCAGAGGATTTGAAGCTTGGTGCTTTGAAAATCCACGAAGCCCGAAGTAACGGAGTGGATCTCAACCATTCATCGTTTGGGGACGCGTGGCGGGCGATCTGTTACTTCGGAGGATAGCCCCTTCGGAGAAAAGTGGAACAAGAACTCCCGAAGGCCCGGAGCCCAGAGTTCCCTTGAGCCGTCGATCTTAGAGGACAGGTGTCAGGAGATTTGTCACTCCGGAGGAAGGCTCGTTGCGAGAGTTGAGAACTCTCGAAGGCCGAAGCGTTGGAGTTCATCGTAACTGTTTGTAGTGGAGGACGCGTGTCAGGAGATCTTATACTCCGGAAGGATTTCATTCCGGAGATTTGCGTGTGTGAAGACTCGGGAACTATCGAAGCCCGGAGTCCCGAAGTGAATCAGAGTCGTCGATTCTCCGAGGACACGTGGCGTTGGATTGTGAACTTCGGAGATTTGCCACTCCGGATGATTTGCGTGGTGGTTGTTTGGAATTTACCGAAGCGGCGTAGCTCGAAATTGCTGTGGGCCGTTGATCTTAAAGGAGAAGCGTGCACCGTTGATTAGCAAGGGGACACGTGGAAGATAGAGGTCCATTCTGTTAGAAAGCCACTTCGGAGGATTTGTGGAGTGTGCATGCAAATTTAGCCTAAGCCCGAATTTCCGAAGGAAGAGACTGGGCTGTAGATCTCAGTGAGGAACAAGGACTGTTTATCTTGTTTCTGTGGTTCTAGAGGATTGTGCCTTCGGAAGAATTGGCCGCAGCGTGAGGTGAAACGCCTGAAGAGCTTTGGGAAACCATAACTTGCAACCCAAAGCTCGGATTTGAGCCTGGTAGTAGTCATTAGAACACTACGGATAAGTAGAAGAGGATGAAGATCTCGGACAAAGGATTTTAGATGTTAAGGAGAACGAAATTTTGATGCCCCATCCAAAGGAAAGATACTCAGGGGTCGGGTGTGTTACAACAACCTCTTGGTAATGTTGAGAATTGACAAAAAGAATTGGGGGAAAATTGACAAATTAATAGAATATACACAAAAGTATTGGGGACGGAATTGACAAGCTAATAGAAGATTCCTAAAGTCAATGGCTAGACCTTATAAGAATGAGAAACAATGACAAGGATGTAGTGTTGAAGATAACTAGTGATCATATAGAAATGAGATCATATAGAAATTAGTGACCAACTAATTGAATGTTAGATGAGTTAATATTGCAACCCATAACCTACTAAGAAGCACCAACAAGCCCAAACTCGTCAAACACAAGTCACTAGAGAAATTGAGATAGCACTGTTTATCTCAATAAAATCAAAATTGAAATACCCAAATAGGACAGACAAGACAATATGTAGGCTATCACGTGGGTTAATAAGATCGAATCCACTTGCTAACGAATTAGAGGCTATCATGTAAGTTAATGAGATTGAGGGAATTTTTGTTATCAATCCACCTAGTAACGAATTAGAAAAGATATTGATGGCATCATTACACTAAGAAGGTGATGCTTATGATTGGTTCACATGGTGGTCAAAGAACACTAGTGGTTTCTTAGTGAATTGGCAAATGTTCATAGAGATCTTCTTAAAATACTTCATGACAATGAAGAAGATGGCACTTTTACCATGTTTTCCCATTTACTCTAAATGGGGACAGTTAATGAATATACCCATGAATGGAAAGTTCTAGCAACTAGATTTCGATCTTATGGATGATTAGCTGCTAAAAATGTATATTGCAAGATTAAAAACCAACATATGCAATGAGCTTCGGCTATCAAGACCTCATAAATTAGTTGAAGCTATAAGTATAGCAAAGATGATCGAAAGGAAGCTCCTTAGTGATCAAAGGGTAGCCTTTGAACCACTAGAGAAGACAACCAGTTATTGTCCACAAAGCCTTTTTAATGATATTAAATATCTCCACTCAAAAAAGGGACAAAAAGAAGGAAAACAATTGTTGCAGATGTAGTACAAAATGGATTCCAGGACAGTGATGTGAAAAAAAATCACTACACTATTTGAAAATAGTGGACTGGAAGGAAGTAGAAATCTCGGGCCCAAAAACAAAATCACTATCAGGTACAATTCGTAATCCAATGATAATGAAGCAATGCCAAAAATATCATTAGCACGCAACAAGGAGTGAAGAAAAAGTATCTCAACAAGAAACTATTGCTTGAGAAGAAGAAACACAAGAAACGACTATTAAATATATTCCACCTCACCTTAGGAATGTTAATAAGACTTGGGACCCAAGAAAAGAGAAAAACCAACCTACAGTTCACTTGCAGCTATGATGGGAAAATTACAACCTAAGACCCTGAAGCTTAAAGGAATCATATAAAATAGGAATGTAATGATACTAGTAGATTCTGACAACACTCATAACTGTGTAGATATCATTTTGCTTGGCAATTAATCCTTTTTTATACCCTACCAAGGGCCTCATAGTTACGAGTTTTGATGGACAAAAGGTCAAAGGACTAGGAAGATGTTAGGAAATCTTTGTACAAATAAAAGATTTGGAACTGCAAATAGGGTTTTGTGCCATACCCTTCGATGAGATGGATATAGTACTAGGTGTTGAATGGTTGATTCAATTGGGCACTGGTACCACCAACCTTGAAGAACAATTCATGGAATTTAACTAGTAAGGACAAAATTATAAATTATTTGGGGTTGAAAGTTCCTTTCACAAGAAAATGATTCACAACTAATAAATTAATAAGGAAGGAAAAAGAAACACAGACAAACACACAACAATGACATCAAAGGAAATAGGAAAATCCATTCAATACTTCTAACCCGAATATTGGAAGTAGTATAATACGAAGAGCATTGAGGTTTCATGCTAAACAACCAAATCAAAGAACTTCAGAGTATGATGCACACATTACAAAGGAACTAACCTCACTAGTATTCAAATTGAGAACCAGGCCAAATCCATGCAGCCAGATAAAGATAATGCGTCCAAGAATACGTGCTGAGCTGTAGAGAATCCTATTTACTATGCTTTGAGGACAAAGCATCCCTTGGAGGGGGTGGCAATGTAAATAACACAATTAAAACATAAAACACAATAATAATAATAAAATAATAATGAAACACCAAGGGTTAAATTGTTGTTCCTTGTGACCAGTCAATGTATAAATCATCATAAGGATCATTGTAAATCATCATTCATTATTCAATCTTTTATTACATATGTGCAGATGTACCTCTGCCAATTTCATCATAAACAGTAAGTAACTGTTTATTACAAACATGATAATTCATTATTCAATCTTTTATTACATATGTGCAGATGTACCTCTGCCAATTTCATAATAAACAGTAAGTAACTGTTTATTACAAACATGATAATCTACTTTGTTATTAAGTGGGCCATGAGTTAAGTCAGGAAATTARTGAAAAKATGTTATTACGAAGTCCTAATTAGTTGATGGTAACAGTTGTTTGTAACTGTTGGATATATGATCCTTTGTGTATAAAGAGGTCCTTTATCTTGATTTGTGTTATCATCGACAGTGTAAGCGTTCTTATTATATATTGTGCCTCACCTCCGTCTCTGTTGATCATGTGTATATATATTTAAACAGATTATGGGTTGAATAAGAGCTGAACTAGAATTCTCGTGTTCTATGAATGAGTCGTGATTTAAATTTTTTTTTCTTAGTTATTCAAGTCATATACACGATCTTTGTTGATTGACTGTCTCATAGTCCTTCCAAACTCATAAAGTGGTTTGCATTCTTAACAGCGTCACTCCTCCGTTTTATGAAAGTGTAAGCTGTTGGTCTTAAATGGATTCACACTAAAGCGCTCATATATAAATTTGGCCAAGTTGATCTGTTGGGACATTCAGTATTATGTTTCGGTTTTGATTGAACAACTACTTTTGCAACAAAATGAAAACTATCATATATAAGTTTTTCCAATTTGCTTTGTTGAGCCATACTTTGATTCAACATCACGTTTTGTCGAGTGTGACTCTAACAACTTTACGCAAATACAACAAATACTAGGAGAATGATACGGCCATTCATTTTGTGAGTTTCTATATTTGGTGATGACTCATACGAAGGTGGCAATGCTGACATTGTAAGGAAAGTGACGATTTTTCACTTGGCTAATTTGCTGGTTTTTCATGTCTGGAGTAGTTGCCATTTCTTTTACATGCTTTCTTCCTCTTCCCTTGTCAAAATTTTGGATAGAAACATTTCTTGTTAGGCTTGACTAATTATTCGTATGAAGCTTGGGGCAGGCATTCCTTTTTTTTTTCCATACCTCATGTATCGGCATGACTAATAATCCCTTGTTTTCTGTAATTGTACCTTTTTTAATCACATCTGGGCAGATAGAAGCTGGATGACAGGCATTTACTCGTTATGCCCGTCGTGGTGGAAAACTATGGGTACGTATATTTCCGGACAAACTTATTACAATGAGAACCACAGAACACATGGGTTCTGGTAAAGGATCTCCCAGATAGTGGATATCTTTCATTAGACCAGTTCAAATACTCATGAAATTGGCGGATTATCTGAGATTGTAGATAGAGCAGCTGCTCAAATAGCTGCATAGAAAATGYCTATACTTAGAAGTTAGTACATGCTCAATTTGTTACTAGTCAGCSTATCTAATACAGAACCAAAGATATATTTCTGGTGGAAGAAGAAGATTTCTAGTTCGTAAGAAATYTACCCTTTCTTTTAATTTTCTTTGCTGTTGTAACAAATATTTTGGAGGAAAATTGATTCAGTTTCCCTCATGTTTCAACTTGGCTAATTATCTGAACCCCGCTGATTATTTTTCTTTGTATTTTGCAACTCTTCRTTATTTGTCTCTGGTMTTGATTTTCTTTATTATCTCCATAACCTTGAGGAATGGATTTAGAAAGATTTCCACATGTTCTACATATTTGTTTGTTGGACTCCTGATATGAATGACAGGATATTTAACAGTTACTGTCATTCTCCCAGCTCATGTTGGCATGTCAGCTGTTTACCTTTCTGGTGAGGTGTTTGGGTTTATTGAATGAACAAGATCTGTTTGAATAATGCCAGGACAATAATAGGGAAAGGTAGAGGGGGAGGACAATAATGCCAGGAGTCTAGTGCAGATAGATTCTTTTTGTGGTCTGAGGGAGTGGGAAGAAACCTAAGGCAATGAATGACGTTTGGGTTTAATATTTGATAAGAGGGAATTTTTTTCCTTGTGGAGCCAGTTGGTGCTTGCCACTTAGTTGCATGCTGGTTATTATGAATATGAATACGTTAGGTTGACATTAATGAATTTATCAAACCATGATATCTTTGCTATATTTTTTTAAGTCTAAATGTTTGAATTGCAGTCAAAATAGCAAGCTGTCTTTCCCACTTTAGTTGTCTTATCCCTGCTTAAATAATTTATTAGTTTATTGCAATTGTCCTTGTTTATAGATATACCTGTTACTTATCTGGTAATGTTGTATGCAGGTCTTCAAATATTCCTTGATGCTTCTTTTCTTAATTTCTGTGTCAGATCTCCCTGACCTGATGGATACTCTGACAGGGCCTTTATGAGGATGGCAACAGCATGCATACATGCTGTGCCTGTGCCAGCGTACTTTGTTGTTGTCTACATGCATGGTTGCTGATCTCATCGTCCATTAAAATGTTTGTCCTCTATGGTTAATCCTCAATAATATGTATCAATCCAAAATTTGAAGATCAAATGATCTGGTAAACCAATGTAGATTTTTTTAGGGAAAGATGAGGCATTTTGCTAAAATGTGAGTAGGATGCTAGGATAAACATAGCAGCACATTGGATACCCCCAGGTCTTGAAGTATTTCCACGATGAATGAATGTATTGGTGATTTAGTCAAGGTGGGGAAATCTGTCTATTTGCATGATATTTTATTTGCTTTTGGGTTGGACCATCCTCAGGATCTTATATGTTTTGCAGTATTCTTGTATTGTAACTGTACAACCTAATTAGAAAGTATGGGAAATACATAATTTCCTATTATGTTGTGTTCGAAGTTCTTTCTAATTTTCAACATAGCTAGACTTGACCCTGCTAAGTACAAAGTTCTTGAACCTCCAGCAATATGCTTGTTCAAACAATGAATATATTTTCTTTGCATGCTTTACTTTCTTAGAGTTGTTCACGATGATGCTTCTGTCATTGTTTGTGTGCTGTTTTGCAAAATAAATATATTCCGTGTTCTTTTTCTCGGTAAATTTTCCCGTGCTAAATTTCCGTGTCGTAACTTATGCTGATTATTATGTCTTCTTTGCACGCTTTACTTACCAGTGCTTCGCATAATGATGCTTCTATTATTGCTCATGTGCGCCCATATTGGAAAGTAATTTCTATTCTCTGTTCGCTTGGGAAAGTTTCTGTTTCTGAATTTCCACACATGATGCTGATATTTTCATGTCTTTTTTCCTGAATGCTGCCGCTTGGTATAGCGAGTGCCAGTCCTTCCTCAGTTTTAGGATATAATAGCATGGAAAACACAATATATTGCTTATATCAGTCAAAGTAGTGCACATCTGATATTATTAGCTTTATTCAGTGAGCTGATATTAGAAAAGAATGTCCGTTCCCTGTTCTCTTGGAAATTTTTCTGTTGCTGAATTTCCACTAATCACAGCGTACACTGATATATTCACATTTTTTCTCTTTAATGTTGGTGATTAGGATAGCTAATGCTAGTCTTTTCAGTGTGGGGATAAATAGCATGTTAAAAACAATATATCACTTATATCAGTGATAGTAGTGCATATCGGCATCCAGTTAGCAAATCACATCAGTATTGGCGTTGTCAGTGAGCAACAATTCATACTATGTGCAGTGTTACACCAAGTTCCTCGTGTGTACGGACACGGGTACTTGTACCCAGTATGTTTGGAAATTGGAACCCCTCGTCACCCCACCCCCATCAAATTTCAGGGGACGATAGGTTACGTGAGGGGGTAGGACATAGGGGACCCTGTCCCAAATATATAAAATTATACTGACTATTAAACTTCAAAATTTTAAACTAAACATTAAACATTGGAAAAATCATGAATGCAATAACATGATAATATACAATTCACATGGTCCATTTCAAAACGTTTCGATTTCCATTCCAATGAATGTAAGTACATTTCTCATGTCATAATCATTAAGTACACTGAAAAAGAGTAAATTCAATGAAAGTAAAATGCAATCATATGCCTTGCTTTCAAATTTACATAAATGATAATATGAAGTTTGACCATATTCGAAGCGACATTTCAAAACCCCTTGTTTACCTCTGAATCAAATTGTTGCCTCTGAAACATCAATATGAGGCACCTTCCCAAGGCTCTTCATATACCATTTGAGATTAATTGCTTACATTTCCATGTGTAATGGCGTGTTCATATGGTGTCCCATCTATTCTGTGCAAAGTTATGCAAAGTTACAGAAATTGTAGATGCAGATTAGAATTGACAGAAAGATTGGGTGCAAGTGCAACAGCTGTCCCAAATAAAAGAATCAGGAATGTGATGTTCCATTTTTTTATAAAAATATATATTTATATGAAAATTTTGATTGCTTATAGAAAAAAATTGAAGAGGTCGACATTCTTCTTGGAGAGAAAATTTAGGAAATTAGGAAAAATAAACTCATGCACATTTTAACCACAACCTTATATAGGACTTGCTAATGAATTATCAACACCAATGTATAATGTTAAATTTGTTGCTAATCATGGAACCATTGTAAACATGTAGAACAACCATGTGTTTCATAAAACAAGAATATAGCCCTTTATCCTTTATTATGCCCATGGATTAGTCCCTATAATGGTTGCTACCGCCTACCACCTGTTGAGTCAGTTCAAAATAGTTCTCAACATTCCATGAAACTAGTAATAAATTTTTTATCCACCATTGAATCGAATTAGTTTATCCACTATTTAATCAAGAATTCACTAGTCCTCAAGTGCAGATTTTCATGCTAAGAGGAGGGCGAAAGTCTATACCTATAATGTTTTTGTAGATAAATACAATGGTGGAATTTTACAAGCCGTCATTGAATTTGTTGTTTGTGGGCTCCGTTTCAACTTAATTTATAACTTATGGCTTTTGTGGTTTGTGGGGGAACAATGGAGTGTTTTGGTGTGATTTCTTGAGGTCCTTGGTGTAGAGTAATGCTTGTGAGTTTTCAATGCAGAACATAAATGAGTTTTCCACCCTAGGGTGGCAAATCTAGTAATAGAGGTGGAAGGATGTGTTGAATGTCTTGTGTGTAGAATCTTAGTGTAAGCTCCATCTTGCAAATGAGAACTTTTACTCTACCCATCATGCTTTAAAACTCTCATAACTATCTACAAGACTATGAGAGTTCGAGTTTACATATATGATGATCTTTGTTATGGGGCTTATCAATGACCTCAAGTATTTGGCATCCACCCACCAATTGTCATTCTACCCATGAAGCTTTACCTTTAGGCTCTCATTTGACCTCTAGCAATTTAGTCCCTTCATTGCTTGCAACCTCGATCATCCTATGCAATGGCTCCTAAACCTCGATCGTCCTCTCTAATAAAATTGGTTAGCATGTCTAGACTTTGTGGGCTTGTGGAATTCCTTCCTCGAGTAACTCGTGTAGATGACTAAAGAGGTATGTTGGTTGTAGATTACCCTGTGGGCATCTCTAGGCTAAACTTTCATGACCTATGATATCCAATCAATCTTCCTAATATCATTCAATACATTTTTGAGTGCATGCACATAGGGGATTAGAAATATATCCCTATAACTACATTGAATTAATAACCACATTGATCTATAAACAATAGTTGCATTTGTAACTATCTATAGATTTTGTGGCCCAACCTCCTCTATGGTGTGTTAAAGATGCTTGAATTAGAAAGATGTATCCTTGTGTTGTCTCCAACAATGCACTGCTTTAGAGAAGGGACTTGTTGAAGATGTAACAATAATGTTGGTGAGTGGATGCCTACAAACATATGTCCACCCATCCTTGGTAATAGAGCACCTCGTCCTTGACCAAATCTCATGATGCATCTCGAAAGTGTTTGATTCATGTTATAAAAAATGCACTTGTTTTTACCACCCTACTCAAATTCCAACAAAGTAAGTGTGTTGTGTTTTGATTGACCTAGTAGGGAACACATCCTTTTGAGATCAGAGATTGATTCAATGATGCCCAAAACCCCTCACCATTGGATCACCCATATGTCTCATGATGCAATCCCCAAGGCGTTTGATATATGTTATCCAAAACACTCCTTTTTTGGCCACCCTTGTCATAATTTGACAAAATAATGCTTTGTGTTCTAATTGTCCGACATGAAAGACCCTTTTGGGATTACATGTCGATGTAGTCAAGCACTAAGAGCATAGTGTGTTTCTAAGGAGGAATGATGATTGTCACTAGATTTTAGTGGGAAATGTGTTGGAAAATGATGAATTTTGGATAAACTTGATCCTACACTCATCCCCAATTGCACATTGATGTTCTCTAGCAAGGAAGTCCTCATCTTATGTTCTCGTGGGGGCACACATGATGAAGTGCTTAGTGGTGTCTCCTAGCCATCTCCTTAGAATAAGGTGAATGAGTAATATGGAAAGAGATGCCATTAGCAAAGAAACTGGGCAATTACATCATCTGCATCCTCGTGATAATGTGTGTTATACATTTGTGTAATTGAGGCAGTGTGAGGAGTTGACTCACCTTTTTTTTATAAGCACCCGAGGATCCCAAATCTACATTTTCACCGTCTTTAGCTCCACTTGTTCTAATCCCTACATTGGATCGATATTGCGAATTGGAACCCCACAATCTCTCAGTTTGCAATTTGAGTATTTTAGAGTTTTGAATCACAATCATTGTCTTGCATATTTGCATCCCTTGGCCAATGATGCACAAAAGATGATCGTTCACCCCGCTATAACTCTGAAACCAAGTATGAACACATGTTCAACTCTTTTTTCAAAAATCAATGTTTTCACATTTTTTTGTGTGATGTTAGTAACAAAGTGAAAAAGGGTTTTAATGTGGTTATGAGGACCCTATGCAAAACTTTGTCAATGTTCTTGAAGGATATTTAATTGTCACAATACAAACCTTATTTCTTATTGCTTGACTATATGTTTCCATTTCTTACTGAGAATCAAATTGAGAGCCACTCTCTGTCATTGTTGTGTGAGTGGAACACTATGTTGATTTTCCCTAGAAACACAATTTTGTATATTGTAAAACTAAGAACTTCAAGCTTAAAATAGTAAATGAAGAAAATAGTAGAATCAAAATTGGATAAATAGAGGTGTAAAATGTACTCACCTTCCCAAGCTTGAAAAATCACCCTTCCAACAATTTGTAGGTGGACTTGTGTGTAAAATTAACAAAGAAATGTAGTTACTGTTTCCAAGTGTGGAGAAGCGTCGTTACTAATTTCTAAGTGCGGAGAAATATTGATGTGTGTAAAATCAACAAGGAAACATTGTCATGTGTAACATTAGTAATGAAACATTGTTGTGTGTAAAATCAACAAAGAAATGTGCTGTGTATAAAACTTTGGTCACAAGAATCGAATCCAAGGGAAACATGCAAGAAATCAATTGTTGTTTTGAGTTTTTAGTGACCAAACCATTGTGGAGCTCCAAACTAGTGCACAACATGAAAATCATAGAGGCAAATGCTCAAGATGATTTGATTTATGGTTTGTTTAGGGTTTAATAGTGTGTAGGAGGTTTGACATGACCCCTTAGAAAAGAGTTCAGGGTCATTTTATTTTATTTTTGCATATGTTGGGTCCACTTGTAGGTTATGTCTAGAGGTCCTTTGTGTTATTGGCTATGATTTGAGAATTGGGATGAAAACATATTGTTTTGCATCCCTTGCTGGGCCGTACTTAACACACGTGATGTACCCAAAACAAGCCATACCTAACACACGTGACGTACCCAAAACAAGCCGTACCTAACACACGTGATGTACCCAAAACAATGCCCTTGTGTAGAGCATGTACCTAGGGGTTGGGTATGTGTACTTGTGTAAAATTGAGTATGTGTGATATGTTTGGTTGTTAAGCCTTAGATATTGATACATTACATATCTATTATCATATTAGTGTTTTCTTTATTGATCGACTAGGCCCCTTAACTGTAGTTGTACCCTTGGTCTTCTATAATACCACTCAGGCTTAGTTTTAGACATCATATCATCGTGCACTTGTTATATTGTAAAATGAGGTTTCCCCCTCAAAGAGGCTTCTCATTCATTCTTTCTCTTTTATTATCAAGGCATAGAATTACTACTTTGTATTTTTATTCTATTTGGGGTATTTGATGCATAACATTTGGTTTCAGAGCATACGGTCCTTGGTTTGATTCCAAAACAAGTCATCTTGCCATTTTCGCTATAATTTTTTATCTATGAAGTTTTAGATACAATTTTTTTTAGTACACTAAGAAGAAATATTAAGTAGATCCGAAAAATTGGACAAGTGGCAAACCATACATGTTCGCTCTCTTGAAAGGGCCAAAATTAACAAGTTTTTTGTAAGTTATTGTAACTTTTACTTGGAATATCAAAATTTGGTCAAACTTGTGGAATTGTATTGACATCCTAGATATGACAAGCAAGAAAGAATTTGAATATTTTACAAAGGATCTAAAAGAAAATATAAAAACTACCCTCAAGGTGATGGCGAATGAAGATGATCTTTGAAAACTTGAAGGGGGAAATTTTGAATGCACTAAGATCCCTCCTTACTTCTAATTCACCTCATAAGGAAGAGAATAAAAAAAGAGAGGGTTGAGTCCCCAAATCTTGATTGTTCATCACTTCAAATCTACATCATCATGGGTTCAATGCGGGACCAAGGAACTACATTCCCAAGATTGATATGAGGAGGTTTGATGGTAATGATCCAATGACATGGATATTCGAGATGGAGCAATTCTTTGATCTACACCAGGTTCCATCTTTACAAAAGGAAGCTATTGTATCCTTGTAATTAAAATATGATCAATTTGTGTGGTACCGATGGCTTTGTAATCATGATAAGGACTGTGTTGTCTCTTGGTCTATTTTGACGGATGAATTGATAACAAATTATGGGGATATTAAGAGAAACACCTTCTTTAGTCAATTGGTGAATCTCAAGAAAAGAGGTCTAGTTACAGAGCACATTTAGCACTTTCAAAAGTTGTGTCTTAGAGTGAAGAAAATTCCAAAGAAAAAATTGTTGGATCTCTTTAGAGGTAGTTTAAAGGAGATCCTTCAAGATGAGGTATGCCTCTTTAAGCCTAAATCATTGGAGAATACTTTTATTATGGCAAGGAAAGTTGAAAGAAAAACTATGGATATTAGAAGGGTTGCCTCAAACACCTACAGAGAGGTCCATGTTATTGATTCTAACCAAAATCAACGTATAAAGTTGACTCCTCAAGACATGGATGAAATAAGAGAAAAAGGGTTATGTTTCAATTATGACAACAAGTACAGTAAAGGGCATACCCGTAGTGAGAAGAAATTTTTATACATAGATTGTGTAGAGGAAGAAGATCAAGAATTGAAACCCTCTCAAGAAATAGAAGAGTCTGTTATCCCCTAGCCTAGGGATAACTAAGGAGATTATGTCTCGAGGCCCACAAGTCCTATACATGGAGTATCGAGAGCCATATTGACTTGAGCCTAGCCCTGGAGGGCCCATCTTTCTTCTTCAAC
This sequence comes from Picea sitchensis, assembly GCA_010110895.2. Classification (NCBI taxonomy): domain Eukaryota; kingdom Viridiplantae; phylum Streptophyta; class Pinopsida; order Pinales; family Pinaceae; genus Picea; species Picea sitchensis. The sequence goes on from SNQJ01S0001850.1 coordinate 137,838, forward strand.
GCCTCCATCCTGTCAACAACAAAAACATCCATCCCATCGACCTGGTCCTGAAGCTGTAGTGGGTCTTGCTCCATGAGGTAATGAGTCTGGGTATCATGATATGTGTCACTCTGATTCTCAAAACATTTGAATATGTGCATTTAATTCTCTTTTGCTTCATGACGTGTGCTTGGAATTTATGCTTTTTGACTTGTCCATACCTCGGGGGGGGGGTGACAAAACACCCTAGCAAGTTGGTTCCCTTAGGAGTGAATTGCCACTGGGTGGGTTTATGAAAGGTCATCGTCCATTCCCACCATACCTATCACTTTTCATCATTTCCCCTCTCGTTTGTCCCTTGCATTGGTTCAGGCATTGGGTTTGCCAAGCTAGCAAAAGGTTGCACCTTGCCTTGTGGGAAGAAGGGGCTAAAGGCCCAGAGGGTAAAAGTAGCTGGCAAAGGATAAAAGCTAAAAGATCAAAACCTTCATATGCTTCACCTAGGGATTCTCGAGAAAGAAATAAAAGGCTTCTCAGTAAGAAAAAAGGAGGGACCCATAAAATAAATAAACTCAAGACCTAGTTGGAGGATAAGGGGTCTCATCATGAGCCAACCTATTAAGTCCATGGGCATGTAGCGGTATGGCACTACTATTCAGCTGGTCACCACGCTAGGGTAGTGGCTCTTGGTAGCATAACCGAGAGAAAGGGTGTCTCATCACGAGCCAACCTTCTCATCTCCGTGAAATGATTGTGGGTAATGCTGTCACCACTGGTCACCACGTCAGGGCAGTGTCCCCCAACTATTCTCTTGAAAGAAAAATCAATAAGATAAAAAGGTAAAAAGGCATTGAATGGGCTTGGAAACATTTGCATCCATGATAAGGTGCAACTCACCCTCTTCAGAGGCACCCACAAGTAAGCCATACATTTCCGTGTCATCACTGCACCCATTGCCCAAACATCCCCATACCATCTCATGCACTTACATTTGGTTGTTTCAATAAGTAAGCCATACATTTCCATGTCATCACTGCACCCATTGCCCAAACATCCCCATACCATCCGTGATATAAGATTTATGTTTTCAAAAGATGCACTTGGTTGTTTCAAAAAGTTCCAGAAACAGGGCCTTTGAGCTTGAGTAAGTAATGCAACTATCAAATGTGGAAGACTTTCAAAGTTATGTTAATTTTGGAAAAATAGTTCACGATGACAGAGGTTCATACTAGATGTAAATATTGAGCAAGGAAGATTACATATACCTCACGATGGTGCTTGTATAGTGGTGTAAAGACACATTTAGAGGTGCAACAACATGACAATGAAAATGTTTTTTTAATAATAGGTTGAAGGTTGAACAAAGGAGCAAGGATGAGCAAGGATAATCCAGCTAATGGTCATTAGTGAAATTTGATTTCTAAAACATGCCTCATAAGGACAATAATAAAATAAGAGTTATGAATTTTCAAATGGAACGAAAGAAAACTACTTTTTTTTTTTTTTTTTTTAATTGTATTTTTGACTTGTCTCCTTATAGGTTTACTCAAATTTAAAGTGCAAGGAAATCATTGGATGTAGAATTAAATTCTGAATCTAACGAGTACCCACTCTGAATACTTTTGATAGATCCACACTGAGATAAATTGAAAAAACATTGAAAAAGTGTATTCCTTTGATGCTATTTCTAGTTTATCCCACCATGGGTATTTCAAAAGTATGCAAAGTGGGTACTCGTTGGATGGAGAATTTAATTCCACATTCAATGACTACCTACACTTGAAATTTGAATAAACCTACAAGGAGATAGGTCTAAAATACGATAATTTTTTTTTCTTTCTTTCCCTCCAAAACTATTTATCCTTATGTTGGAAATCATCATTTTGAATCATATTAGTTCTTTTAAAGTTGATTTTGATAGCACATTTTTTGTTCCGAATCCTATTTTTTACCTCAAAATTTCTCTAATGATCACTGCAATGTTAATATCAAGATGGATAAATGCCATGAATGAAGACTATTAAGACCTTTTGCAGATTGATTCTAGTATCAATCATGAAGAATGAAGGGACCAAGAAGCCGATGTCTTAAATAAGGATGTATACATGTACTTATTATAAGTCGTAAGTGAAATTTGAATTGCATAAGAAGAGCTATTGAAGGATCTCTCACTATGGTAGCTGAATATTATATGAATCTCAAAAGAACAATGACAAGTATAAGGAGTCATAGGAACTCTTGGATATTGGATTTGGATGCCACACGAGAATAATTAGTAAGAGCATGGAAGATACAAGCATGCAAAGAAGAGTTGTAATAGTCATGGACACTACAACTGGTTATTGTGTGTATCCAAGTAATAATGACATGAACAAGAAGCATGGAACAAACTAGCAAGTAAAGAAGGATATCAAAGTGCATAAGAAGGTAATAAAACTTCCCCAATCCTAAATATATAGATAAAAATAAGTAATAATGGCTATAAAGAAAGATTGAAAAGAAGGAAGTTATGGGATTTTGGTGTGGCAAAGGAAATTTGCCAAGGTAAAAGAGAACAATGACTTCCTAAGGTGATGGGTAAACCATCTTTGTAGGAAAGTGTATGTATTCTTGAAAGAGTCGAAGACTATGAATCAACAACTTAGGTGTAAAGAATACAATGAAAATAAATTTCCATTCACTTTAAAGGTGCCAATGGAGGAATAAATATCTCCATTGCGTATGAATTGGTCTTGGCGAATAGAATTAGACTTCACAAAGATTATCTAATGGAGTGAAGATAATTTACAAAATGGAACAAAGTCTATAGACATCTAGAGATAAGGGAAAGAGTTGCCATCATGTGGATACTTGAGTTAGTTGGAAGATATTGTAGCACTATGTGGGTGACTCTAGCAAGCAAATGGGAATTATGGATGAGAGATGAAGGTAGGGAATGTTGATTGCATTCTAGGAGTATAAATAGATAACAAAAAACTGAAGTGTAATGATTTCCAAAAGGGAAGTATCCATAAGGCATATGAAAGGGAAAATCACATCTATGTTGGATAGTATATGTAAAACATAGTGGATTATGGAGGAATATATATGAAACTGAAGAGATATAAATGAAGCATTACAATGTGCTAGAATGTTGATTGATGAAGTCAAAGCTAAGGACAAATTGGCCAAAGAAGAAGAGAGTGGTTAATAAGACTACAATATCAATATGAAGCTGCAATGATGTAATTGGTAGTATTACGAGTGTTGGAAAAAAATAGAAAAGGTAAAATTGGGCAAGGTTAACCATAAAAGGAAGCATATGTTGAAGAAGCAACACCAATGTGATATTTGGGCTGGAAATGTGGAGTGGCCAAGTTGGTCTTGGTTGGAAAGTGCTAAAAAAAGGGAGCAACAATGAAAAGATTGTTAGAATAAGAGCATTGGAGGTTGCTAGAATTCAGTGGGATTTGAGGACAACCAAAGACAACAAAGGAAGATGTAACAATGTTAAATAAGGCTATAATATATAGAGGAAGGTGTTGTGGCAACAAATTGTGAACTAGCTAGCAAGGCAACCATGGTGATGAGGGAGAATTCCTTAACTTTTATCTTGTTGCATTGATGTATTTCTAATATTGAGAAAGCCATTAAGTATTGGTAGTTTTAAAGCATAGGAATACTACAAATGAAAGAGATGAAATAACAAGAATACATATGCACTAGTAGGCATGCTAAGAGCTAATGCTTGGTGCATATAAATATGCTTTTAGTGCATATGGAAATGCTTGAGCATATATAATATGCTTATAAACTAAGAGTAGTGTGCTGATATATATATATATATATATGCATATAAATATGCTTTTAGTGCATATGGAAATGCTTGAGCATATATAATATGCTTATAAACTAAGAGTAGTGTGCTGATATATATATATATATATAACAAGAATACATATGCACTAGTAGGCATGCTAAGAGCTA
>SNQJ01S0001850.1:156908-181473 GCA_010110895.2 Picea sitchensis
ATCAACATACCTACATCACATCAAAAGAAACCAAGCCAGAACAAAGGTAAAATAAAAAAAGTAATTAGGTACTTACAATTTCTATTTCTAAGTACACATCTAACTTGGGGATTTATATCATTGACTGTTGAATCTCTCCCATAAAAATTTCAGTCCCTATACTTCTTATCCATATCACACATGCCTTACACAATTTGAATAACTACAAGGATTCAACCGAAGAACACCCAATTCCTTTTTCCATTTTTTCGCTTTCCTCATTTTTCCTTTACATTGGCATTGTCTAAAACATAAAATAGACACAAGGGAAAACAAAACTTCTGCATTCAAGGTATTTCACCCTAATATTGTGTAAATGATATTAGAACAAGAAAATTTCAAGGCCCTCTGACCTAGTCAAGAGTGCAGACTAAGGTACTAGACATTCCAAGTATGCAACATTCATTCACAAGATTTTTTGCATGAGGACATACAATGACTTGAGTGTGGGGGAGATGTTGAGTCTCAAAATTTATATGTTTTCAAGACCATTTGGTAAACTTTTCGGTTGACTTATCCTTCATCTTCACCTATTTGTCACTTGTATTTACACATTTTCCTGTTTTATAAGCCTTCACTGCATTTGAGCTTCATAAGACAATTAATCATTAAATTATTGTTTATTCCCCATGTTTTGATGTTTATTTATAATAGAATATATGGTTTCCTAACTTACTTGCAAAATTTCAACAGTTTACTACCGATATTGCAAGTTATGTGACTACTCGAACATCCATCTTTCGAATCCTGTAGCATCTTGTTTCTAAAAGCAATTTTACTACGACATTTACAAACAAATGAACATTATTTGGGAAAATCGAAGGCATTGGTTTTGTGCAAAATGCCCCAAATTGAGTAGATCTTGGGTAAATTTCTAAAATAATAAACAATTTGGGAGATATGGGTGGATCTTTAAGAAGGATTTTCCAAGAAATCCTGTAGCACCCTAAATTCCTGTAGCACCTCAATATTCGGGTGGTTACACTTCTTGTGGAAAAAATTGAGAATATGGTTTTGGAAAAGATCATGTTGTGATTCTATATTATCTAAACATATCCAACATCCATTAGTTAACCTTAATTTTCTTAATCAAGTTTATGTTGGTTCTAGATCCATGTATTTGGGATCTGGTCTCATTTTGTTGTAACCATTTTCCTTCTATGAGATGTAAGTTATATGTATAAATGTAAGGAGGAAAAATGTAATTTGGGGGAGAGTTATGGAATGAATAACTTGTTTCATACCAATATCTGTCCATTGTAGTCTTTCTTGGTAGTGTATGCCAAAGGAGATAGGGCCACTCCCTATGGTATATGTTGTCCAACAATTTATCTTCGTTGTGTGATTTTATTCAATTAATGCAGTTTTATTTCTGTTGTGGGGATCAAACTAATGATTGTTGGAAAAATAATTTCACTCTTCCTTGTATTTCAGTTTGAATGACGATTCTATGAACAAGAAAATTGTCAGAGCCGTTGTTTGATGCAATTAATGGTCACCAATTCTTCACTGGTTTGGAAACTGCTCATGATAGACATCTCTTCTGCATGCATTAGTTTCTCAATTATGTTGTTTATAGTTTCAATTGAAGGTTGCCAATATAACTCACAAAGTGAATCCAATGGAGTACTATTGAATATAAGGATCTATATCCAACCAACAATTTTGCCTTAGAATACTCACTATTAGATGAGAAACCAATTTTGAGAGTTTTTCTTCATAGTTCATTAGAAAATGGTGTGTAAGACACTTCAAGGTTAGCTTCTGCATATATTATTCCTAGCACTTCACAAGTTTACCAACTCAGATTGATTATAAAATGTAACCAAATTATTATCATATAATTCGACTGACACTAGGGTTTGAAGCTTTATGAAGGATATTTTGGATATGGTTTTCATATTGTATTTTCATTCTTGTATGGATATAGTACATAAACATTATATTAATGTAAATTTTACACCCTTGTTGTAATTTATACCCAACACAATGTATAAGCAAAAAATTGTTTTATGCGCTGAGATAAATGAATGTGCTCATGGGTTGTAGAATAATTATTTATGGGCAATGTATTTCTGGTGAAAAACTGTTATTGTCCATAAATTATATGTAAGAATGATATTTATATCTTAATTATTATGCAATTGTGTACATTACATTGTGGTGTCAGAGTAAGAAGTTGGTGTGAATTTGGTGGTTTCACAAAGTAACCCATATCCTCAACATAGCACACAGAGGTATGCTGAAATTTCTATTGGAAAAATGTGACAAATTTAAAGGGTTTCATTGCATCATTTGGGAGTTCTTCTACAACCCAAGAAATTTTTATTTCCTTGGATTTTTTCATACAAGGATCCAAGCCCAAACATTGTTTGCAAAATGGGTTGTTCAAGCTATGGAAGGAAAGTAAGCCTAGAAGGTTCTTCAAAGGCATCAAATTCAACCAGGAATACTACTTGGAAAGGGATATGTCTTCAAATACTTCTTCTTACTCCTCATGTCTAAATTTATAGTACATTTGTTGTTAAAATCACATGTAAGGATTGGGAAGCCATAAATCCTCTCCTTTCATAGAAGGATGGATCTCTTCTATATGACTTGTCCTTTAATGATCATTATCTTTACTGGTCCTCTTTATTTATTTGTGAGGGGTGGCTATTGGACAAGTCTTCTTGGTTCTCAACCTTAAGGGTCTACAAGAGTGGCATTTGTTCGTCTAATGTTCCCTTGGATGAACGCTCTCGATCTTGGATCCCTTAGGACAAGGTTAATAGGAAATTTGTGATACCAATGGTGATAATTTTTTTATGAACCACATTCAAGGACTCATTCCTAAGAATATTTTGTTAAATCTTAGTCACCCTATGCCTCAAATATAGTGGTGATATTGGCATTGCGGAAATGCCACAACTTTTACCAAGTGCAATCTAGCCATGTTTTGCAAACGACTATCATTCCAAGCCCCTACTTCAAATAAGGATGAATAAACTCTTGAGGTTGAAGTCCAAACATAAAACTTGGTTAAGTATTTGGAAACCAATGTTGGAACCTAAAAAATCATTTTTTACCTAATGTATTATAGTGGTATAAATCCATGTAGAAAGAGGTTCACTCACTTAGGTGTATCTAACCCATGATGCACATAGTGTGGGAGAGTCAAAATGTTGAAGTGCCTCTTCTGGTTCCGCTCTCTAGCTAAGGTCATGTGGGCTTAGGCAAAGGTCCTCTACCAACAATATTTGGCAGCCTCCCTCTCATGGTGGGTTACCTTGTTTGGTGATAGAGTGCCTTGGGCCATTGAATTCCAATATGCTTGGATACTTCTTAGAGCATATAGCCTCTTTTGGATTTGGAATAAGATAAATGATGCATTATTCAATGCAAATGTCTCATTGCATAAATTTTCTTATATTGATGGCACTCGTGAAAATTGTAAGGATCCATACTTATATTAAAATGTAGAAACCTTAGCTAAACTTATTGATTCTTAAAATTCCAACTATAAATGTTTTGTGATATTTTTGTAAAAATATTGAAATTTCTGAGGATTTATATAGTTTCTAGAAAATTTGGTGATTTAAAATAAAATAATTTTATCCTTTAGAAATTGGACAAAGTGATTTTAGAAAAAATGGAGATTGGCGAATCATTTTTGTAAACAAAATGGAAAATTAGTCAAATGGACAAATTTAGCCACTAAAAGTTTCCTTGGGTGGCATGCTGATATGTACCAATGTCTTAATGTAGACCACGATACAAAATTTGAATGTTAGGATTTAAATGGAACACCTGCAACAACTATTGGAGTATTGGTAGAGAGCTCCATGCACCATGAGTCGGTTTCCATGTGGCCCTGCTAGCTTACCAAAGTGGCCTAGATCAGTTAGGTCCCACCAATTTTTTTGTCATAACAGATCCAAACACCAAGCAAGGAAACATGTTTGTGAAAGGTGTGAACATAACATGCACTAGATCTCTAACCCACCTCGAAACGGCAATCAATTACTCATGTTGGCCCTCACTATTTTAAAGGTGCTCAATTCACCAAAACCTCATGCCAATGGGTATAATTTAGTTTAACTTATTAATGTTGAACCTCCTATTTCGGATTGAATCCTTTCCCCAAATGATCATGATCAACCTACTCCTACATTTCTCCTGCATTTGGTGTGGTTAATGTCGAGTGGTTATTTCCTCAAGAGAATATCACTTATTTCTTTATAGTGTTATCTTCGTGGACAATATAACTTAAACTCTTTATAAGTGAATGTTTTGATTGAGACCAACCCCCTCATTATTGACCTTGAGACTTGCCAATAAAAGCTTCATTTATGACATTCTATTGTTATCTTCATGAACAATATAACTTAAACTCTTTATGAGTGGATGTTTTGATTGGGACCAATCCCTTATTTGACCTTGAGACTTGCCCATAAAAGCTTCATTTATGACATTCTTTTATATTAAAACAATGTATACACTATTTTTATTAAAATAAAAAAATAAAATATGTGTTATTATAACCACACAACTATATTATGCTTATATTTATTTACCTACATGGAAAATGGAAATCACATGATATATGAACAAGTTGACTATACTATTTACGATATAAATATAAGTAATTAAATTGCACATGACATACGAGAAACTTGAATATATAGTTTAGAGAATAAACATAAGTAATTAAATTGCCCAAAATTCTCATTAGTGTAATTTAATTTTAAAAATTATCATTGAGTAGAATTCAATTTTAAAAATATAAAATATGTAATTTAATTTTAAAAATGATATAATTGAGTAGAATTCAATTTTAAAAATATAAAAGAAAATTTAAAAATGATGTAAGTATCATATAAATTAAAACAAATTATTTATGTCCAAATTTGAATAAAATGTAGGATTCAATCTTCATTATGCACGATTCAATATTTGATGATGATGATGATGATGATGATGATGATGATGATGATGATGATGATGATGATGATGATGATGATGATGATGATGATGATGATGATGTCTATTGGACATTAAGAGGGCAAATGATCACTTGCATTTCTTTAGAATTTTGTTTTTGTGCTTGAAAAACATTAAGATAAGTTTTCTAGGATCACCATAGTTTTGTTGAGTTAAAAGGTTAGGAAGGTTCGTAGTGTGACAAATATTTTGAAATTGAGATTTAATCTAGGTATAGGATGGAAAATCTAAGAGAAAGTGATTTTCATCTTCAACCTTCTTAGTTTCACAAATGTGACACACTTTTTCATTCTAGGGCATTTTAGGAACTGACCAATGCCCAGTTTCACTATGGAGCTCATGAGAATTTGTTCTTATCTTAGCAATGCTTATTTTTTTCTTTACACTTGTCAAAACAAAGAGATAATTTTGATCTTATAGATTAGGGTTGATTACATCCTATAATACCTTAATTTTTTTTCCCCTCTAACTCTTTATCACACCACATTTTCTCCTTAAATTTTGAATCGATGATATTTTTAACAGTATCCTTATTTTGCAAAATGGTGTCTTCCATTATTCCCCAATAGTTTAGCCAAGACTGGGCATCTTTATGCCATCCTCGCTTGAGTTGATGGTGGTTACCACTGGATTTTGAAGCAATTTTAGGAAGCCTCTTGTCTTCCATGTTGTTTAACTTGTTCTTGTACATTAAGTATCTAGTAATAGTCGTGCTCTCAATGGAGGAAAGACTTGCCTCTAAGAGGAGGATGGGATAGGGCATATTTCCTTTAATTTTGAGATTACAGGTTATAAAATTCTTTTGTATTTGCTCTATCTTTCTCCAGGATTCACGAGAGATACTACATCCCCAGACTTCACATTCATAAAAAATAACAAGCATAACAAGAGTCCGAAAGAGAATTTTCTTCTTATCCCATATCCAAAGATTCGCTGATTTACAATTGTTTTCAAGTCCATAATAAACTTTCCATCCCCCAATATTTCTTTTCTCAATGCTATAATTCCACTTGAGCTTGTGGTGAATATCTATTCCAAGATATTTGTATGAAGTCACTTCCTCCAAGTTGTTGTTGTCATATATGAAGGTATCATAAGTGATCTTATTGGATTTAATGATCATGACCTTATTCTTGTCAATATTAACACTCATACCCATATTGGAGCAAAAATCTTTGAGGATTCTTAGTTAGTTTTCAAGATTGTAGGGAGTCCTCGCCATAAGAACGATATCCTCGGCATAAAGAAGAATATTGATGACTATACCAGTGAGAGTAGGGTTGACACAACTTGCTTTTTCCAAACAATCTTCTAATTTGTCAATGTATATGCCAAAAAGGGTAGGGGACAAGGGAGAACCTTGCTTGACTCCAATATTGCAGTTAATCTCTTTCGACCAACCCTTAGTGTTTTTAAACTTGACAATAACATTCCCATACAACCTTATTGCAACAACCCTCAACTCGAAAGACACTTTTATCTCTTCGAACCCATATATGAGTTTTGTACTTTAAACTATTAAAAAAACTGATCATTATGAAAAAATGTAATTTAGAATTTTTTTTTTATATATATATTTTTTATTATGGTTTATATCGGAGAATCAAGATATGACGAACTTACAATCATATAGGCTAACAAAGAGAAAATGTCATCAAAGAAAGATTTGAATCCAAGCATAGCTTATACAAACAATTCCTCTCAACCATCCAATCTACTCTTCTTGACAATATATAATTTGTGATAATACCATAAAACAAACAATGAAATTATTATCCTCCTTTGGATTTGAACCTGTGACCACTTAAGAGGAAACACATGTTCTTAACCATTAGACCCACTCAAACTATATATACAAATGTGAAAAATACTAAATTAAATTAAAAATAATGAAATCTTAAATTTGAAAACTTTCAAAGACGTTAGATTGAATTGAAAATCAAACTCGACAACCTTGAGATATGTGTAAAACCTGCCTTCCAACGTCCACCTTAACGACTTCAAACATTGAAAAGCCTTACAACCGTAATGAGAGATTTCAATTTTAAGAGTGAGGAGATAAGTGGATAAGTTAGATTATTTTTTTAATATTTTAAAACAAAATGGATATTCATTATTGATTGTTATTAGTGAATTTAAGTCTACTAATTACTATTTCCAACATTGAAAAGTCTTACAACTTTACTTAGAGTTTTCAATTTTAAGAGGGAGGAGATAAGTGGATAAGTCAAATTAATTTTTTAAAGTTTAGTTTAAAAGTTTTATTTTTTGGTTGTTTTTTTTCAATTTTTTTTTTGATTTTGTTCAAAATTTGGTGAGGAATGGTTGGATCTGCAGATTTGGGTTGCTAAGGTCAAGCTGAATCCATTTATGCATTCAGAAATGCAATTTAAACAACAGAAAATAGCCATTTTGTCCAGATTTACATCTCCTTCTATTATATAATGGGATAATTATAATTGATTGTTATTATTAGTGAATATAAATTTACTTATTACAGTTATTAAAAAAAAACTCATTTGTTGTCTATAACTAGACAGATTTTCACTTTTACCAGATACTTTTGAGCCTTGAACTCTATAAGAGATTAGACTTTCACTCAGACCAAATAACTGTGAGCCTTAAGCTATTGACCTGTTTAGTTACCTTAAAAAAAAGGCACAAACTCTTAACAAACAAAAATTTTAAACAAAATTGAAAAATAAAATTATAGCTTCCAATAATATATTTAAAAAAATTATTACTTAATTCTAAAAAAACTTACTCCATTTCAAAACATGTCGCTGCACTTCCGGTGATGCATGCAAATGTCATGGCTGAGGTGGATTGCATCATAAAAGGCCACCGAACATAAATTATTTAATGGTTAGTTTCAGGTCACTTGATAAAACTAAATCATCCTTCCATTGATTCCTTCGTTGGCTGACGTAGTGGTGGTGCAACAGGCCGTTAGTTCACACAATCTGCAATTATGTACCAGCCCTGCACATATCGTCCACATTAATAACATGCATGCAGCACTACAGAAGCAGATATCAGACCCTCATGTATTCAGCAGTATATATCACCTCTTCAATATACCCTTNTTCAAGAGATAACTCAAACCAATACAGATAGTCCTCCCCAAGAGATGTGCCACTCTTCTTCTCTCTCTAACTGGTAATTGCAACTTGCCTCATAAGATAATGATCAAGTGAGTTGTGTGTTTAAAGTGAGGCGCTAGCCTCCTATATATACAAGTTTGGCACGTGTGAAAGGGTTTCAATGGCAGGGCCGACCTCTCACTCTGGGTGGGTAAACCCACCTTTAATTAATTCTGGGTCTTCAATAATAACTGTTGGGGCCGACTTCTTATTCTGCCTATTACAATTGTCCGATGACCAATCCGAAAAAGGGGATTTGGTCCTAATATGATTACTGACATGATTAATCCACAATGGGGATTAATCCTAATAATAAAATAATAATAATAATAAGAATGCTCTTCACAGTTACATTATTTCAACAAGAATTCCCCAAAACGAGTTCAACATGAGTAGATATTCGAAAAAATAAATGGTTTGGGAGATATGGGTGGATCTTTAAGATGATTTTTCCAAGAAATCCTGTAGTGCCTCAAATTCCTATAGTGCCTCAATATTCGGGAGGTTAAACCTCTTGTGGACAAATTTGGGAATATGGTTTTGTCAAAGATCATGTTGTTGTGCTTCTATGTTATCCAAATATATCCAACATCAATTATTTAACCTCCATTTCCTTAATCAAGTTTGTGTTGGTTGTAGATCCATGCATTTGAGATCTGGTCTCATTTTGTTGTAACCACTTTCCTTCTATGAGATGTAAGCTATATGCATAAATGTAAGGATGATCGATATAATTGGGGGGATAATTATAGAATAAAGAACTTGTTTCATATCAAGATATCTCCACTATATTATTTCTTGGCAGTGTATGCCAAGGGAAACATGGCCCCTCCCTTTGGTAGATGTTGTCCAATAGTTTCTCTTCGTTGTGTGAGTTTATTCAATTTTTGTAGTTTTATTTCTATTGTGTGGATCAAACTAATTCTCGTTGGAACAAGAATTTCATGCTTCCTTGTCTGTTAGTTTGAATGGTGATTCTATGAAAAAGGAAATTGTCAGAGCTACATTTTGATGCAATTAATGGTCATCAATTATTCATTGGTTTGGAAACTGCTCATGATAGACATCTTGCCTGCATGTATTAGTTTATCAATTATGTTGTTTATAGTTTTAATTGAAGGTTTTCAATCTAACTCACAGAGTGAATCCAACGAAGTACTATTGAATATAATGATCTGTATTCAACCTACAATTCTACCTTAGAATATTCACTGTTAGATGAGCAACCAGTTTTGAGAGTTTTTCTTCGTAGTTCATTAGAAAGTGGTGTGTTATATACTTCGAGGTTAGCATCTGCGTATATTTTTCCTAGCACTTTACAAGTTTACAAATCCGGATCGATGATAAAATGTGACAAAATTATTATCATATAATTCAACTCACATTTTTGGCGTCATTTATGGGGAAGTGCTTAAGGAGTTAGTCTTGATGTGAGTAGCTTTTTAGTTTGATTCACTACTCATGTCAATAAGATATTGGTGACAACATGGCCTTAGTAGCATGAGTGTTTGAATACATGCTTTGCCTTGAATTTTCTTTATAATTTTTTTATCTATAAGAGCCCCATACACTAATCCATGTGCAAGACATGGATTATCAGCCAATAAAACATATTCAAGGATGTTCAATAATCTATTGAGGAAGAAAAGTTATACTCTAATAAATCTCTCAAATCCTAGAACCAGTCTGTAACATCTCTGCATCTCAGGAGGAGCATATCTTGAAAATATTCATGAACATATATGAATCTTGGAAAGTGATCCAAGAACAAAAAGTCCAAGAGCAACATCATCGAGAATACCTAGAAGGGACCAAAGAGCCATGGAAAGCATTTGATGAAGAGAAGACGTTAGAGCAAGAGATTGATGAATTTCTATCATGCCTATCATCAAATCCATAGACTGATCAACAATTATCAGAAGATCCGCATGGAATTGCAAGGGAGGACATCCAACCTAATTCTAATAAATAATAGAACCAATGGAATAATGACTGCATTGAAGAGTGGTTCCATATTTCCATCATTCCTTGATATTCCTTCATCCTTCAACACTTGGAACCATATCAACCAAAGAAATTGGTTCCTCATATCTGGGCAGTCATTGAGGTATATTTTTCATATTTCAATATGAGTACATTTGTAATCTTGCTGCGCACATGGCTTCATTGGAGATGCTCCTACACTTGAGAAAAGGTTTCCTTTTTCAAGTAGGGTAGGGTAGTGTAGAAATAAATGAATAACAATAATAAGAAGGGGTCATTCTTAAATAATCAATTCTGGTAGCAACATAGATCTCCTTCGCTCAGTGCAGGGAAAATTATTCCAAAAGGAGAAGTCCTCTAGTAGATCTCTCTATTCTTGTATTATATTTCTTTGTTCCTGCAACAAAATGTCAAGCTATTTTTCAAACAAAAGAGGTACAAAAACAAAATTCAAGAGTATAGTCGTCATCCCCTTTTAAACGTGATCAACATTCAACAATTAGTCCCTACACATCAAATTTAGCATGGAAACCTTGTGATTTTAAGGGGTATAGGTGGGTTCCTACTTGATATTTATGATTTTCCTACAACAATTCATGAAACTCTAGCAACCAAGACTACCATTCCATTTCAACAAAGTCATCTTTAGCAGATCAAACATGTGTCATTTTCCATATCTCTTGAAAATTCTCCAGCATGTAGTATCCCTGCAAATGATATGAGTTTATGGCATCAATAGAAATATGGTAGCTATGGGATTTCCTATAGAAATTGATCATTTTCATAAATTATGTAGCTGGATGAACATTTTTATGGTTAGAGAAGAATGCAAAAGATGAATATTCAATAACAATATAACAACACTCTCAGTACACCTCTTGCAAAGAAAAATGGGGCAAGGATTTGGTAGCCACCATAATGCAAAGAGATGATTTCCTAAAATTGTTCACATCTAGAATTCTTGTAGCTAGAAATTTCCTATAGCAGTGCATGCTCAGAATTCCTATAGTCACTCCATGGTTCAGATGGTCATGGGCAATTTGAAGGAGATCTAAAACATGGGTATTTTTGGGAATGGAATCAATATGGTAACACACCCCTCAAACCGACTCAACAACCCATCTATGGAGCATAGATATTAGTCAAATGATCAAATCCACATTTTTTAGCAAGTCAACAAAGAACATCCATTTGTTTCCAAGACAAGCAAACTCCAGGGCACATTGGTTGGAACAATTTATGTATTTGAGGGATTTGTTTCTTTCTTGCAATTCAAATAGGACTAAAACACTCTAAGTAGGGGTAAAATACATTCAATCATTTAGTTGAATATTGACCTTGTGATTCACACATGTGACGTGAAGTTTGTGATTTCTACAAAGCTCAAAATATGTGTAGATCAACACTAAAATAAATACAATAGGTTGTAAAGATCAATGTCATCTATGGTGATAATTGATGGTAGGACCCCTCCCCCCCTCTTCTCTCCTTGGGGCTAGGGCTGCATGACCTCCCGGTCTAGGATCGTTCAAACACCTGAGTCGAATTGACTCTTCGGTCCCCTGCTGGAACCCAAAGAAAATTTATCACAAGTCCCTCTTTCTCCAAAGTGTGGGTTCTATTAACACCCCCGCTTCTCTCTTCTTGGCCCTTTGAAGAAAGTTGACGCGGCGATAACTCTCTGTGCTAGGCCTTTTCTATCATATGACCTCGGGATATATCCCGGGGCTAACCATAAAATGCGCTTCAGTTTCGGGACTTCGACCTATCCACAACAACCAACTCTTGTGTCCCCGAACTCCGAATTGGCGAACTCAAATGATGCGAGGATCGACGGTCCTCGTCCCTCCTCTAGATCAATGACTGTGATCTATTCAGACTCTAGACTTCAAGAGTCTCACCTCTCTATTCTCCTCCTTTATTCCGGAGCGCTACTCCTCCGAAATGTGCAGATATCTTCCACATGTCCTTTCCATATCTAACAACCTGGATTTACTCCACCCTTCGCGACTTTGTAAAGATCACTCCTTTCTCTCGGCAAGACTTCCAGAGTTCCAACTCCCAGATCTCCTGATCTTTCGCCACCTGTCTCCTCCCAATGATGGATGATGTCTTTTTCCTTCGGGACTTCGGTGAGTCCTCACTCCCTATGCACACTTAACACTTTTTTGCTTGAGACTTCGACTATTCTCAACCCTTTTGCACTCCTTGCAGATTTCTGCGCGCGACAATGCTAGTTCTCCTGAGCTTTAGCTAGGTTTAACCTTGAAGGTTCTCCCTCTTCTGCATCTTTATGTGGACTGTTTGGTGCTCTCCTGGAAAATTGATGCTCTTCCTCCCAAGTTTGTGAGATGAACTCACTTTGTCTTTGGCGCACTCCTTGCACTCGATTCAAGCCTTCAAATGACTTGTTCTTGAGTTCTTTTAGGTCTACTAAGGAAAATCCTTTGCCCCGCTCAATGCACACTTGCAAAGCCTTCCTTCCCCAGAGTGTTCAACAACTCTGGGGTTATCTCAATGTCTCCAACACTCTAGAATGTGTTGATCCTGTGCGCTCTCGCACTTGCTCAATGCCCTCCTGGCAGAGTCTTACAAAGTATTCGGTAACTCTGTGCTACGCTTAATCCTACACAGACTTTCTTCCAAGGTATTCAACAACCTTGAAATTCTCCCTTGAGTCTGTGAATTATTCTGGTGTACCCTCCTGGCACGTTCTTCTCTGACTCGAAAGAGTTCAGACATACACTCCTTGCGTCGACTTACCGAGTTTCAACTCTTTGTCGCGCACTTCTTGCACTCATCCTAAAGAACCCATAACTAATTCAACCAACTCACAGTTAGAGGATTCTAACTCTATCCCTGTAGAAGAATTATAATATACATCTACAGTATAAACACACATGAATGACATCCACAAATAAATATCCCTTACACAGGAAAATGAAAAACAGTGAAATCTGTTCTTTCTCTATTAATGATGGAATGCCAATTTACAATTTATGAGTCCAGACTGCAATTGAGTCTCGGATCTCATCAACCTCCAACAACCTCTCTACAATCTACCAACCCCTTCTTCCGGGAAACAATACAAATACTTATACAAGAGGGGCTTGACGAGCTTCCCTCCAAACTAAGCTAGTGGTGTCTAATCACCATTCAAAAAGCCTGACTAATGAGGCAGATTATAACGAGTGGAAATTTGATCCGAATCAGATGCAGATCCCTCCTACCGTCAACCACTTAATGACGACCTCATATACAACTTGTGCAAAGGCACAACTTGGCTCTTCCATCTTGACAACATTAATTGCCTTAATCACGATTTAGATTTTGAAGGCAAAATGAGAGGACAATGCCTCTCCTTTCCTTGAATGCACACCAACGTGCTAACCAACTGGTGTGTGCTGAGGTGGAGCGATGCTCCTGCATCAATAATGTTTTTAGCTCTATAGTTCATATCACCACATTCATAAAGAGATATGCACTCTACTCCAAACCTCACAATGACTTTGATCTGTAGATCAAAATTCCGATCTATCCCCTCACACATCTGTTGTAATTATTTTTATACTTTTTTACCTGCAAGTACACAAATCAGATGAAGAGAATGATGGAATGGATGAGCATGGTTATAATATATGGAGGAAGTATATAAATTAATAATTCATTGTTGCAACAAATTTCTTTCTACTTCCTTCTTCTTCATCTCATTTTGTCTCAGTTTTTGGGGGGAGTATTTGTGCTAAGCTTACTAGAAAAATGGCTGCCAACTATAGGAAATTTCTAGCCTTACATCATGAGCTCTTCCAGTTGGTATCCAACAAATTTCTCTTCCTTATGCAACCAGATTCATCCCTCTTCATTAGAATCAACATACCTACATCACATCAAAAGAAACCAAGCCAGAACAAAGGTAAAATAAAAAAAGTAATTAGGTACTTACAATTTCTATTTCTAAGTACACATCTAACTTGGGGATTTATATCATTGACTGTTGAATCTCTCCCATAAAAATTTCAGTCCCTATACTTCTTATCCATATCACACATGCCTTACACAATTTGAATAACTACAAGGATTCAACCGAAGAACACCCAATTCCTTTTTCCATTTTTTCGCTTTCCTCATTTTTCCTTTACATTGGCATTGTCTAAAACATAAAATAGACACAAGGGAAAACAAAACTTCTGCATTCAAGGTATTTCACCCTAATATTGTGTAAATGATATTAGAACAAGAAAATTTCAAGGCCCTCTGACCTAGTCAAGAGTGCAGACTAAGGTACTAGACATTCCAAGTATGCAACATTCATTCACAAGATTTTTTGCATGAGGACATACAATGACTTGAGTGTGGGGGAGATGTTGAGTCTCAAAATTTATATGTTTTCAAGACCATTTGGTAAACTTTTCGGTTGACTTATCCTTCATCTTCACCTATTTGTCACTTGTATTTACACATTTTCCTGTTTTATAAGCCTTCACTGCATTTGAGCTTCATAAGACAATTAATCATTAAATTATTGTTTATTCCCCATGTTTTGATGTTTATTTATAATAGAATATATGGTTTCCTAACTTACTTGCAAAATTTCAACAGTTTACTACCGATATTGCAAGTTATGTGACTACTCGAACATCCATCTTTCGAATCCTGTAGCATCTTGTTTCTAAAAGCAATTTTACTACGACATTTACAAACAAATGAACATTATTTGGGAAAATCGAAGGCATTGGTTTTGTGCAAAATGCCCCAAATTGAGTAGATCTTGGGTAAATTTCTAAAATAATAAACAATTTGGGAGATATGGGTGGATCTTTAAGAAGGATTTTCCAAGAAATCCTGTAGCACCCTAAATTCCTGTAGCACCTCAATATTCGGGTGGTTACACTTCTTGTGGAAAAAATTGAGAATATGGTTTTGGAAAAGATCATGTTGTGATTCTATATTATCTAAACATATCCAACATCCATTAGTTAACCTTAATTTTCTTAATCAAGTTTATGTTGGTTCTAGATCCATGTATTTGGGATCTGGTCTCATTTTGTTGTAACCATTTTCCTTCTATGAGATGTAAGTTATATGTATAAATGTAAGGAGGAAAAATGTAATTTGGGGGAGAGTTATGGAATGAATAACTTGTTTCATACCAATATCTGTCCATTGTAGTCTTTCTTGGTAGTGTATGCCAAAGGAGATAGGGCCACTCCCTATGGTATATGTTGTCCAACAATTTATCTTCGTTGTGTGATTTTATTCAATTAATGCAGTTTTATTTCTGTTGTGGGGATCAAACTAATGATTGTTGGAAAAATAATTTCACTCTTCCTTGTATTTCAGTTTGAATGACGATTCTATGAACAAGAAAATTGTCAGAGCCGTTGTTTGATGCAATTAATGGTCACCAATTCTTCACTGGTTTGGAAACTGCTCATGATAGACATCTCTTCTGCATGCATTAGTTTCTCAATTATGTTGTTTATAGTTTCAATTGAAGGTTGCCAATATAACTCACAAAGTGAATCCAATGGAGTACTATTGAATATAAGGATCTATATCCAACCAACAATTTTGCCTTAGAATACTCACTATTAGATGAGAAACCAATTTTGAGAGTTTTTCTTCATAGTTCATTAGAAAATGGTGTGTAAGACACTTCAAGGTTAGCTTCTGCATATATTATTCCTAGCACTTCACAAGTTTACCAACTCAGATTGATTATAAAATGTAACCAAATTATTATCATATAATTCGACTGACACTAGGGTTTGAAGCTTTATGAAGGATATTTTGGATATGGTTTTCATATTGTATTTTCATTCTTGTATGGATATAGTACATAAACATTATATTAATGTAAATTTTACACCCTTGTTGTAATTTATACCCAACACAATGTATAAGCAAAAAATTGTTTTATGCGCTGAGATAAATGAATGTGCTCATGGGTTGTAGAATAATTATTTATGGGCAATGTATTTCTGGTGAAAAACTGTTATTGTCCATAAATTATATGTAAGAATGATATTTATATCTTAATTATTATGCAATTGTGTACATTACATTGTGGTATCAGAGTAAGAAGTTGGTGTGAATTTGGTGGTTTCACAAAGTAACCCATATCCTCAACATATCACATAGGGGTATGCTGAATTTTCTATTGGAAAATGTGACAAATTTAAAGGGTTTCATTGCATCATTTGGGAGTTCTTCTACAACCCAAGAAATTTTTATTTCCTTGGATTTTTTCATACAAGGACCCAAGCCCAAACATTGTTTGAAAAATGGGTTATTCAAGCTATGGAAGGAAAGTAAGCCTAGAAGGTTCTTCAAAGGCATCGAATTCAACAAGGAATACTACTTGGAAAGGGATATCTCTTCAAATCCTTCTTCTTACTCCTCATGTCTAAATTTATAGTACCTTTGTTGTTAAAATCATATGTAAGGATTGGGAAGCCATACATCCTCTCCTTTCCTAGAAGGATGCATCTCTTCTATATGACTTGTCCTTTAATGGTCATTATCTTTACTGGTCCTCTTTATTTATTTGCGAGGGGTGGCTATTGGACAAGTCTTCTTGGTTCTCAACCTTAAGGGTCTACAAGAGTGGCATTTGTTCGTCTAATGTTCTCTTGGACGAACCCTCTCGATCTTGGATCCCTTAGGACAAGGTTAATAGGAAATTTGTGATACCAATCGTGATAATTTTTTTATGAACCACATTCAAGGACTCATTCCTAAGAATATTTTGTTAAATCTTAGTCACCCTATGCCTCAAATATAGTGGTGATATTAGCATTGCGGAAATGCCACAACTTTTACCAAGTGCAATCTAGCCATGTTTTGCAAACGACTATCATTCCAAGCCCCTACTTCAAATAAGGATGAATAAACTCTTGAGGCTGAAGTCCAAACATAAAACTTGGTTAAGTATTTGGAAACCAATGTTGGAACCTAAAAAATCATTTTTTACCTAATGTATAACAGTGGTATAAATCCATGTAGAAAGAGGTTCACTCACTTAGGCATATCTAACCCATGATGCACATAGTGTGGGAGAGTCGAAATGTTGAAGTGCCTCTTCTGGTTCCACTCTCTAGCTAAGGTCATGTGGGCTTAGGCAAAGGTCCTCTACCAACAATATTTGGCAGCCTCCCTCTCATGGCAGGTTACCTTGTTTGGTGATAGAGTGCCTTGGGCCATTGAATTCCAATATGCTTGGATACTTCTTGGAGCATATAGCCTCTTTTGGATTTGGAAGAAGATAAATGATGCATTATTCAATGCAAATGTCTCATTGCATAAATTTTCTTATATTGATGGCACTCGTGAAAATTTTAAGGATCCATACTTATATTAAAATGTAGAAACCTTAGCTAAACTTATTGATTCTTAAAATTCCAACTATAAATGTTTTGTGATATTTTTGTAAAAATATTGAAATTTTTGAGGATTTATATAGTTTCTAGAAAATTTGGTGATTTAAAATAAAATAATTTTGTCCTTTAGAAATTGGACAAAGTGATTTTAGAAAAAATGGAGATTGGCGAATCATTTTTGTAAACAAAATGGAAAATTAGTCAAATGGAAAAAATTAGCCACTAAAATTTTCCTTGGGTGGCATGCTGATATGTACCAATGTCTTAATGTAGATCACGATACAGAATTTGAATGTTAGGATTTAAATGGAACACCTGCAACAACTATTAGAGTATTGGCAGAGAGCTCCATGCACCATGAGTTGGTTTCCATGTGGCCTCGCTAGCTTACCAAAGTGGCCTAGATCAGTTAGGTCCCACCAAAGTTTTTGTCATAACAGATCCAAACACCAAGCAAGGAAACATGTTTGTGAAAGGTGTGAACACAACATGCACTAAATCTCTAACCCACCTCGAAACGCCAATCATTTACTCATGTTGGCCCTCACTATTTTAGAGGTGCTCAATTCACCAAAACCTCATGCCAATGGGTATAATTTAGTTTAACTTATTAATGTTGAACCTCCTATTTTGGATTGAATCCTTTCCCCAAATGATCATGATCAACCTACTCCTACATTTCTCCTACATTTGGTGTGGTTAATGTCGAGTGGTTATTTCCTCAAGAGAATATCACATGTTTCTTTATATTGTTATCTTCATGGACAATATAACTTAAACTCTTTATGAGTGGATGGTTTGATTGAGACCAACCCCCTTATTTGACCTTGAGACTTGCCAATAAAAACTTCATTTATAACATTCTATTGTTATCTTCATGGACAATATAACTTAAACTCTTTATGAGTGGATGTTTTGATTGGGACCAACCCCCTTATTTGACCTAGAGACTTGCCCATAAAAACGTCATTTATGACATTCTTTTATATTAAAACAGTGTATACACTAATTTTATTAAAAAAAATAAAAAAAATGTGTTATTATAACCACACAACTATATTATGGTTATATTTATTTAACTACATGGAAAATGGAAATCACATGATATATGAACAAGTTGACTATACTATTTACGGTATAAATATAAGTAAATAAATTGCACATGACATACGAGAAACTTGAATATATAGTTTAGAGAATAAACATAAGTAATTAATTTGCCCAAAATTCTCATCTCGTTTAGTGTAATTTAATTTTAAAAATTATCATTGAGTAGAATTCAATTTTAAAAATATAAAATATGTAATTTAATTTTAAAAACGATATAATTGAGTAGAATTCAATTTTAAAAATATAAAAGAAAATTTAAAAACGATGTAAGTATCATATAAATTAAAACAAATTATTTATATCCAAATTTGAATAAAATGTAGAACTCAATCTTCATTATGCACGACTCAATATTTGATGATGATGATGATGATGATGATGATGATGACGATGATGATGATGATGATGATGATGATGATGATGATGATGATGATGATGATGATGATGATGACGACGACGACGACGACGACGACGACGACGACGACGACGATGTCTATTGGACCTTAAGAGGGCAAAGGATTACTTGCATTTCTTTAGAATTTTGTTTTTGTGCTCGAAAAACATTAAGATAAGTTTTCTAGGATCACCATAGTTTTGTTGAGTTAAAAGGTTAGAAAGGTTGGTAGTGTGACAAATATTTTGAAATTGAGATTTAATCTAGGTATAGGATGGAAAATCTAAGAGAAAGTGCTTTTCATCTTCAACCTTCTTAGTGTCACAAATGTGACACACTTTTTCATTCTAGGGCATTTTAGGAACTGACCAACGCCCAGTTTCACTATGGAGCTCGTGAGAATTTGTTCTTATCTTAGCAATGCTTATTTTTTTCTTTACACTTGTCAAAACAAAGAGATAATTTTGTTCTTATAGATTAGGGTTGATTACATCCTTATAATACCTTAATTTTTTTTCCCTCTAACTCTTTATCACACCACATTTTCTCCTTAAATTTTGAATTGATGATATTTTTAACAGTATCCTTATTTTGCAAAATGGTGTCTTCCATGATTCCCCAATAGTTTAGCCAAGACTGGGCATCTTTATGCCATCCTCGCTTGAGTTGATGGTGGTTACCACTGGATTTTGAAGCAATTTTAGGAAGCCTCTTGTCTTCCATGTTGTTTAACTTGTTCTTGTACATTAGGTATCTAGTAATAGTCGTGCTCTCAATGGAGGAAAGACTTGCCTCTAAGAGGAGGATGAGATAGGGCGTATTTCCTTTAATTTTGAGATTACAGGTTATAAAATTCTTTTGTATTTGCTCTATCTTTCTCCAAGATTCACGAGAGATACTACATCCCCAGACTTCACATCCATAAAAAATAACAAGCATAACAAGAGTCTAAAAGAGAATTTTCTTCTTATCCCATATCCAAAGATTCGCTGATTTAGAATTGTTTTCAAGTCCATAATAAACTTTCCATTCCCCAATATTTCTTTTCTCAATGCTATAATTCCACTTGAGCTTGTGGTGAATATCGATTCCAAGATATTTGTATGAAGTCACTTCCTCCAAGTTGTTGTTGTCATATATGAAGGTATCATAAGTGATCTTATTGGATTTAATGATCATGACCTTATTCTTGTCAGTATTAACACTCATACCCATATTGGAGCAAAAATCCTTGAGGATTCTTAGTTAGTTTTCAAGATTGTAGGGAGTCCTCACCATAAGAATGATATCATCGGCATAAAGAAGAATATTGATGACTATACCAGTGACAGTAGGGCTGACACAACTTACTTCTTCCAAACAATCTTCTAATTTGTCAATGTATATGCCAAAAAGGGTAGGGGACAAAGGAGAACCTTGCTTGACTCCAATATTGCAGTTAATCTCTTTCGACCAATCCTCTGTGTTTTTAAACTTGACAATAACGTTCTCATACAACCTTATTGCAACAACCCTCAACTCGAAAGACACTTTTATCTCTTCGAACCCATATATGAGTTTTGTACTTTAAACTATTAAAAAAACTGATCATTATGAAAAAATGTAATTTAGAATTTTTTTTTATATAATTTTTTTTTTATTGTGGTTTATATTGGAGAATCAAGATATGACGAACTTACAATTATATAGACTAACAAAGAGAAAATATCATCAAAGAAAGATTTAAATCCAAACCTAGCTTATACAAACAATTCCTCTCAACCATTCAATCTACTCTTCTTGACAATATATAATTTGTGATAATACTATAAAACAAACAACAAAATTGATATATACATTACAGTAACCTATAATCATAACATACATCTTAAAGTTACACAGCTCCAAAAACATAAGAAAACATATAACTGAAATATAAATATAAATATACAAATGTGAAAAGTACTAAATTAAATTAAAAATAATGAAATCTCAAGTTTGAAAACTTTCAAAGACGTTAGATTGAATCGAAAATCAAACTCGACAACCTTGAGATATGTGTAAAACCTGCCTTCCAACGTCCACCTTAACGACTTCAAACATTGAAAAGCCTTCCAACCGTAATGAGAGATTTCAATTTTAAGAGTGAGGAGATAAGTGGATAAGTTAAATTAATTTTTTAAGATTTTAAAACAAAATGGATATTCATTATTGATTGTTATTGTTATACTAATTACTATTTCGAACATTGAAAAGTCTTACAACTTTACTGAGAGTTTTCAATTTTAAGAGGGAGGAGATAAGTGGATAAGTTAAATTAATTTTTTAAAGTTTAGTTTAAAAGTTTTAATTTTTTGGTTGTTTTTTCTCTTTTTTTTTTGATTTTGTTCAAAATTTGGTGAGGAATAGTTGGATTTGCAAATTTGGGTACCTAAGTTTAAGCTAAATCCATTTATGTATTTAGAAATGCAATTTAAACAACAAAAAATAGCCATTTTGTCCAGATTTACATCCCCTTTTATTATATAATGGGATAGTTATAATTGATTATTATTATTAGTGAATGTAAGTTTACTTATTACAGTTATTCAAGAAAAACTCATTTGTTGTCTATAACGAGACAGATTTTCACTCTTACCAAATACTTTTGAGCTTTGAACTCTATAAGAGATTAGACTTTCACTCTGACCAAATAACTGTGAGCCTTAAGCTATTAACCTGTTTACTTACCTAAAACCGACACAAACTCTTAACAAACAAAAATTTAAAAATAAAATTATAGCTTCCAATAATATCTTTAAAAAAATTATTACTTAATTCTAAAAAAAACTTACTCCATTTCAAAACATGTCGCTGCACTTCCAGTGATGCATGCAAATGTCATGGCTGAGGTGGATTGCATCATAAAAGGCCACCGAACATAAATTATTTAATGGTTAGTTTCAGGTCACTTGATAAAACTAAATCATCCTTCCATTCATTCCTTCGTTGGCTGACGTAGTGGTGGTGCAGCAGGCCGTTAGTTCACACAATCTGCAATTATGTACCAGCCCTGCACATATCGTCCACATTAATAACATGCATGCAGCACTACAGAAGCAGATATCAGACCCTCATGTATTCAGCAGTATATATCACCTCTTCAATATACCCTTNTTCACACAATCTGCAATTATGTACCAGCCCTGCACATATCGTCCACATTAATAACATGCATGCAGCACTACAGAAGCAGATATCAGACCCTCATGTATTCAGCAGTATATATCACCTCTTCAATATACCCTTCTCTCACATTCTGCCAACCACTGTTGCATGCCTTGTTGAGTTATTCTTGCTATCATTAGTTTTAGTTCTCCATTAATAAGGATGAGGTTGCTTGCATTTGAATTGATGGTCCCACTGTTTTGTGAGTTTCTCACAGCAACTCTTGCTTATCCAGAGTACTGCAACAGCGCTTCACCGTTAATGGATATGCAATCCCCCATTTCTAGCTCATGTCTCTGGATCAGTATTTTCTTAGTCCCATGGTAACTACTGTTATATATATATGAACCTTACTGTAATTATTTATCTTCTGTTTTCTCAGGACCTTATTCTATTAATGTATCTGTTGCAGGTTTCTGATTCAGAATCTCTGACGAGTTTGTTCATTGTGCCTCCGTTCATCCATGGAAGGGATGAGCTTGGATGAGAATATATTGGATTGAAGGGATGAGCTTGGATGAGAGTATATTGGATTGAAGAATTGTTAAGACTGTCTTGGATTTGGGATGGAAAAATGGTATTTTCCAGCTACAAATGTATGATTAAGGTTGTGGTGGCGCTCTTTTACAGTTGCTGTTGTATTTCTTGAGTTCTAATATAGTTCAATATACTTGTTAGGGAGTAGAACGTTAAACTGAGTTGATATAGAAAAGTATCAGTCTCATGCGAGAATAGTAATGTGCTGTTCAATCTATTGTTGTTTTTATAGAAAAGTATTAGTCTCATGTGTCTTAATTTGATTGTTGTTTTTATGTAATGCTTGCTTAAATCTTTTGCTATCTTTTTGAGTGATCATTCAGAGAGGTGTTAATTTTTTTAGGGTTATTTTATTTTATTTTTCACTTAAAAATTTATGTGATTAAAAATGAGTGATGTAAATCAATATAAAAATTACCTTTAAATTAAACTTAGAATTACAAAGCAATCACCAAACATAGTAATTAAATATTTTAAAATAAACCAATCAATATAAAAATTGCACTTAATCTAAACTTAGAGTTACAAAGCAACCACCAAAAAGAGAAATAAAATAGGAACAAAGTTACAAGTAAATAATATAATAACCTCTTTCTTATTAAAGATATCTATCAATTACATTATATTATTTTTTGGTATTAGATTTTTAAAATTAGTTTAAAAAAATTAACAAGGTTTAACATCTTTAGATATATGATAGTTGTTGTTATCTTAGTTATCAAATTTAAAATGTTAAGTATATTATTAATTAAATTAAATTATTTTATTTTTTGGTATTAGATTTTTTTGGATTTCTTTAAAAATATTAATGAAATTTAACATTTTTAAATATATAATAACAACATTTTTAAATATATAATAAGTGTTGTTATGTTAGTTATCAAATTTAAAAAATGTATGATCAAAACAATATAATTTTGTTTCAACATTTTGTAAATATATAATAAGTGTTGTTATGTTAGTTATCAAATTTAAAAAATGTATGATCAAAACAATATAATTTTGTTTCGTAATAAAGTTATATATACAAATAATGGTGTTATATCCTTGGTGTTATATCCTTTTAGGATGGGTTTGCTTTTTAATTAATTAAATTATAAATTGATTTTTATATAAATTATATTTTTTCTAACAATAGATTTGAGTAGTAATGTCTTTGCTTCCCTTTTGAAGGGAGTAGGTTGTGAAGATGTAGAAGTTATTTTTTAAATTATTTTTAGTTAACTAAATTATAAATTGTTTTTTATATAAATTATTTTCTTACAAGAAATTTGAGTGGTAATATTTTTGCTTCCCTTTTGAAAGAAGGTAGGTTGTGAAGATGCATAAGTTGCTTTTTTAATTTATTCTTTGTATGTATATGAATATAAATATTATTTTTAAAATTTTCATTTTTATTGTTTTGAAATAATAATAAACAAGGAGGGAAATTTGAGCCAAAACAAGTTTTATTGGTAATTAAAAACAAAACTTAGTGTATATTTATTAAGTCTAAGATCATTGATTGAGTTGAGATTTTTTCTATGCATAATAAGTATGAACAAATATATAAGTTAAATAATAACTATGCTTGAATAATGGACAAATCAAGAATGCCATTAGCAATTAATACTCAACAATAAAGTTTCAAATGGGTAACTCAACAAGACAAACCACCCCAAAACAAATAGCAAAATAACAAATCTTCAAACTATAATATGAATGCGTGATACAAGGCACAACCTTCAACAATAATTACAACACTAATGCTTACCAAAAAGATTAAATACACTAAAAAAATTTGTTTCCATTTGTCTTATCCACAATATCAA
>SNQJ01S0001850.1:188836-202512 GCA_010110895.2 Picea sitchensis
TCTCTACCCCCTCCCACATGATATGATTCCCTCAAAAGTTAACTATTACTTAAATTGGATTTTGACATCTAATGAACCCCTATTAACCCCTCTCCCCCTCCCTCTCTCACTCAATGGAGAGCGTAAATACGAAAAATCGAGGCGTGTGCTAAAAATGTCATTAAAAATGAAAATGATGGCTCTTGTTGGCTCTCTCCCTCCCTCCCTATCTCTATATCTCTTACATATACCACTCTCTATCCCTCACTCTATATTCCCCCTCCCTCTTTCTCTCACTATATCCCCTTCACTTTCTCTCCCCCACTCTCCCTCTCTCTCTCTCTCTCTCTCTCTCTCTCTTCCACTCTCTCCCTCCCTCCTACTAGACATGGAGACGAGGCAATCCCAATGCTCATCCTCTTTATCTCCTAAAAATGAAACACCATCTTGACATATGCACGTAGAAACAACAACAACATTTTTTGTTTTTGTTTTTTAGTGTCATTGGAAAGCAAACTTTTGTCTTGTTGTGTAATTGGTATGAAAATTTGTGTAATTGGATGACAATTTTTAGTGGAGAGTAAAATTGTGTATTGTTGTGTATTTGGAAGACAAATTACATCTTGTTGTATAATTGGAAGGAACCTTTGGTATTTTGGTGTACTTGGAAGGAATTTTTTATCTTGTTGTATAATTGGAAGGAATTTATTGTCTTGTTGCATAATTGGAAGACAAGTTTTGGAAGACACTTTTTGACCTTTTGGTGTACTTGGAAGGCTTTTCTTGTCTTGTTGTATAATTGGAAGGCAAGTTTTGGAAGACACTTTTGGTATTGTGGTGTACTTGGAAGGCATTTCTTGTCGTGTTGTATAATTGGAAGAGAATTTTGGAAGCCATTTTTTTTTTATTTTGTTGTACTTGGAAGGCAATCATTCTCTTTAAACAAGGGGAACCTATGTAGTCTAGGTAGAAAGTCTTCAAGGAAAGAAAAACCCATTGAAAAAGTAATTGAAGAAAAAGAAGATGCAAGGTTAGGTATGGTAAAACGCAAGATTTAAGTAGAGGAAATCCAAATTCTATCGCAATAGATGCCATTGTTGTGTCTCCTCCATAAGTACAAGAAAAACGTAGGATTTAAATGGAGGCCAATACAATTCAAAATTCTAGTGAACCTCCAATGACTATTTCATCAAGAAACGTTGTCGTGGATGACCAAATGATGACAAATTTTCCTGGAGTTGATTATACAATGGATAAAATTAGAGGGAAAACTAGTGCACAACCTTCTGGTGAATAATTTTCCGTGGTGCAACCTCTTGTTGGAAAATCAGATGTTCTAGAAACTAGTCATGGGCATGTCCACTATCCTCCCAGAATTTATCTGCAAGTGATTGAAGGGAAAAAAATACTACATTTGTAACTCCACAACAAAGAGGTCAAGAGCACTGAAATATGGTTCCATAATCCCTACTGTTGATGGGAGGAATGGTTAAATCTGTATTCAAGCATTTTTGAATCTCACTAGTCTAGGTGAGATACGAGAGATTATCACCCTGGGCTCATATCATGTCAAGAATCTCAATTAGACCTCAAGAAATAAGTTCTTGGATCTGATGCTATTATAAAATATGTATTCTTTGTGTTAAATAAATTTAAAAATAACAAAAGTACTTGCAAATGAAAATAGTAAGTAAATGCAAGATAACATAAATATGAAAATTCAGTGCACAACAAGTCTAAAAAATGAGAAGAGATTAGCAAATTATTTTATTGATATCATTCTGAGTTACAACCAAGTTTCTCTTTACAAACCCTTGCAATATTTTGGATCAGAATTAGACTTAGAAGTCTAATATGTAATTCAACTCATACATAGGTAACTAGTGTCTCAAAGAAGAAGACTAAGACTGAAAATTGAACTAGATCAATCCAAGCTACAAGTGCATCATAGTCTTGACTCCACAAAACTAACACTAATAAACAATGAAACTAAATTCAGAATGTCTAATCAAGACTAAACAAACTATCAAGATGACTGAATGACCTTTGGAGCATGTCAATAATCAATGCTTGCCAGTCCTTTATTTATCCACCTTTAGAATAACCTTTCTATCAACAAAATAACTTAGCTTCAAAGAAACTTAGAAATGAAAGAATGAATACATATTCTCACTTGATGCAAGAACAAACCTTATTAGAAATATCTCTCTCTATTTTCTTATGTTTTGTTTTTCGTCCTTTCTCTCCTCATTATATGTCTTCAAAAGTAGTTTAAGTGGTTCAACTACTCTTTTGTTATAAATTTAAATAACTTTAGTTAGGAGAGGAAAAATTTATTTTATAATAAGGGTAAATAATAGATAATAATTAGTAGGTGGTATCCCCATATGTCTATTATTCCTTTTATTTTCAACATCTCCCTTGTAACTCTAGAATTTAATCAAAGATCATGCATATATAAGAATCATAAAATATACTAAAAAACAACCAATATGACCATGTCACATCATCAAAAACTTGTATCTCCAAAAATATCATAATTGAATGATATAAAAAGTTTTTAAAAAATAATATCAGGTTTGTTGTCCTAAAAATATGCCTCGAATGTCAAAGTGAAAGTGTCATCAAATAATAAAAATAAAATCAGAAATAATATTTTTTGTTTGAAGTAGCCTCTCTTTGTCTACTTCCTTCTGAAAGAGCGACCCCGTGCTTAAGTAAGTCTGTATCAACAGACTTATTTCCTTCCAGTCTTGACATTTTATGGTGCATGTCATCAAAATTTATTTTCCTTTCATTATCTTCAGGTTAGACATGGTCTTGATTGTATAGAGGAGGCCTCAGATGAATCTGAGCTTAAGGAAATTGCAGGATATTTTCCTTTATCCAATTGGAGTTCAAGGAGAAGTTCTTTATAGTTTCTGGGAACTTGGATAGAATGTGCCATGGAGGCTGTAGAAGTAACATGAGGGATAATATGCATAGGAGGAGGTGGTGGAAACATGATATCAAACCATCGAACTATGTCGAAAGGAGGATTTGTAGGAATGTTATCCCAACCATCCTTGGTTGGTTTCCTAGGAGGTGGCTCAGGAAAATCAACTATGCTTGGGTGAGGCTATAGAGGAGGATCAATAGGTGGTTGAGGTGGATGAAAAGCATGATGACCAGTAAGGTTCAAACAATTGGTTTGCACCAGTTGATTGAACTCTTTTGAGTTTGCATCAAAGTAAATTGAAAATATCATTCTTTCATTTCTTCCCTACTACCCAAAAGCATTAGGAATTCTGTCCGACCTATGTTTCTCTTGTTTCCATTGCGGTTACTTCCACATCTGAAAAACTCATCCATATGCCGTCATTATCAAATTAGTGTAAAATACTCAAAGCGATATACAAACCCAACACAATAAACATCAATTACAATTTGATAAACATGATTAAGTATTGGCTCCGAGTAGCATACTAATTAAGCATAAAAGGGAAATATGAATGGATAATTGAAAAACAATGGAAAAAAATTCATAACTCTGCAATCACCCAACTTTAATTTCATATTTCCAAAATCTAATCTTGAAATTCTTATTTTAAAACACCTTTGTATATAATCAGTTGTCTTTTCTTTTGAACATATGAACTAGGGAATGCATGGAAATGGAACACACACACACACACACACATGACTAAGAAGACGATAAAAAGAATTGTAATTTGTGAAAAGCGGTAAACTGACAAAAATAGATGAAATTTCATGTTCATTGTCTATACTCAAATATTAATCATGATGGGACGATCTTAAACCTTTAATCACAAAATCATTATTTCACATGATGAACAAATATCCTTTATATAATATACCATGTTATTCACAAAAAAAAAATTCTTTATCATTCAAATTGTAGGCAAAACATAACACATGTCCTTTAATTACATAGTCTTTGGAAAAGAATGTAAAAACAAATTTTTATATGAATGAGATAAAGGGGAAATAGATTTATGAAAAGTGAGATATATGGGGAAAAATGTTAAGTCTGTGTAACAACTTGAAAAACTCAGCCAACACTTTTACCATGCCAACACATAATTGTTTCTTTTAATTGGTCAATGATCTCCATCATAATCACAATATACTTCAACTAATTCACATTCATCAATGCCATCCCATCATGATTGTAGATCAATAACAAAGTGAGGTTATGTGAAAACAAGCCAGTGTAAAGTCAATAGAGAATGATAAGTTCACTTCCACCATCATAACCAAACCTTTTACACTAAGGAAGATTCATGGAACACATCCCAACTCAAATATTATCAAGATATATAACAAGTTTAAAACCCCAGTCAAGGAAACAACCAATCAAAACCCTTTGCTCATAATCCAAGTTATTAATCAGAGTTGAAACAAAGACCTTTAGACAACAAACAAAAGTTGACTTTTCTCATAGAAAAATGAATTGGGTTTCAAATTGCATTGACAATGTAGGTAAAATCAAATACTGAACAATAGGTACGTTTTAAACTTTTGAACAACGAGAGGATTGTCACATATTCCCAACAAAATTTTGGATGGGTTTTAATTCAAACGAACTTGGGTTCGAATATATGCTTGTATGAATAGAAAAAAAAGGATTCAACCAATATCTCCATTACAAAAATATGAGACCAGGTTCGAACCCATTTTGGGACATGAGTCAAGAAGAATGAACCAATTCAAAACAAAAGAAACCAAACAACACATGAGTAATACAAACCTATAAAAACAATAGCATGTTGAACTCACATCAAGTTTCATCACCATTTTAAGACAAATGACCTTAGGGTCGAACTCTTTTATTACATGTGCATACCACAAAAATGGGGCTCACCCATTACTTTCAAAACTACAGAGCTTGTATAACTGACAATAAAGAACTATATTAGGTTGAAATCTTTTCCTCATTGCATGTAATGACAAATATAGGCTCAACTCATATCCAATTTCCACCAATTACAAAATTTCATAAATAGAAATGACAAACATAAGATGGAAAATAAGAGAATGGATAGTGACCAAAAATAACTGAAAACCAGACCACCATTTACATCCAATAGCCACCAATTGTTTCATTATCTTTCTCAAATAATTTTCTATGAAATGAAAGATAGGGAAAGAGAGAACTTTTATACTCAAGAGTATCCAACTAGAGAAAAAAACTTAACCGTTACAAAAAAATTACTTGCAAAATATGCTCCAAGTAATTTTGCAAGTAAACTCAAGAGTGTACTTACTGTCTCCAATAATGAGTTTGTACCAGACCCGAGACAATTGCACAATGACTGGGCAACTTCGTTCTTCAGAAAAAATAGAGCTCTGTTCCACAAACCGAACTACTCAAATGGCATAACCGTAGTTCGTTGAAAGGTGGTAAAGCGTGAGCTAACTCAACATTAAAGACCACGTCCTATCAAAATAAATGTATGGCCGAATTATTCACGTTCAATACCATATGATCATGCCAACTCAACATATGAAACAAATAACCATAAACTCATGCCATGTGAACCTCATCACAACGAAGTCACATCATATTCATCTCAGATAACGTCATACCATGCGCTATATCAACCTCAAGATATATGTCATTCCAATCACCATCAATCAAATCGGTTCCTATATCCACATGAGTAAACATGGCTTATATATTTTTCGCATATTCAATTATATATGATATGCCATGCCATGTAACATATGTCATGTTCTTTGTTAAACCCAAATTTTATACCATTTTACATCACATTATCACTATGCCAACCCTTGATTTGTATGAAGAACTAAACTTTGCATGCTTTGAATTTCTATGCATAATTTGTATTTATTTGCCATATAAAAATGACCTATGTGTATATAACAAACTCAAAGAAAACCATGTAAGTTATATAAACTCAAATTTGTAACCCTTATGCTTTGGGGTATTTTCACCATGCATGTAATCATAGGAATAGAACCAACCTTATGCAAATTCGCTTGATGAGTATAAAATTTATGTCACCATACCAATAAGAAATAGACAAAGTTACCACCCTCTAATGCCTCTTGCGAAATTGCCATTTTCCATATTCAAATGTAAGAAAGAATTTGACACCATCTAGACATGTACAAACAATAAAACCTAAATCAGTATACCATAATGAAACATTATAAATTATATGAAGATAAAACATGTTGATGGAAATGTTATGTCGGAAATAATGACCCATATGTTTTCTTCTAGGGGATTGCACCTATTATTATTATTAAAATAAATGTATAGATAGGCCTTCCAATAATTTGCAGGCTATATTAATAGGTGATAAATTTTCGAGTCAACATTTGGCGACTCCATAGGGTAGTCTATTTATAATAGACTAGAACTCATAATTTATAGTTTTTCGTTTGAAATTATACTTTGCTGATTGTTTCTTCTTCTCAAATAGTTCAACAGAATTTTCATAAAAAAATTATGCTATGCTCTTAAATAAACACTCATGGAGGGTAGAATAGGAAAGAATAAGATAGGAAGAGTTGTGATCATCAAGTCTCAAAAAGATAATCTGTTTGGTTCATCAAAAACTACATAAGTAGTATTGTAGACAAAATATAATTCATTCATCTATGTTGTTTGTACTCCTTCATTTTTTCAAAACAAATTAATGGATATTCTTCAATCCATTGAGCAAACATGTAATTTGATTGATTCAACTTTTGAATAAAATCTCAATTCATTCATCTATGTTGTTTGTACTCCTTCATTTTTTCAAAACAAATTAATGGATATTCTTCAATCCATTGAGCAAACATGTAATTTGATTGATTCAACTTTTGAATAAAATCTCAAAATCAAAACAAAGAAGAGAAAAGACAAAAAACCAAAACTAAAGAAAAAGTGTACAAACTGAAGATAAAATATATACAAGAAACAATGAAAACAATTCAGCTAGGTTCAACATAGTGTTTCAAATGAGAACCATTAGTTGTGTAAGAAAACAATCACTCATATGTGTCTTTTAGTAAATAGGAGTTGCTTCCAACAACATAGTAAAATATATAAGGACCAAGCCATAACTTATGAAAATTTGAATTCTTACCTTTATTAGCATGCGCAGAATCCCATAGTAAATTTTTTTCATCAACTGCAAATGTAGTTGATTTTTCCCTTTTATCAAAAAATTTCTTAACAAAATGTTGTCTCTTTTTAATATTTTCAAGAGAAAATCTCCTCTTTTCTTCTAAAGCTAGCAGATCATGAATTCTTTGAGGGATATCAGTACAGTTCAACTATTCTTCATGCAATGATAATCTAAGAGAAGTTAATTCAAGTTCCACAAACATTACTGCTTCTTGGCCATATAATAACTGAAAATGCGTATGGACAATACTTGTTTTTTTGATGGTACGGTCAGCCCATAATGCATAAGTAAGTAAAGTATGCCACTGACAAGGTTTATCATTTACGATCTTTTTAATAATTTTGACCAGATTCTTATTTGTTGATTCAACTTTCCCATTTCATTTTGGATAATATGTAGATGAAGTGAAGTGCTTCACTCCAAGTTTGTTGAGAATTTGGGTCAATTTTCTAGATATAAATGTTTTCTCATTATCAGAAATAATTCGTTTGAAATACCAAAACGAGAAAATATATTAGATTCTAAAAAGGAGATTACATGTTCATCTTGTGCATGTTTGAGAGGGACTACTTCAGTCCAATTTGTAAACCAGTTTGTTGTTGTCAAGAAAAAAATATGACCAACATAAGATGAAGGATTGATAGGTCCAATGAAATCCAATCCCCATTTAGAAAATGTATAGTTAGTTAGAATTGGCTGCAAAGGAATAACATAAAACTTTTCTTTGCCAATAAATTTTTGACATTCAATACAAGCATGTACACATTTATACAAATCTCAAAAATTGAAGGCCAGTAATAACCGGATCTCAAAATTTTATGAGCATTAACTTTGGCAGCAAGATGTCCACCAATGTGAATATTTGAATCTGCTGACCCATGAATATCTTTTAAAATCTTCTAGGTTTCTATATCGCCTACACAACATAACCACGGTTTGTCAACAGTCCTGCAAAAAAGTGATGTGTTCAAGATTAGAGATTTAGATCCCTCAAGTTGAGTCCTTCTACATTCGTGATATTCAAGGTTATTGATACATATTTCATAATGCAAATAATAGATTATATCTCGATACTAGGGATGTGCTGCTAATTCAAGTTTATCGTATTCAATCAGAAATAATACAGACAATGCATCCTCATCATTTTCAGAAAAAAGTCCTAGTTCAGGGTGTTGAGTCAGGTGTAAGGCTAGATCACATCCCTTAATAGTGTTGGAATTTGTGATCATAAAATCATGTTCTTGTATCTTGGCAAGCCAATGTGTAAGCTTTCTAGATAAGTGTTTTTTTGAAAGAAAAAAATTCAACTGCAGGTAAAGGGACTTTTACCTAAGTATGCTTGCCTAAGATAAAGTGATGAAACTTTTCAATATCTTTAACAAGAGTGTAAATATGTTGTTCAATTAAAATCTATTTGAATTCATCATCAAATAAGCTCTGACTCATTTAACCTATTGTCCGCTCATTGTTTTGATCATCTTTCTAAATAAGAATGGTAGAGCCTACTTCTTCAGTGGCATTTGTGTAAATAATAAAATCTTTTTCAAAAACTGGCTTTCCCAAAACAGGTTCATAACTTATTGCTCTTTTGATTTCTATGAAAGATTTTTCAGTGAAATCATTCCAAGAAAAAGATCGATGTTGCTTTAACATATTATGTATAGGCTTTACCATTCTAGCAAAAATGGGAATGAATCTTCTAACAAAATTAATCTTACCCATGAAAGGTTGGATTTTTTTTTTAAATATTGGACATGAATATTCTGAATTGTAATAACCCTCTCTGGATAAATACTGATTCCTAAGTCGGATACAATATGTCCGAAAAGCTTTCCTGCAGTGACACCAAAAATAGATTTTGTAGGATTCAAAGACATTCCAAATTTTTTGCAATGAAGGAAAACTTGTTTTAGATGATCAAAATGATCTTATCGGTTTCTTAAATAAACAATTAAATGATCAATATGGATTTGAATTATTTTACCGATAAGATCATCAAAGGATATTTTCATAACTCTTTGAAAGGTAGCACCTGCATTAATTAAACCGAAAGGGATTCTTTCATAAGAAAAGGTACCCCAACGTGTGGTAAACGTGGTTTTATACTTGTCAATCCTCTTGAATTAAATATGATTGTAACTTGAAAATCCATCAAGAAGTGATATCATTTTTTATCCTTCCACTTGCTGTAAGATAAGTTCCATGTTAGGAAGAGTAAAATTATCCTTAACACTTGCCCTATTTAAGGAACACAAATCAACACATAATATTATGTCACCATTCTTTTTCTATACTAGGACAAGGTTATATACCCATTCAAAATATTTCACAGGAAAAATAATATGGGCATCACTGAGCTTTTCAAATTCCTTCCTGATTGTTGCTTCTAATGCACGATTAATATATCTTTGTATTTTCCTTATCGATTTTGCTTCTTCCTTGATAAGAATTGCATGATGCATAATATTAAGTTTAAAACCATGTAAATCCTCATAAGACCAAGCAAATACATCTTTAAATTCATTGAAAATATCCATAAGTTTATGTTTTTCTTTCTACGAACATTGAGCTCCAATCTTTAAAATATTTGGGTCTTCTTGAGTCCTAATGTTCATAGAGATAGTACTTTCAATTTTTATTTTTGACTCCTCTTCCTTTTATTTTTTGTTGCCAACATCACTTGATGAGAATGAGCTTTCTAGGGGAGTAAATCCCTTTGGGAATTTGTTGTCTTCTAGAGATATAACCTCTTTCCAATTTAATGGATCATTTTTCAAAAATGCACATAAACTTTCATCATGAGGAAAAACTTGCCAAGATTCTACATTATCAAAAAAATGAGGAAGATATAAGGAAATAAATGCAAAATCAGGCCTTTCAAGAAGTGTTTTCCTTGTAGGACTAGCTACAAAAAAAACAAGCCTATCAACCATAGAATTTAGATCTCTCATGATATGAGTAATGTTGAAAGATATAATATTGGAGATTAATTTCCAAACTGCCTATGTATACCTCTTTAGCAATTTGTTAGATGGGGTGTAGATTATTGTAACCATATTTACAATAAGTTTGGAATCCCCCAAAACATAAAGATGATAACAACGAAGATTGAAAGCATTTTCAATTCCAAGAACCAAGGCTTCAAATTCTGTAACATTATTAGTACATGCAAATTCCAATTTGTAATATAAATTGTGAGTATTTCCTACAGGTGAATACAGTACAATGTTGGCTCCATTACCTTTACTTGAGCACACTCCATAAAAATACATGTTCCACGTTCCATCTTCAGGATTTGGAAGATGTGTAACATACTCATTATCTTCCTCTAGAATTTTTTTTTATACACCAATGTCTTCTTCAATGTAATTAACATGTGGTTTTGGAAGAATCTCTATGAATGGTGAGATTCATCCTTCCAGAAGAACAATGATATTCTTTCCATTCTTGGGAAGGGACATGTGTGTCCCATCTAGTGAAATGTATCCACTGATTAAAACTTTCCAATATCTACGCAAGATAATATAATAATTGCTAAATGGAATATCATTCACTTGAATATTATAATCTCAGGATGAGCACACAAAACCAAAGTTACACCATTTGTTTCACCAATAGTGGATTATTGTTGACTATTGTAACATAGCATATTCTTTGAGTTTTCATTAGTACATGAAATACCTAACTCTTCCATGATAATATTAGACATAACATTGGGGCCTGATGCTCCGTCAATTAGATAACAACGTGCAATATTATTCATAATCTTTACAAAAATGTAGAAAGGAGGATTTTTTTACATATTTTCTAGGATTATATACACCTACTTTATTTATATACATTCCTTCTTCATTATGTTCTTCATTCAAACTAGAAACAATGGAAGTTTTACCTTCCATGAAATCTTTCAGATGCCTTTGTTGTTCAGGGATGGTGACCATGTCCAATGAGGATGCATTTGTTTTGATTGTAGCCAATTTTTTCAAGATATTGTATTTAGATGAAGACAATGAGGTAGAAACCTATTGACTCTGAGTACTCCTTGTAATTTGATAATTAGTTTGCCGAGAGGACGCACTAGGAGAAAAAATGGTTTTGGGAAGACCTCCTTTGCCCTTGTTTTGATAAGATTTGTTTCGAGTGTCAACCATCATGATATTCTATTCTTGAGCCCAATCTAAGGAAACAATTTTTGTATCATTTATTTTTTGAAATATTCTCTCTCTCACATTCTTTTTAATATCACAAGTATTTTTATTGTGATTCTCCTCGCAAAAATTACACCAGGTTCTTGAGAGAATAACCTTAGACTGAAAATTATTAGTTTGGTTCCTAAAGGAAGCTTGGGTGGATGTTTGAGTGGAAGTATAAGTGGAATTCACCCCTTTTATTTCAAAATAAATCATTTGATTGCTCATATCCTACACTAGTTGTAACATAGTTGACATGTTGATTTGTTTGACATAGTCTTCGATAGGAAGCCCTGTTCTTTCCAACTACTCCTCAAAAACTATAAAAAAGTCTTTAATGCAGATCCTAGATTGTTAGCATTTTTTCCTCTATTCTATGACGATATGTAGAAGGTAATGTGTTATAATAATGCATTAATGCAGCTTGATTGTGTGGTCTAATGATCTCTGGAATCTAATTGTATAATTTAGTGAAATGTAAGTTAAAAGATTTAATTGTTTCACCGTTATTGTAGACAATATTATTGTAATCTTTCAAAAAATTTAGTAGACTTTGAGTTTGTCCATAGGTTGATCTGAACCAATAAAATATTTCATCCCAAGTTTTAAATATCTTAGACGGTAATTCAAAGAAATCGGTTGCAACCTTTCCTTCCAAAGAATTCACAAAAATTCTCATGCAAGTATCATTTTCATTTGTTCCAATATTATGGCATGCATTTGAAAAAGAAACAAGATTCTCATCAACTGAAATGGTGCCATTATTAGAAAATTTAGGTAAATGGTATTTGAAATTTGGAAGAGGTCTAGTCGATGGAGCTAAATCTAAAGGAGAGAACACATGCCATGGAGTAGTATTTGCATCCTCCTCAAATTGAAATAAAATGTATTGTTTGATAACTTTCGTGGGATTTGTGGTTTATTGGATATGATTATAATGACTATACATGCTTCTGATTAAAGAAGAATATAAAGTTTGAGATGAAGTATATCTTCTAGTACTACCAGAACCACTAGAAGAAGTCATTGTAGGTTTCCTGGGAGGAAACTATATTGATACACTTATTACATCAGTCTCATAATCCAATAATGATCTTCTAAGCCTTGGATAAAGATTCTTTAGACTGCTTTTTTCCTTCCTATTTCAAAGAAATTATCGAATTTAGGAGGCTAACCTTTTGTTCGTCTTGAATAACATGATTGGGTGGTCATATGGAAACCTTCTATTGAGGAGGTTGATTTCGAGCCTACATTTGAATGGATTCTCTTTGTTCTTATATCTCAATCTCACGAGCAATAGTTTCCCAAGAATGTTTAAGTTCTTCATGAGTGGAGGCAGTTTATAGGATAAAAAAAAAAAGACTTGAAGAAATGTTTCTTTGGTCACGAAGACAAAAAATCAAGTTTGGACGTTGAGGAGTAGGCAAAGTCATGAATTAAAACAATAAAAAAGGAAAATAAAGAATAATAACTAGAGAGTAAAAAGTCACTCCCCAGTATGGCCACCAAATAAATGTTGATGGGAGGAATGGTTAAATCCTCACTCAAACATTTTTTAATCTCACTAGGCTAGGTGAGATAGGTGGGATTATCACCCTGGGCTTATATCTTTTCAAAAATCTCAATCAGACCTCAAGAAATAAATTCTTGAATCTGATACTATTATAAAATATGTATGCTGTATAAAATAAATTTGAAAACAAAAAAAATTATTGCAAATGAAATTTATAAACAATTGAAAAATTAAGTGCAAGATAACATAAATATGAAAAATTCAGTGCACAATAAGTCTAAAAAATGAGAAGAGATCAACATATGATTTTATTGATATCATTATGAGTTACAACCAAGTTTCTATTTACAAACCCATGCGAGAGTTTGGATCAGAATTAGACTTAGAATTCTAAGATGTAATTGAACTCATACATAGACAACTGGTATCTCAAAGAAAAAGACTAAGACTGAAAATTGAACTGGATCAATCCGAGTTACAAGTGCATCATAGTCTTAACTCTGCAAAACTAGCATTAATCAACACTGAAACTAAATTCATAACTTCTAATAAAGACTAAACAAACTATAAATATGAATGAATGACCTTTGGAGCATGTTAATAATCAATGCTTCCCAGTCCTTTATTTCACCACCTTTAGAATAACCTTGCTATCAACGCAATAACTCAGATCTGAAGAAACTAAAGAATGAATGAATGAATAAATATTCTCACTTGAGGAAAGAGTAAACCTTATCAAAAGTATCTCTCTCTATTTTCTCATGTCCTATTGTTTGTCCTTTCTCTCCTCCTTTTATGTCTTCAAAAGTAGTTTAAGTGGTTCAACTACCTTTTTGTTATAAAGTTAAA
>SNQJ01S0001850.1:204048-236985 GCA_010110895.2 Picea sitchensis
TGTGTGTGTGTGTGTGTGTGTGTGTGTGTGTGTGTGTGTGTGTGTGTGTGTGATAAAAGGAATTGTAATTTGTGAAAAATGGTAAAATAACAAAAATGGATGAAAGTTCATGTTCACTGTCTATTCAAATATCAATCATGATGGAATCATTTAAAACCTTTAATCACAAAATCATGTTTTCACATGCTAAATAAATATCATTTTTATAATATATCTTACTATTCACAAAAAATAATTCTTCATCATTCAAACTGTAGGCCAAATATAACACATGTCCTTTAATTACACAGACAAGGGAAAATAATGTAAAAATGAATTTTTATATGAGCGGGATATATGGGGAAAAATGTTAAGTCCATGTAACAACTTTAAAAACGCAGCCAACACATTTACCATGCCAACACACAATTGTTTCTTTTTATTGGTCAATGATATCCATCATAATCATAATATACTTACACCAATTCCCATTCATCAGTGCCATCCAATCATGACTGTAGATCAATAACAAAGTGAGGGTATGTGAAAACGAGCCAGTGCAAAGTCAACAAAGAATGATAGGTTCACTTCCACCATCATAACCAAACCTTTTACACTGAGGCAAAGTCATGGCACATATCCCAACTCAAATTTTATTAAGATATATAACAATTTTAAAACCCCAGTGAAGGAAACAACAAATCAAAACTCTTTGCTCATAATCCAAGTTATTAACGAGAGTTGAATCCCAAACCTTAAGACAACAAAAAAA
Source organism: Picea sitchensis (assembly GCA_010110895.2). NCBI lineage: Eukaryota > Viridiplantae > Streptophyta > Pinopsida > Pinales > Pinaceae > Picea > Picea sitchensis. The sequence goes on from SNQJ01S0001850.1 coordinate 204,800, forward strand.
AATCAACTTTGCTCATAGAAAAATGAGTTGGGTTTTGAATTGCATTGACAACGCAGGTAAAATAAAATACTGAACAACATGTACCTTTTAAACTTTTGAACAATGAGAGGCTTGTCACATATTCCCAACAGAATTTGCATGGGTTTTAATTCAAATGAACTTAGGTTCGAATCTCTTCTTGTATGAATAGAAAAAAAATGGGGTTTTACCAGTCTCTCCATTACAAAAATATGAGCCCGAGTTCGAACCCATTTGGGGACATGAGTAGAGAAGAATGACCCAAGTCAAAACAAAAGAAACCAAACAACATGCGTATAACAAAAACCTTTGAAAACAATAGCATGTTGAGATCACATCAAGTTTCATCACCATTTCACAACAAATGACCATGGGTTCAAACTCTTTTATTGCCCGTGCATACCACAAAAATGGGTTTGACCCATTACTTTCAAAACTACATAGCTTGTATAATTGAAAGTAAAGAACTAGATTGGGTTCAAATATTTGTCTCTTTGCATGCAATGGCAAAGATAGGTTCGAATCATATCCAATTTCCACCAATTGCAAACTTTCATCAACATAAATGAAAGACATAAGATGGAAAATGAGAGAATGGACAGTGACCAATAACAATTGAAAACTAGACCACCATTTACATCCAACAACCACCAATCATTTCATTATATTCCTGAAATAATTTTCTAAAAAATGAAAGACAGGGAAAGCGAAAATTTTAACATTCAAGACTTGCCAACCAGAGCCAAAAAATTAACCATTACAAACAAATTACATGCAAAATATGCTCAGGAGTTGGAGTACTTATTGTGTCCAATAGTGAGTTTCTGGAAGAGTTGAGATGATTTCCACAATGACCAGGCATGTTCGTTATTCATACCAAGCATAGCTCTGTTCTACAGATTGAAAAATGCAAATGGAATAACCCTAGTTCATTGAAAGTTGGTAAAGCACGAACTAACTCAACATTAAATACCACGTCCTATTGAAATAAATGGATGGAAAACTCATTCACATTCAATACCATATGAGCATGCCAAATCAACATATGAAACACATAACCATAAACTCATTCCATGTGAACCTCATCACAACCAAGTCTCATCATATTCAACTCACGTATCATAATACCATGCATTATATCAACCTCAAAATATATGTCATTCCAATCACCATCAATCAAATAAGTTCGTATATCCATATGAGTAAACATGGATTATATATTTTCACATATTCAATCATATATGATATTCCATGTCATGTAACATATATCATGTGCTTTGTTAAACCCAAGGTTTATACCATTTTCCATCACATTATCACTATGCCAACCCTTTATGTGTATGAAGAACTAAAATTTTCATGCGTTGCATTGCTATGCATGATTTATATTTATTTTCCATATAAAAAATGACCTATGTGTATATACCAAACTCAAAGCAGACCATGTAAGCTATATAAACTCAAATTTGTAACCCTTATGCTTTGAAAATATTTTCACCATGCATGTAATCATACAAATATAACCAACCTTATGCAAATTCACTTAATGAGTATCAAATTTATGTCATGATACCAATAAGAAATAAACAAAGTTACCACCCTTTGATGCCTCTTGTGAAACTACCATTTTCCATATTCAAATGCAAACAAGCATTTGACACCATCTAGACATGTGTGATGACAAAAAATAAAACCTGAATCGTTGTACCATAATGAAACACCATAACTGATATGAAGACAAAACATGTTGAGGGAAATGTTAAGTCGAAAATAATGACCCATATGTTTTCTTCTAGGGGACCTTCCCTATTATTATTATTATTAAAATAAATGTATAGACAATCATTGCAATAATTTACAGGCTATATTAGTAGCTAACAAATTTTTTAGTCAACACCTATCTACACTGAGCAGTGTGTGATGAAGAACTCCTAAATGCATTCAGGTGGATGAAAGTGGTCTAGCATCAATTGAAGGTAAGTTACCTAACCAAACTATTTGTTATCATTTCTGTTTTTTTTGTTGGTGATCTTGAACCATGTGACTAGCGAGGGACTGACTTATGGATGAGATGCCACAACCCAGGAGCATCTAAGCCATCAAAGTCACCTGGGGATTGCACTCGGCCTGGACCGCACCAACCCTTAACATGGATGGATTTTGAGGTGTCCCTAGAAGTTTCGAACCGATGACTTTCACTTACAGAGTGCCTTAACAACACACTCCCTCATCGACTTCTCTAGACCTCGGGGAAAACTATTCGTTATCATTCATATAAAGTTATCAAAGAATATTTTGAACCAAAATATGATGCAACTAAATGTCAATTATTTTTGTCTTTATTAAAATATAGGAGTTTTACCAATACTAGGAGAATTATAGGCATTAGAACAATCAAAATTTCAGAAACAAATCATCATATTGTTATAAAACTTGTGGATGATTTTCAAAAAATTTCTAAGAAAACTTGTTCTAAAGACCGTAATGCAACTCGACGTGTCTTGTCACAATCAATTGTTACAAGATCACAAGAACACATTGATTGCTCAAACAAACATCTCATCTCATGAAATGCAATATCAAAACCCTTTGAAAGTATTCTAATCACTGAGATAGCCTCGACATAGGTGGCCAAACATATTTGTGGACCTTCATCGGTAGGCTACCTTGTTCTAACATGAAGTTAATTGGAGTAGTCAAGGGATTAGTACAAACTTTCTCGCATGTGAACACTAGGCCTTCTTCCAACCAAAAATATGTACTAAAATTGAGAATGGGATATAGGGACCATGAACCCCACATTAAACACTTTCTTGACAAGAAATATATAGAATTGTATGAGAGATTCAGGAATGTACATAGTGCATTTAACTTAGTCCAAATATCTTTCGAGAAATGCAAGCCTTGGTATGTTCGAATAAATACAATGTGTAACACATGTTTTTGTCGATACCACATTGAGTATGGTTATTATTATGACACTTCTCTCTCTCTCTCTCTCTCTCTCTCTCTCTCTCTCTCTCTCTCTCTCTCTATATATATATATATATTGTGTATTTCATAACACCCATGTACATGAATGGTTAGTTGTATTTCGTCATCATTTATAAAATTTATTCATAGCATCTTCTGTACAAGGCCAAAGGGTTGTACATTCTATCAAAAAGCTTGCTTAGATGGGACATGTCCTAGGTGTTGTGGAATGGCATTACTGAACAAACGCATCCATGTGAGCGATGAGTATGAATTGGGGAGGAAGGAGGTTGAATTGCAAATCTTTAAATATGTTACGTATGATTGATGGAGGGTATGAAAGAAAAAAAATACAATTGATGACTTCCTAGGTACGAGTATGTGACTTCATCAAGGAATTCTTCCAAAATACCCAACAATATGTTCAACATGTCCATGTGGCTTGATGGCATGATGAGCATTTTAGAATAGATAGAGATAAATTTCACGTTGGTACTATCTTATTAGTGGTTGCTTTTGTTGAAAACTACACCCTTGAACTAAAAAATGAGATTCAAATCCATTATTATCACTTGGAGTAGGTCAAGATAATGGTCCATATGACATACGGGCATGGGCCAAATAGTAACAAATAAAATAGATTTATATTGAATGAGTGTCACTTCTACATAAGTGACGATCGATGCCATGACTTAGCTTATGTGCAACATTTCTTTCAGTTATTTTACAATCATCTAAAGGAGAAGAACATACAAATGAATCAACATTGGATTTGGTTAGATGGTTGCATAGGCTAGTTTAAAAATGCCTGTGTATTTCAATGGTTGTGTATGTTGCATAAAAAACACAAGGTACCACATATTTGGAACTATTTTGAGACTGAGAGTGGGAAATGGGAGAATGATGGAAGAGATTAGGTGGAAGAACATGGAAGGACAAATAACATAAGCATTATTTGCAAGAGGATTCTCCTAGGAAATAAATGAATCTAAGTCATCACATGGGAGATCTAAATATAAGGGTAGATATAAATCTCCTGAAAAGTTTGTAAAGGTATGCTGGAGATGCGGAAAATAAGGGCACTACAAAAAGTAATGTATATCCAAAAGTGTTGAGAGAGGGAAGTGATCTGATGATGCTCCTTCTACATAAGAAAATACCTCCACAAAAGAAGGAGGGGATGTGTACTTGGCTTCTTCACGCACACATGCATATAATGAGGCATCGTTGGTTGAATCAGGTGCATCCTTTCATATGAATCCTCATAGTGAGTGGTTTTCCAAATATGAAAGGTATGATGGAGGTGATGTTTTACTAGGTGATGACTCAACAAAAAAAAATCATAGGATGAGGAAAATTCAAGTTCAAGCTCATGGATGGAAGGATTAGAACACTCCCTGGTGTTTTTCACATTCCAAGATTGGACATAAATTTGATTTATGTAAGAAAAATAGAGGATGTAGGGGTAAAAACAGTGTTTGAGAAAGAAACCTACAGGATGGTTTGAGGAGAAATGGTATTGTTGAAGGGAGTTCGAATTGGAACTCTGTATAAGATACAAGGAAGTACTATTAGCGATGGGTTTAATAGTTCCATTGTTCCTGATATTGGAGTTGAAGAAGAAAAACTTCCTACATTTTCTAAAGAAAAAGGCTATGTTGTGGCATCTAAGACTGGGGAATATTAGAGAGAAGGGCCTTCGACTACTACACGGTAAGTGTATGGTTTAAGGTATGTCTAAGTACTCTCTATATTTTTATTTCTGTGAACATTGCATATATGGGAAGTATAATCAGGTAAAATTCCCTCTGGTGCATCAAGGGAAGAGGGAATTTTACAGTTGGTGCACAATGATGTGTTTGGACCTGTGTCAGTTCCATCATTGGGAAAATATGTTTAATATGTCTCATTTATAGATGATTTCTCAAGGAATACATAAATATATTTCCTCAGGAAGTAATCTGAAGTCTTTGATAGGTTTAAAGAGTTTAAGGCTCTTGTGGAGAATCAAACAGAAAAAATAATTAAGGTGATAAGGACAGATAATGATGCAGAGTTCTTTGGAAATGAATTCGAAGAATTTTGTAAGAAGTGCAATATAGAAAGGAAAAATAATAATCCATATACCCCTCATCAGAATGGAGTTTCATAAAGGATGAACATGATGAGGATGGAAAAAGAAAGGTGGATGCTCAATGGTGTCGGGTTATGATAAGAATTATGGGCATAGGCAATGGGTACTGCATGTTACTTGGTTAATCGATCACCCTCATATTCACTGGATGAAAAGAGTCCACATGAGGTATGGACTGGTAAGAAACCCTCTCTTACACATCTCAAGGTATTTGGTTGTGATTCCTATGTTAACGTTCAAAATGAAAACAATATTAAGCTAGATAAAAATGATGAAAAGTGTATCTTTATTGGGTATAAAGATGGTCTGAAAGGTTATAAGATTTGGAGCCCATAAACTAAGAAGGTAGTGTATAGTTGAGATGTGGTATTTAAATAAATCAAATATGTTGTCAACCAGTAATTCCTACCAAGGAAGGAAGAGCCAGATAAAATAGATTTTGAGTTGAAGGATAATGAATCAGACTCCACAAAAAACCATGAATAATAAGAAGAAGATCCTCATATTCCAGTATTGAGGAGATTAGTTTGGGAAAGAAGGAAACCAGAAATGTATACTCCACCCGATTTCTTTTCAAATTTTTCTTTGTTTATTACTAAAGATGATCCTAGAATTGTTAGGAAGGTAGTGGATTTAGAGGATGGAAAACTCTAGAAAAAGGCCATGATTGAAGAAATGGCAGCCTTGGACAAAAATGAGGATTGGGATCTAGTGGAGTTGAAATTGGAAGAAATCACATTGGCATCAAATGGGTGTTTAATAAGAAGATGAATATATAAGGAAAAGTCGAGAAAAACAAATCTTGGTTAGTTTAAAAAGGTTATTCTCAGGTAAAGAGAATTGACTTTGGTGATATTTTTTCTCCTATTTCCAAGTTAACTTTAATTAGATTTCTTTTATCTGTTTTTGCTGCGTTTAATTTTGAAGTAGAATAGATGGATGTGAAGACAACATTCCTACATGGGGATCTGGAAGAAGAAATCTACATGAAGCATACAAAAGGATTTGTTGTGAAGGGAAAGAAAGAGCTGGTATGCTGGCTGAAAAAGTACTTGTATGGGTTAAAGAAATCACCAAGGATGTGGTATCAAAAATTTGATACTTATATGTTGGGACTTGGTTTCACAAGGAGAAAAGAGGATCAATGTGTGTATTTCAAATTAATTGGTGATCATCTTATTTATTTAGTATTGTATGTGGATGATATGTTGTTGATCGAAAACGATAAGGAGATTATCCAGGATGTGAAAACTCAGTTGTCCTCTAAATTTGACATGAAGGATATTGGTGCTGCAAATTTCATTTTGGAAATGTAAATTAAAAGATATCAGGAAAACATAGAACTATGTTTAAATTTGAGGAAATATGTCGAGACAATATTGCAAAGGTTTAATATGCAGGAATGTAAACCAATCAAGGTCCCTATTATTGTAGGTGTAAATTTATCTGTGGATCAATGTTCCAAGACATAGGAAGAGGAAGAGGGCATGTCATGTGTTCTATATGCGAGGTTGGTTGGTAGTTTGATGTATGCAATGGTCTGTACTAGACTGGACACTGCACATGCAGTGGGAGTTTTGAGCAGGTATATGTCAAAACCAGGGAAGGAGCCTTAGCCAACAATAAATTGGGTTTTTGGGTATTTGCATGGAACTACTAGTTATGGATTGTGCTACCAAGAAAAACCAGGTTTGGACAGAGTGTTGGAAATACATGGGTTTGTTTATGCAAATTGGGCTAGAGATATGGATCACAGGATATATACAAGTGGGTATGTGTTTAACCTATTTGGAGGAATAATTAGTTGGATGAGAAAAAGATAGTCTGTAGTGGAACTCTCAACTACAAAAGCTGAATACATGGAAACCACTCATGCAAGCAAGGAAGCAATATGGTTACATAGATTGTGTCAGGTATTGGGTTGGTACAACAAAATGTAAGGATAGATTGTGACAGTCAGAGTGCAATATTATTGGCAAAGAACCCAACTTATCATTAAAAGACAAAGCATATTGATGTTCAATATCACTTTGTGAGAGACATGGTTGAAGAAAAGAAAGTGTTGTTGATGAAGGTGGACACTTTGAAGAATGTTGCAGATTCATTAACAAAATCCGCGGGCACTGAGAAGTTCTCTTGGTGTAGAATATCTATGGGCATTGATTCCCTGGATTGTTGACTATGTAACCTTGTAACCCCATGTATGCAAAGAAAAGAACAAGTGGGAGAATGTTGGGTATGTGTTATATTATTTTCACAACTAGATATAGTTTTTTCATTGCATTGGGTGTGNTCTATGGGCATTGATTCCCTGGATTGTTGACTATGTAACCTTGTAACCCCATGTATGCAAAGAAAAGAACAAGTGGGAGAATGTTGGGTATGTGTTATATTATTTTCACAACTAGATATAGTTTTTTCATTGCATTGGGTGTGGGGGGGGGCTAGCATACCCCCCCCCTACCCAGGGGGTCACAAGGGGGCGGGATCCCCCACAAAAAAAATGGCATTTTTTTGCGTCCGTTTTTGGTGGTTTTTCAACACATTGTTTTCGTCGATGGTTTTCTAATTCTGGTTAAGGAATTAGGGTTGTTGACTAATTCAGGTCAATGTATTGGGGGTTTTGGATGCCGCGTGATCCTATGTATTTTATTGTATTATAAAAAATGAATATATTATGAATAGAATATGAGAGGTGCGTCTCTAAACAAGTTTTTGGTTTTCCCAATTTAGGTTTCTAGGGTAAAAATCTTTGTGTATTGTGTGTGTGTGTGTGCCATTGTATCTTTTCTATTTTTATTGAAAATCTGTTTGCAAAAAATAATTGTACAAGGTTAAAATATACATAAATGAGCATAAGAAATGGTAGGTTCTCTCTATATTCATCCCTTACATGCCTAGAATGGTGTAACAATGCTAGGGTTTCATTAAAACATGTGTGTTAAATTCCAAGTAGAAGGACAATAAACTATAGAGCATTGATTGTTGCAATAGAAATTTTAATAAAAACAATGATACTTCAATAGTGATAATTTTATAACAAAAACAAGGAAACTTGCTTCAATTCAACAATGTAAGCATGGAGATTATGCCCAATACTAAGTAGAATGCAAGTAATATGTTAGAAAATGATTATATACTTGAGTTATTGTGAAAGCAAGTTAATTGGATGCAATTTTCTCAAGCCCTAATGGTTGTAACAACATTTATAACAACAAAAAATAACTGACCAAATTCAAGAAAACTAACCCTCTCTCATGCCATGATGGACGTGAAGAATGTCAATGTGGTGAAACATACCATAATGTTGTTGGAAAAATATCTCCAGGATGTTGTTGAAAAAATGGTGGTTTTGTTGTTTTTACAACACAAACCACCAAGAAAATTCCACATACATAAATCAATAGAATTCCACATGCCCATCTTTCCTAAGTGATGTGTAATTCAGTGTACACATCCCTTGATCATACAACCTTGATACACTAGACAACTTATCCTCTTCTCTTCCATCACCATAGGAGATACCATGCTTACACCGTTTCTCTATGCCCATGATACCATACAACATACCCATGCTACTCTATCATCTCTAAAAGAATATACAAAGTTTCATCCTCTTTTCACTCCAAGACTACAAATATTTAAGCATTGTAGATGGACAAAGATTTATGAAAAACATAACAATGGTGCTCATATTCCTAGTTCAAGGCCAAATATAACATACAAATGTCTAATGTGGTTGTTCGAAGACTACTTCATGAAGCTTGATCCTTGTAATATTAAAATAGGGCCTAAGCAATGTAATTACACCAAGATTTGAAACCATACCATGAAATATCTATAACAATGAAATATAACACACCAAAGGGTCCCCATTGGCACCTTTACTAGCATCACAAAGTGTAGTAGGGTTTTCAAGCACTCCACATCAAGCACTCCAAGTATAATACGGTTTCCAAATTCCAAAAAACCTTATCAAGATCAAGTGCTTCTTTACTCCTCTAAATTTTCTCCCAATATCTAGAAAATTTCTTCAATAACTATAGCATTGAAGGTAATGAGAGAAAATGCAAATGAAGAAGAGTGTAAAAGCTTGAAGTATTCTCATGTTTTTTATTTTTTATGGTTAATGGAAAATTTCCTCAATGTTGTTAGTATTCTTATACAATTAGTTCATGTGCACATCCCACTCATCCTATGCTGCTCGGTTTTGAGAAAGGGAATTATCTCCCTTTTATCATCAACCCACTAATCCTAGCACCATATTGGTGTATGCACCATTTTATGTGTCACTTAGTGAAAAATTCCCAAAAAATCTTAGACATCTTGTCTCTATGAAGCCCCACTTGATTTAATGTGTTATGAGAATTATCGATTCTTGTCAATATGGGAAATGACACCTTCACTAGCATCACAACAGACCAACCTACATGTTGAAACAATTATTGCATTGAGATTTTATGCCCCCAGACCAAATTATCAATGTGTCCATGAATGGCTTGAGGAGGAGAGTTGAAACTCACCATAAAACTATATTCAGGCCTTGGATGGATGAACCATTAGTTTCATTGGACGTAGGGCACCATATTACAGCTCGGGACACCCCTCCCCTATGATTTTGTTGCCTAAAAAATAGCTTGTTCGAAGATCTCCAAAACCAGGGTTTTTCTCACTAAGAGACAATGCAATTTATGAACTAGGGGTTGATTTTGAAGAACATTGTGTCGAGATATTGTGGGTAGCATGGTCACATGGGCCTTGTCCAAACACACTTGCAAGATCTTACATAACTCAATTATTCTGCTTGGTTTGGATTTTATGCTCCCGAACCAAATTGTCATTGTGTCCCTAAATGGATTGAGGGGGCGAGTCACAACTCACGATAAAACTCTAAATGGTCCTCAAATGGAAAAAAACATCAATTGCATTGGACTCAGTGCACTATATTACACCTAGGGGTACCCCTCCCCTATGATTCCATTTCTTGGAAATAGTTTGTTCGAGGATCTTCAAAACTAGGGTTTTTCTCAGTAAGGGACAATGCAATTTCTGAACTAGGGGTCGATTTTGAAGAACACTGTGTCGGAAAATTGTGGGTAGCATGTTCACATGGGCCTTGGCCAAGCATACTTGTGGGATATTACCAAACTAAATTATGCCACTTGGTTTGGATTTTATTCACTAGGACCAAATTGTCAATGTGTCCCTAAATGGCTTGAGGAGGCAAGTTGTAACTTGCCATACAACAATAACCAAGCCTCAGATGGAAAAACCATCATCTTCATTGGAATTGGGGCATCATATTACAGCTAGGTGCACCCCTCCCCTGTGATTCCTTTCCATTAAAAATAAATTTTTTTGAGGATCTCTGAAACTAGGGTTTTTCTCAATAAGGGAAAATGCAATTTTTGAAGTAGGGGTTGATTCTGAAGAACATTGTGTCGGGCGATTGTGAGTAGCATGGTCACATGGGACTTGGAAAACCACACATGCAGGAGCTTATGGAATTCAATTATGCCACTTGATTTGGATTTTATGCCCCTAGACCAAATTGTCAATGTGTCCCTAAATGGTTTGAGGAGGTGAGTTGCAACTCTCCATAAAACTCTAATCGGGCCTCCGATGGATGAAACATTAGTTGCGTTGGAATCGAGGCATCATATTACAACCAGGGGAACCCCTCCCCTTTGATTCCTTTTCCTAGAAAATAATTTGTTCGAGGATCTCTAGAACTAGGGTTTTACTCAGTAAGGCACAATGCAATTTCTGAACTAGGGGTCGATTTTGAAGAACAAGGTGTTGGGAAATTATGGATAGTGTGGTCATGTGGGTATTGGATAAAAAAAACTTGCGAGAGATTACATATCTCAATTATGCTGCCCGGATTGGATTTTATGCGCCCGAACCAAATTGTCAATGTGTCCCTAAATGAATTAAGGAGGTGAGTTGCAACTCGCCATAAAAATCTAACCCTGCCTCGGATGGAAGAATCGTCAGTTGTGTTGGAATACTAACACTGAATTGTAGATAGGGGTACCCCTACCCTATGATTTCATTTCCAAAAAAATAGTTTATTCAAGGATCTCTGAAACTAGGGTTTTTCATAGTGAGGGGCAATGCAATTTTTAAAATAGGGGTCGATTTTGAAGAACATTGTTTTGGGTGATTGTGAGTAGCGTGGTCACGTAGGCCTTGTATAAATACACTTGTGGGAGATTATGGAACTCAATTATTCCGCTTGGATTGAATTTTATGCCCCCAGACCAAATTATCAATGTGTCCTTGAATGACTTTAAGAGGCGAGTTGCAACCCGCCATATAACTCTAACTGTGCCTTCGATGGATGAACCGTCAATTTTGTTGGACTACTGAAACTGGATTATATCTAGGGGAATCCAACCCCTATGATTCCATTGCATAGAAAATAGTTTGTTAGAGAATCTCCGAAATTAGGGTTTTTCTTAATAAGGGACAATGCCATTTCTGAACTAGGGGTCAATTTTGAAGGACACAGTGTCGAGAGATTGTGGGTAGAGTGGTCACATGGGCCTTGGCCAAACACATTTGTGAGAGGTTATAAAACTCAATTATTTCGCTTTCTTTGGATTTTATGCCTTCAGACCAAATTGTTAATGTGTCCCTTAATGGCTTTAAGAGGCAAGTTGAAACTTGCCATAAAATTCTAATTGAGCCTCCGATGGATGAATTGTCAGTTGTGTTAGACTTATAACACCAGATTATATCTAGGGTAACCCCTCCCCTATGATTTTGTTTCAAAAAAAAATAGTTTGTTCGAGGATCTTCGAAACTAGGGTTTTTGTCAATAACGGACATTGCAATTTCTAAACTAGGGGTTGATTTTGAAGAACACTATGTTGGATGATTGTGGGTAGAGTTTTCACATGGGCCTTGGCCGAACACACTTGCGAGAGCTTATGAAACTCAATTATTCCGCTCAGATTGGATTTAATGCCCCCGAACCAAATTGTCAATGTGTCCCTAAATGGATTTAGGAGGCAAGTTGCAACTCACCATAAAACTCTAACTGGGCCTCCAATGGAAAACAATTTCAGTTGTGTTGGACTCTTGACATCAGATTACATCTAGGGGCATCCCTCCCCTATGATTCCATTGCCCAAAAACTGTTTTTTTCGAAAATCTTCATAACTAGTGTTTTTCTCAATAAGGCATAATGCAATTTCTGAACTAGGGGTCGATTTTGAAGAACATTGTGTTAGGTGATTGTGGGTATCATGGTCACACAGGCCTTGGCCAAACACACTCGCAGGAGCTTAGGAAATTCAATTATGATGCTCGGATTGGATTTTATGCCCCCCCCAAAAAAATTGTTAATGTGTCCCTGAATGGCTTAAGGAGGCGAGTTGCAACTCTAACTGAGCCTCCGATGGATGAACCGTTAGTTGTGTTGGACTCCTGACACCAATTTACAAATAAGGGTACCCCTCCCTTGTGATTCCATTCCCCATAAAATGGTTTGTTTGAGGATCTATGGAACTAGGGTTTTTCTCAGTAAGGCACAATGTAATTTCTGAACTAGGGGTCGATTTTGAATATCATATCTTGTTATGTGCCCTTGTATACATATTTGTTTCATGATACAGAGGGAAATTCAATGCAATTTTAATTGGATAATCCCAAGGTTTTTATCTTAAAGTCTTATTTTTCCTTTAGCCTCCATTGAAGGTGTTGTAATGACTCTATATTCCCTAGAGGATGTTTTACTTGGATACGATTGGACACCCCTTGAAGAGATGATGGAACCTTCTTTCACCTTGGACATTGTCCTTTTCACCTTGGATGTTGAGAATTATTGATGATGAAATCGTGCACTATTATGGTTTGATGATGGTGGGGTTGACCTACCACTAGGGCATTCATTTTGATGATGAGATAGTGTCCTTTAATGATGACATGTGACCTTTTGATGAGAAGGTGTGACTTTTCACCATTATTTACACCTTTTGATGATGAGACATGGCCTTTGGAGGCCCTTTCACCCTTTTAGAGCAAGGTGTCACTCTCATTGTGGCATCCTACACTCACATGTTTCATCCCTGAGGGGATGTTTTTGTATATTATCATGTTTTATTATTGTTTGAGTCTATTTTGGGGGTTTCTACATGTCTAGTGACTTGGAAAAGTTAGTTAGTGGTAATAAGAGTCATTTAGTGGTGGAGGTTGGTGACCATTGTCATTAGGCCAAGATATTTCGTAAGGGATAGTGACAATCATCATTATATCAAGATCTTTGGTGATGGTTAGTGACCATAGATGTTATTTTGAGGTTTTTTTGGTGATGAGCATTAGGATATTGTTGCCAAGTTCAACTGAGAAAATAGGAATTATTGGTGGGCTTAAGAAGGTGTCACTAATTTTGTTTTCAAATATCCTATGCCTTGTAGGAACAATTTGGTGTTTTTTTATGAAACAAAATCTTGTAGTGTCCCCATGATGACAAGGAATAAATTGAGGATAATGCCACAAATGTTAGTGGTGAATTTGATAGAAGTTTCTAATGAACTAGTGGGAAGGACTTGCATCATCAACAATAGCAAGACAAGATAGTACATAGTAAATTTATGCCAAAAAGAGACTTAGGAGAGGGTTTTTTAAATGAACCCTGAGAATTCAAGGTGGTGTTTTCCACATGAAGAATAAGTTGGTGAGGTTAAATACTTTGCTAAATACTATCTTGGAGAAGAATGGGATATTGTGCACATTGGTGGATTGAATGAATATTGATATTGGTGGCAAGGTGAGACTTTCTCTAGTGATAGTTGTATATGTTAGTAATGAGGGAACTCATGAAGGCACATCCTTTTGTGCTAAGGAAAATGCACTAGTATTGATAGGCCATGAGGATGCATGGAGAGGCTATTGAGTAAATGTATGGAGAGACTAGCTCCAGAAAACATAAGAAAAATGAAGTTTTTGGTAGAATCTTTACCAATTATATAAGTAGTTGGATAGGTTGAACCAAACACATCAATAGTTTTGGAGATATTGTGGTGTGGTGTTGCGCCCAACCAATATCTGGTGGTCCAAGTCATTATATATATTAAGGTAGTTCTTGATGGAGCATATGAGGTGTTTCAAGAGTTGTTAGATGAACATGGCCACTACACGATTGAGGATGAATCCAACAATGAATAAGAAAATGATTATTTGAAGGAAATTGGAAAGCAATTGAAAAGGAGACACAAGTATGAATATTGATGAATCTTTAGATGAATGAGTTGGTATGTTTTATCTTGATGATGAAATTTGTGGTGGAAATAGTTGAAGATGGTAACCCTCCTCTTATCATTTAGACACGGTAAGTGAGATAGGTAAAGGTTGACCCCTCAAATAGCCTTTAGTTACCCCTAGGTGAGAGGGGTTAACATGGTTAAACCTAGTTCCACTTGATATAATTTACTAGAATCTATAGAAGAAGTAGGATGACACCTAGGGTCTATGAGATTATAAACTCTAGGGTTTGTTTCCTAAAAGGTTTGACATAGGATTATGATTGGATAATCCTAGGGTTTTGATATTCAAGTCTTCTTTTTCCTTTAGCCTCCATTGAAGGTGTTGTAGTGACTCCATATGCCAAAGAATTCAAGACAATGCTAGTCTTTATCATTTGAAAATGATATAAAACCCTAGTTTAGCTCTCTCTCTCTCTCTCTAATGATTTGCATTAATTGTTTGGAATCATCTCTAACATGGTCATTGCCGAAATAATTACATTTTCAGCCATGAGGGTTTGTCATATTGTACTCAATTAATATAGTTTCATGCTTTTGATTCATGCAATCATTGGTGGATGGTTTACAAGTCTTTTCATTTTCATTTGCCATATCTTCATTCACTTTATTACTGATTTATATATGGTATATTTTTGTTGTTGTAAACATGTTACATTCTTAAACATTACATGATTTGTTGGTACAAGTTGTAGTCTCTTTTTATCAACAATACATTTAATTACAACTATTCCTATAAATATTTTTAAATAAATACACATATCGTATAACGTTGTTAGTGTTTATGTCTGATGATGGAATATTGAAAATAAATCATAATGTTCCAATGCCAACAATTCCCTCTAGGACCTATGGAAATTGATGATATTGGTGTTGTTTCTCCCATGCAAAATCAAATTTCAACCATGTTTGTACTCAAACATGATGAGGAAAAATAAATGATCGATATCATTTTAATTGAGAGGAATTTGGATGGATAAATTTCCTTATTACACATAGACTATGAAAACCATGGTGCTTCCATGTACAATACATTAACTATTTTCATGGTTTTCAGTTGGTAGTTCTTAGTGCAATCTTTTGTTTCATGGATAGAATCAAGGGGTCAGCTAGGTGTGAGGGTTGGTGGATTCCACTCATTCTATTGGCCCTTTCCTCCACAACAATCATTCTCAACCTACTCCACTCGAGATAGTAGGTAGAGCCATTCCCAAGGCCATGAACCATCGTATTCTTGTCCAAAAATATAACTTAGCATTCATACATGATCCTTTTGGTGCCCATACTTAAAATTGTTTATTACATACTCAAGTTTAATCTCTAATGTGTTTGCTGATATCTCTAACTTGTTGGTCAACCATATCAACTGTGCAACAACCATGTCTTCAAACATATTTTGATTCCATACCTCTATTTCCCTTAGTATTTTGAATACCTATAATACCATTTATGTCTCAATAGTAGGATTCCATATCATTTTGGTTTTGTCACAATAGGATTTTGCTACTATAGTAGGAAGGTGATATATTGGTAGGATTCGATTAAGAAGTGTTGGTATCATCATCGAGAGAAATATTAGAAGAATCCATCAGATATTGGATGAGGAAGAATGCCCATGATATTCCAATGGAAGGAACTCGATGCAAATACTAAGACTTGTAAGATTAAGACATGATAAGGAATACGAGATGATTTATTTTATAGTGATAAGGAATGAAATGAAAATTCATGTATGATTTGTACTACAATCAATAAAAAAGCACGTATGATTTGTATTATAGTGGTAGGACATGCATGAAATGATTTATCTTATGGTAATAAGATAATTCATAATTAGGAATGTATAATTTTTTCCTTGGTAATAAGACATGCCATGGTAATTCATGTATGATTGTGTTATCAAGTCAAGACATGTTTGATTCATGTTATGAGGCCGATACATGTGATGCCATGCGTGGTTGTGTCAATTAAACATGTGATTAGTTATCATTCTTTAACATCAAACAAAAAAATACTGCAACTCATAAAACACATGCCATGAAATAAATAAATAAATAAATAAATAAATAAATAAATAAATAAATAAATAAATAAATAAATAAATAAATAAATAAATATATATATATATATATATTTCAAAATCATCTCAACTGTACATTTTTTACAAAATGGCAGATCGTGCCCAATACACAAAACAATCACAAGTGCCCAAACATGGAAAAGTGGCATATGGTGACATAGATACAAAGTGGCACTCATTGGTCACTCATTGACCACTATCACCCTCACAACTATCATGTGCATCCTGTAACTCTATATTTCTTCTCTTACTCAAAGAAACACCTCGAGTGGTTTGTCGCTCCAGAGACTAGACAAAGAAACAAAATTATTATAATTTTTTTTCCACAATGAATTAACAGACTTACAAAATGATACTTTATGATTCAAACTAAGAAAACTCACCGCATATGATACTGAAAATAGTGAGGGTGTTTCCCTCCTCCGTGACCCTAATCTTTTAGCAATTCCACCCTACAATAGTTACAAGGATCAAAACATGAAATTTAAACAAAAATCCATAAAATCAATTACGTTCATGATACATACAAATTCTTCAAGAAATGAGCTCACAATGAATAACTCGGGCAGTGATGGAGAGTTACTAGCGTGTGGAACAATCAACTATACAACATGATCCAAGGAAACATCTATTGTGGTAGCCTCAATGGGTGGCATAGTCTGGTATGCAATAGAGATGACTGGTGGGTCATGTATGGGTGTAGCCACTATGGATGCATTGGATGGAAAAGGTGGTGGGGGTGGGTGGCATATGGGTGCATCCACTATGAATGAATGCGATGGAAAATGTGGTGAGGGTGGGTGGCATACAGGTGCAGTCACTGTGGATGGATGGGATGACAAAGATGGTGGGGGTGGGCGACGATAAAACTCCATGGGTTTTACAAGCGATGGTAAAACCTTTGGGGTGGAAACAGGAATCCCAAGAGCTGAGGCAAGGTGGCCAACGAATGGACTACCCTTGTAGTTAGGGAAAAATGATGGGGGGAATGGCGACGATGGTGGTGGTATAGGTGACCTATACGTGAATGAAGTAGCCTACATACATATTTATAATATTTTTATTAGTACAAAAATGTAAAATTCAACCAAAACAATATAACAAATTTCATGTTTAAACAAGATTCAACGCAAAACATGATACATGTGAAGGGGGTGACTTGTTCATTCCAGGTGAAACAGTTCATCATTGTATGGTTCCACAACCTATAGAAACACAACAAAATTATATTTGAGGATGCCAAAGAATAAGAAAATCAATGTGGTGAATTTGTCAAAGGTGATACATACATGTGTATGTGGTACACAAAATGCACAAGCTACATCTACTTCTACATCAATGGTGGAAACCAGCATTGATGCATCTATCAATGTCGAGGGTCTACTATCCAAGTGCAACAACTAAAAACATTGTACAATAAGATATGGAAAAAAATACACAATCTCTCTCTCTCTCTCTCTCTCTCTCTCTATATATATATATATAATCAATGAATAACATCTATGAGGGTCACATGAATGCCTAATATATCCATGTTATTTCTCCTAGCTGCACTCTACTGCAAGTCTTGAAGGTCTATCGCCTCTCCCAATGTCACATGTACGTACCTCTTGTCGAGACAATTATACAAAATTGCAATGTTGCACTAGGCTCTAAGTCAAGGATGCTATGGATAAATGAGTTTGGGTGATGCCTTCCAACATGGGAGGATGCTAAGTAGGGAAGTTAGGCATTTTCCTAGTAGGATGAGGACCTAAAACTCGGTCATGCCTAGCATTTTCTCTATCCTATGCTGATCCACAACCCCATGGAATTCACCAATGTAAAAGTAGTTGACATGGTGATGCAAATAAACTCTAGCCATAATTTCCTAATAAAATATAGGGTCACCTCCTTGTTATTGCAAGGAGTTTTGTCAAAAACCATAAACCACCTATCCATCCAATTATCCTTAAATTTTTGGTGGATGCACCGATCCATACAAATTTGTCTCTTTGTGACTGGTGGTTGTAATCCAGTTATAGGATCAATGAGCAGTCACATCAATTCTTGTTTTGTAACGTTCAAGTCTCTAAATTGGTTTTTGTCTATGTCATTGCTAGAATATTCATACATACTATCCTTGTAATAAAAAATATTGGTTAATTTCCCTTGGGCACTTGCAATGGACCATACAATGGTGTCCAAGGAAGTAACTAATGAAAATTGGGTGGGCTCTCTAGTACTCCATAAGTCTTCGAAAATAAATCTAAGATGCTTCAAACCTTCATCAATTTGTGTGTTTAAATTTGTTGGTTGTGGATTGGGGTTTAGTGTGCCTTCCTGTGGTTGTGTCGAGTTTTGGTTTTCTCCAGGTTCCATGTTAATTATTGTGCTACAATTTAATAATGGAATTTATATAAATTAGGTTGATTTTTTAAATTAACTTGGAAAATCACAAAAAACATGAAATTAAATAGTTTAGGAAATTTTAAAAACATGAAATTGAATGCGAATAAATACCTAGAATACCTCAAAGACGGTGTCAGGATCATGTAGACACCTCGTCAACAAATCCCAGGGCATCAATTCGCTCAATGATCTCTCAAATGCGTCATGTGGTGGTGAAATGGAAAAAAGGGTCATGGGCCATTTTAATTGGGTCCAACAAGAACACGCACACACACATTCCTAGAGCATGTGTGCATTCTTAGGAATGTGTACACGTTCTTAGAAACACTTGCACATTCTTAGGAACACATGTGTGTTCCTGCCAAGGAACTGATGTGGCATCCTATGTGATGATTCAGGGTTTTCCAAACTTGTCACATCAGGAATGCATGCACGTTCTTAAGAACACACACATGTTCCTGCGTGAATGCGGTCCTGTTGACCCCATTGCCACTTTTTTGTCCATCAACTTTGTGCGAGCAACCTAATATGTGTGATCAATCTTTGAATATGATTCTTAAGATGAGAAATTTGTTCATCTTTATCAACAACAACCTTGTAAAATTATTTTTGCATCTTTTGTATTGATGTTTGATTATACATAATCGTAAAACTAAATTGGGATATGTATTTTTAAATATCAATTGTTATTTGTAAGTCCTTTATTTCATATCGTCCATTAGAAATATTATTTTTCTTTTCAATTATACTTGACTCTGAAATTAATAATTGATTTGTCAAGTTAACGTTAATGTGATTTTTCTTATAGTTTGCACCAATAATAATGTTAATATATTTTTATTAACATTAAGTATACTTTCTTTAAGTTTTAATAATCTAAAGCTCAAGATTGAGATTGAAAGAACTTTTAAAAAAACTTACTTCCTTACTTTTATTAAAACCCATTTTAGTCCCCTTCCTTGAGATTACTCTTAGAAACTTAAATACCCTTATATATTTCTTTACAATTACTTAACAATTACTTAAGTTCCACTAAACTATAATAATAACCTACTCAACTTAAATAATCTTTGAATTGTGTAAATAATATGTGAATTAAGTTGAGTTTTAAATTTTTAATAAAAATGCAATAATATGAAATGGAAATGTTGAAATGTAGATTTTATTTATATTTATATTTAATTTTTTACCCCATATATATATATATATAATTTTTATCTTAATTACTTTCCTTTTATTATTATTATATGACTTAATATACTTGTTTGTTGGTTGCCTTTAGGTTTCCTTGTGGACATGTAAATAATGTTTTTATCCGTATTATGCTTCATGCATTTTGTTAATGCTTATGTTAATGTGATTGGATTATAACATTACTCTTTTATCTTTATTTCACTTTGGCAATGTAACCCTTAGATAGTTGATGGTGAATTAATTTAATACGATTGATGGATTTGTGAATAGTTATAGTCTATTAGGTTTTGGTTCTTTTCTAGGGATATTATCTGTTTAATTTTGTTTGAAATTCGGTAAGAAATTGTTGAATTTGCAAATTGTCAAATAATTAAAGTGAATATTATCCAAGATGGCAACGCCTTATAGAAGGATTTAATTGTATATCTATATATTTAATAATTAATTGTAGTGGAAACCCTAATTCTTCAATAATATTGCTATGCTTCTTTATGTATGACAATGATTATTTTAAATCCACATTGATAATTTTTCACAATTCCTTTTATTGATTTTTTTTATTTTTATTTTCTTCAAATTTATTGTTTTTTCTTCACAAAACTTTTTGAACTGTAAATAACCAAGGGTCAGGTTTTGGTCAAAGATCGAGGGGTTAAATAAACTCTAATAAATTTGGTGAATGTGTATCTAAGAGTTGAATAAGACAAGTTATGGAAAAATGTGACCAGAGACCGAAATCAAAACACGACTTTGATACCAAATGAATGAACAATAATTCATTTATTGAGGAATATCCAACATAAGAAAGATAATAGATTGAAATCCTTATAAGATCAATCATATATATAGAGAGATAATGACATGTCATGGTATCCTTATAGCATTGACTAGTCACCATGGTTAATGGGTCATATCTTTTTGTTAGGTCATGCCCTTAACTAGAATGTGTCACTTCATTTATTATTATTATTATTATTATTTACTAATATTTATTTATATATTTATGTTCATATAACAAACATAAATAATTATAATAAATAATAATCATTAATAAATATCATTAAAATTAGTGAAAGGACAAAAGACACACTTGTTCACCTCATACCAGTCAATAAATATAAATACTCTTTCACAAGACTCATTGCAACATCGTCATCTTATCAATTCTTATTACTCAATCATTATTCTATATAATCATATATATATATATATATAGAAATATTATGTTGATCAATAATAAATATGTTTACTACATTTAATACTAGAGCCAACTCTTGGCCAATCTCATGGACAAATTATGATAAGTATATGTTGGGTCAATTGCACTGACTCAAGCAATTCCATACTACACCTTTTAGATGCCAATTGACCATATAGTTTCCAATTTTATAAGCCGTACAACTAGTACGTTGAAAATCAATCCACTACTACATCAATTTAAACCATAGACACTACCCGTAGAGTTTCAGTCAGTCGTTAATTAAAATCATACAACCTCTTGTTTAAGGAGTAGGCTAACTCGGGAGCAAACAAATTCGCTTTTTAGGAAAAAACAAATGGGCTTGACTAGTCAGATTTTTATGGGTAGCCTGAGTTTCGCACGATCAAAGTTAGATGCATTTTAGAAGTATATCTCAAGGTTTTTTCCCATTTTAAACCAACCCAAATGCTTAGAAAATTGACCAAAGTTCTGGATTAGCCAAAAAATTAAAATCGCACTGCCAAAAGACCTGCCAGAAAGTACACTCGAAAGAAAAGATTGCTCCCGAGTTAACCTACTCCCTTGTTCAATACACTTCCATTTAACCATCAAATCGATATGTACATTAATTCCATACTGACATCATACCACGTCATACAACCACCAAAATTCATTCGTATGTTGCAACCCATAAAAAATTTCCAACATACAACATGTTGTCTATCATACAGATTCAACAGCCTCTATTTTCCTTATAGACTATTGTTTTTTTTTTTTTTATCTCTAACCTCTTTTTTACATGTCCATACAAGTTGTATGCCCCCTTTTCCTAAAGTCTCGTCCCTCAGATCATTTTGAATTTTTTTACCTTGGAAACTTTTATCAAGTTTGTTTTATTGGCTTATAAAGTCAATTTACCAAAAATAAATCAACACATAGTAGATAAAGTAAATGAAAAGTGGGTCCCACAAAGAAGAACCTACAAAATGGTAAATGATAAAAACCTACAATTAGAGGGTTATCCTTATGAAGAAAAAAACAATAGTGCCTCACAAATTATGGATAGGATCTATTAACTCTCAAAAAGAGTTAATAGATGGACAAAAAGTGTTAGAAAAAATATCAACAAATTAATAGGAAATGGGGATAGATTTGACAAATTAATTGAAGTTTCAAAAATATGATGGTTATAATTAATAAAGAAGGAAAATAAGTGTCATATATGTGAGGAAATGGATTATGGAATGTCTATGTGAAGACAAGTTACTATGCTTTTTGAAATAATGTGAAAATGAAGTAGGGAAGTTGGAACCAATGAATTAAATCACTATCGAGTATGATTTAGATTTCGACAAGGAAAAAGCATCAAGGATAATTAATGAGCATAGAGATGAGATTAATCAACTAACTAAAAGATTAGATGAGTCAACAACAAAAACTATTACTTATGAAGATCTGCCAATAACTCTGAACTTTTTTACCATAGTTTACAAAGAAATTCAGGGTAGAACAAGTCAACCCAATGAAGTCAAAATCAAAATACCAACGATTGATAATGAAATTATGCCAAAAATATCCTTATGTTCAATATCATGCATCCAAAAAAATATAAATTGTGAAGATGTCTCTAAAAAAAAATCTTCTCTCCACAAAGACCAAATACAAGAACTAACTACAAAATATATTCCACCTCATATCAAGAAGAATGATAAGACATGGGCCCCAATAAAAGAGGAAATAGAACCCACAATTCCACCTATCTCAAGAAGAATGATAAGACATGGGCCCCAATAAAAGAGGAAATATAACCCACAATTCCACATATAACTAGGATGAGGTAATGAAAACATAATACACCAAGCTCAAAGGAATTGTAAAAAATATAATGTAATGATACTTGTATATTTTGAGTACTCATAACTATATATACATTGTTGTTGCTTAAAAATTGAATGTCTTTGTGTACCTCACCAAGGACCTCATAGTTATGGTCACCGATGGACAAAAGGGAGAAGGAATATTTGATAAAGTCTTAGTTCAAATAAAATTATTGGAATAAAAAATAGGATTCTATGCTTTACCACTCGATGAGATGGATATAGTCCTAGGTACATGATGGTTGATGCAATTTTTCACTTATACCACCAAACTTGAAGAAAAATTCATGGAATTTCACTAGCAAGGTCAACATTATAAATTATATGGTGTTTAAGGTTCTATTCTCAAGAAAGGTAAATTAAAACTAATGAAAAAATTGCAAGAAGCGAAAATGAACACACAATAGTGGAAGCAAGGAAAATATGTTAATGAGAAGCATCGAGGTTTTACGTTAAGCAACCAAGTGAAAAGAATTCAAGATATGACGCATAGAATACAAAGGAAACTTGCCACCACCCAAAGCAAGAACAATATCAAACCCCCCAAAACTAGACAAACATAAAGATGATGCCACCATAGAAACATGCTTAGCTAAAGAGAATCCTACTTACTATGGTTTGAGGAGACAACATTCCTTAAGGGGGTGGAAATGTAATAAACATAAATCTATATTATAAATATAATAATTAATAACTATCATTAGACTTAGTAAAAGGAGAAAGAAAAAATGACACACCCATTTACCTCGTGACTAGTGAATGCATATAAATATACTGTCATGGGGTTCATTGTAACATCACGATCTTATCAATTCTTATATATTAATCATTATTAGATCTCTCTCTCTCTCTCTCTCTCTCTCTCTCTCTCTATATATATATATATATATATATATATAGTCAATGCTAGGGTCCTATCCTAACCCCCTAAGTAGATAGATAGGTGTTATGTATGGAGGTCATCTATAGTAAATAAGGCCCATGTATTAGTGTGAAATAAATAATTGTAACTAGGCATACTAGAAGGTTCCACTTATTAGAAAGTTCATTCTCTAGAATTCTCCTAAGAGGTAGTTAGAACTATATAAATAAGTAGAAGCAATGTAATGAGATGTCTTGTGAAGCATATTGTAATCAAAGCTCTGTTCATTGAGAGTTTCCCACTCGAAGAAGCTAGTGAAAATTGCTCTCATAAATAAAGGTATCACATTTTGTGGTATATTGGTTCTTTTATTGCCTATTTTTGTTGTAATCTTCTATTTCTGCAATTAATCCGGGCAAATTCTACCATTTTTGATATGCACCTTCCAATTCACTGATAAAGAACCCCATAAGTGGTATTATATCACTTTCCTAATCCAATATTTTAGAGATTTTGTTTTTGGATAGAGACATATTTCAATGTCTATAAATAACATAGTGATTTTTTATTCAATGGATAAGTCTGTGGTAGGGGAAGAATACACATAGGAAACACAAGTGGCTTCACCTGGTTAGACACCCTTGTAACTCTTGTTGGTACCCCTTTACATTAGTCAACACCTATATATGTAATTTGACTTCCATGTAAATTAGGGTATATCAAAACTCCCCTAGGTTACATGAAACCAACTTTAGATAAGCCAATAGACCATCTTGTTGCTATAGTGCACCAAGAACAACACTTGGGAAGATTACTTTCTAGTACCTAGGTGATCAGGTAGTATGGACAAGGGTACAATTGAGCCTCCTTAATTAGTTCCCTAAGAAATTGAGTTGATTACTACTGTTGGACCCCACATGTATATTAAAGAGCTATAACACCTAGCAGTCCCTTTCCCTCAAGACCCTCAAAACCCTAATCCCTATTGCCAGTCCATAAAGTTCCTACATAAATGATTGTATTGAGTCTAACTCTGTAGGGGTAAAAAAGAAAGAAAAAAAGGTATGAGTCCTACACACACCCTTATTTGAGACCTCTCTCAATACAATCCTTGTATCAATTTGATCATCATGGTACCACTCTCTAGTAAGTATTTTTGGTGGACCCACTCACCCTAATACCAAGAACCTATCTCCATAGATCCAAAATGCAGTGTTGATCGCCTTGGTACCACTCTCTAGTAACCTTTTTTCTATGGACCCACATCTTTATGGCTACTCAAGGTGTTGAGATAGCCACTACAGTCTCCTCCTAGGAAACTCATTGTGATGAGTTGAAACACAAATAGACTACAACCACTCATATACCTAGCAAAATATTGATGAAATAAATAATAAGCTCTCCAAACTAGAGTCACTCTCAGATCAATTGTCTAAATTCATGGTGATGCAAACGCAATCCATGAGTTATCCATGGCAGGACAAGCCATCCCAAAACAAAGTAGATGAATCATCCAAACCCATGGGGCCTCACTCTACCCCACTTTTTCATTACCCTATGACTCAAATGTGGCACTGACTCCCTAAATTTGATCGCAACAAATTTGATGGATCCAACACCACAGGTTGGGTCACTCATATGGAACATTTGTTTCCCTACATGGCATCACAGATGATTTAATGAAATTTCATGTGGGTGTATTATATTTAGATATTGAACATTGGCATTGGTATAAATGGCATAAGAACTTAGGGTTATATTGCTTGGAAATGATTTGTCTTAGACCTCTATGAATGCTTTGAAACTAACACTTATTATTTGGGATGACTAACCAAACTTAAACAATTTGGTACAATTGAAGAGTTCAAATCTGCTTTTGAGCAACTTTCCATTGACACCAAAGGCACGTGTGACATTGTTTTCTAGGAATTCTCTATTAGTGGTATGAAAGAAGAGATATGTGCACAAGTCTTAAGGGCTTGTCCTACTACTTGGATGGAAGCCTCTCAAAGAGTCCAGGAGTCCTAAAAGGTGGTAAATGCTCAAATTAAAAAGACACCCTTTATTCCCTTTCCCCATCCCACTATTTCTCCTCCTACCAATTCCTCTATATCCTCCCCACCCCTCAATATACACAAGCCAACCTACATTGAAATTGTGGAGCACCAAGTTAAAGTTCTATGCTATAATTGTCATGAGAAATATTTTCCTGCAAATAAATGTAAGGAGCAAAACAACTTATGGCCATTTTAGAGGATATTTCATATGATGAAATTGAATCTATACCTCATGAGACTCTTCCTCCAACCATTGATTAAATTCCCCTATCTACTCCATAGGATGTGGAACCACTAATCTCCATGTAATCCTTGACTAGTATTTCTACTCCCCAAACCCTCAAATTGATTGGCTATATCAAACATCACAAAGTCATAATATTGATTGACATCGGTAGCACCCATAACTTCATCCATTGACATTTAGCTCAATAAACACACTACTACATCCATAATGTGAACAACTTTGAGGTCATGATTGTTAATGGAGGTTCCATGAAATGTGATGGTTGTTGTGAAAATATATGGCTTCAAATGGGTGATTATTCGTTTAAAACCCACATGTTTTCTTTTGAAATGGGTTCTTGTGACATTTTCTTGGGTGCTAAATGGTTAAGGTGTTGAGGACACACTTATACTTGGGGGGGGGGGTGAATCAATATTAGACACCTTTTACTTTTTCAAAATTTCATCAACCATAAGAAAAAAATCACATCATGGAACACAATATTTACGTGGAAACCCTTTCGGGAGAAAACCATGAAACTTATCTTTATAATTCTTTGTAGGAACCAACCTATTGTTACAAATATTTATAGGCACCAACCTACTGAAGACACCAATCCCCACTAATACAAATCCTAGTAGGAACTAGCCTACTCTTACATATATTCGTAGACACCAATCTACTTGAGACACCAATCCCCATCGCTAAGAACCAACTTAGAAAGATACACCAATATCTTTCATATATTCATAGACACAAATATACTGGAGACACCAATCCCCACCTCTAAGAACCAACCAAGCAAGAGACGCCAATCTCTTACATATCTTCGTAGACACCATTCTACCGGAGACACCAATCCCCACAATTAAGCACTAACTTAGCAAGAGACACCAATCTATGAGTTGCACCAACCTTCACTGAGTATTCTTGTTATTTATGCCTTCACTAGGTCTACTCGATGCTTCTGCCTTTACCAGGTCTATTCACTACTTCTACCTTCACTAGGTTTTCTCACTACTTCTTCCTTTACCAGGTCTGACCAAAATTTGAATTTCCAAATGACAACTTTCCCAAAGCTTGTTGGTTTGGGTCTCTTCCCAAGAAAGAACTTTTAAAACATGCCATGTATCCAATTTTGAAAATATCATTATGAAATTTTTACCTGAGGTACATATGTATTTCTTCCCTATTCTCTCAAATTTTCATAGTCTGAAGAATCCCATAAAAGAAATTATAGTGAAAATGTCAAGCTGACCTATTTGAAACTAATATCGAGACCATTTAGAAACCCTAACTTCCATAAATCATATCTCAAAAAGTACAGAGAACAACATCTAAAATTTTTACCACATGTACACTAAGATCTCTCCTTTGTCTCTGCAAAATTTCAAGGTCTGAAACATCCCAGAAAATACGTTATAGTGAAAGTTCCAAGGTGACCTGTTTGAAATTGATTTTAGGAGCATTCAAGAATATCTCAAAAATTATAGTTAAGAAGCATCTAAAATTTGTACCACGTGTACACCAATATCTCTCCTCTTTCTCTGTAAAGTTTTAAGTTTTGAAACATCCCATAAAATAATTTATAGAGAAAGTTCCAAGCTAGTCCATTTGAAACTGATTTCAAGATCATTTAGAAACTCTAAATTCCAAAGGGAATATCTTTGAAAGTATAGTGAATTAGCATATGAAATTTGTACCACATGCACACCAAGATCTCTCTATCTCTAAAAAGTTTCAATATTTGATACATCCTATAAAATAAGTGATAGAGAAAGTGCCAAGATGACCTATTTGAAACTGATTTCAGGAGATTTCAAGAACCCTAACTTCCACATGGAATATCTCCAAAGTATAGCAAACCAACATCTAGAATTTGTATCACATGCACACCAATATATTGTAACGATCCCTTCGTTACGACTATAAGCGAAGCACAAGGTGCAATTTTTTTTAAAACAGGATGACAACATCGATTATGGCTAAACAACACATCTGACGATGAACACCACCCCCACAGAACATGCAACAAACCACTATGACTCCACGCACTGGCACAAGAGCAACTGGGTGAAACATGCGTAAAACAACAAGGAGAAACGAAGACCCGCCCGACACAAACACGACAAATCCTACAAGCTAAGGGACAACATCCCCCTCCCGACACAATGACCTTGATGACCAATGACTAGAACCTCAAGGTGTGCAAACCAAACATATGAAGGCATTACATCTCAAGCGCTAAAAACAACTTACAACGATCAACAAAACTCACATGAGAAGCACAAACTCTGGCCACGATTGTTTATGGATAAATTCGTGAGTGCGGACACAGACCAATCTCCCCAGATCCACCTGGATCTGGAACAAACCGTGACATAATACTACACTTTCCCTAGATCTAGATATTGAATGAACTAAGAGAAATGGATGGTGGTCATTCCTTATGAATGCTCTCCTTTAATCTCTGTTGTTCCTTTCTCTGCTCCGATGCTCTTGTGTCGTTCCAATCACAACAACACAAACCAATCACAGCAAAGGCATTAATATATTCAATACCTAGTCTATACATGTGATCAAGGAATCATGTAATAAGTAAAGATGACATCATCATTATGGGAAGGGACATGTTCATATATTGCATTAACTGAAGAGAAATATACAACATGAGCCTTGATGTAAAATTAGATCTCGCTTCGATGAAACCTAAAATTTGTGACCACACACTTGCTCATGCATGAAGAAGTTCAACCACATATGATTACTTGTTGTCTCTTCTTTGTTGTAGCTTCAATCCTTCATACAATCTTGCCCAAGTTCTCAATCAATCTCTAACTAGTTGCTTCTTCTTATTCCTTATTATCCTTGTTGTTAACCATTTTCATAAGTAATCTCCTCAATATGGAGGAAGAGTGAATTAGTTACTTGGATGAGAATTAGTCCAAGATATGGAAAGTGGAATTATTTTGCCAACCATTGAACTCCAACTCATCCTTCTAAGTTCGCTTTGGGGATCGAGAGGCTATTCATTTCCTCATACAGAAACATGTCCAGCACCCTAACCATTGTCACAGTGCGGAAAGTTCGCAGTTAAGATGAATGTAGCCTGCGGAAATTAAGGATTTCGCAGGTGAGTATATATTCAGCCTGCGGACTATTTTCAAATATGATTTGAAATGACAAGTGTAACCTTCTTAGGAAAAGTAACAGCCCAATGAAGAGTTTGATCTTCCATTATCATGGTATAATCATATCATCTACGATAACCGAAATGTGGATAGCGAGAATGCCCCAAAGTCACGAGAATTGGAACCGATTGTGATCGATAGACTTTAGCGAAGCTACATGTGTCGAGAACCAAAGAGCACATCTACTGGAGACACCTTGAAACATCCAAGTATCCAGCGGTATCATATATATCGAGGTGAGGTGAGCATTCCATACTTTCGGATCATAGGCTAACTTGACATCATAAACAAAGGTCATGGCAGCACCAATCATACCTTTGTGGATCCATGCGGTCATACAATAAACGATACCCGAGGGAATAGCGTGGATGCGATAAGGCAATTTTTTCAGTCAAGGCGACATAGCCACGAAAAATACCACGGTGGATCACATGTGGCCATGAAACATACATACTCCATCGCAACTTGGACCAAAAAATTATGATATCCATGGTCTTCAATATCGTCACCCAAAATATGAATCTGACCATGTGATTACATGTGTCGAAGTCGGGCATGGTAGAAACCACTTGATTAAGGATCATTGATGTATCTGGATTAACAGAGTCACGAGAAATCACCCATTTGAGTGCCAATGACTCCCAAAGATTGCTATGGTACAATCCATGTTATTGAATAAATGAGTTGATGTAGACAAATCAATGGGATCTTACCGATCCGAGGAGGTCAATGGTATAAACCTACGCATCGGCAGAAAACTTGCCATTGAGGCATACAAGTTCCAAAGTACCAATTATATTCTAAGTCTAATCCTACAGGATGAAATGGTATGCGTGGAACAAGACTAGATCGCGGGAGACATGATTTATCCCACATCAGTGACACGAATGAGTAACAAAGTTTGAAGGTAAACATGGTATGTGACAATTGGACTTTGGACCACGAGGGGAAAGGCGACTCAAAATAGAAAGGATAATTGTAGATAGCCGACTCAATAGAGGTTTCAAATGGACAGCTCTTGAACATATGAATGACCGACCAATGATTTGGCAGCATTGACTCAAAAGCGACACATGGAAAGAGACCTTGTAATCAAATCGAAGAATGAGAGACAAAGAGATTACCCAAACCGACTTAGGATGATGAATAGGGGTGTCATGTTCAGAAGCGACACTACGCCAATGAATACAAAGGCGAAACATATCCCTTTCCCAAATTTTCCCCACCATTGGCAGTACCTCTTTATTTTTACGCCAAGCTTGAAGGATCACATATGCTTGTTAATATAAGCTCATCCTTGATTGAGTCCACCGAATATTTTTAACGAACCCTAAGAAGGGTGGTTCGGTCCCATCACATATGAGTCTTTCAATGTTTGTTTAGCGAGTCCGGAGATAGAAAGCTTCGAAGGTTTCAAGATTATAGAGTCTGGAAAACACTTTAAAGAGAACTCTCTAGAGTTACCTTTTTGTTACAATAGTCCAGCGAGGCCAGAAAAGAGTTTAAACTATCGCTTCGGAGGGTAGCGTAAATTCAAATGCACTACTTGGCGTGAAAATAGCAAAGATTAAACCGACAAAATCTTTTCATGTTTAGGAATTAGGTAGAAAGGGCTTAAAGTCAACTCCGGTTCCTTTTAAGTGTAATCATAACGAGGCCGAAACTCCAGGGGGGTTCCTTTTTCGTGTAATCATAACGAGCCCGGAAAAGAGATAAAACAACGCTCGATCTTGTTCTAAGTTTTTTACAAGTGTTAGAACGGATAAAAGTCACTCGTGGTTTCAAGTCAAAACCATAGAAAACAAACAATTTCACACCATATCGTAAAAGTTTGGATCCATAATCGTCTCGTCAAGGACCTGCAAGTCATTTACTCACTTTCACATTTAATAATTAGGGTTAAATAGGTGAAAAAATGACAAAAGAAATGAAAAACCCATTTTTCAAATAGTAAAAAGTGAATAAAATCAAAATTACCATTTCATTTTCACCATTTGTTTTACCAAATTACCAATTCAGTGCAAAAATTACCATTTCACCTCCAATCTTCAAAGTAAATTTCCGGGAGCTTCGGTGCATCAAATCACATACCGTTTGGATCAAACAGGTGAGTACTCAATTCTTTATCTTTCCATGGTTTAGTTTTGTGATTTAAATGGTTAACAATTGAGTTATGAGGGATTTTTTAAAACCCTAGGCGCACAACAAGATTTCCGTAGTCAACACTTTCGAGACCTGCGGGAATCTAGATTTCCGCAGGTGAGCTTTAACCACAGTGCGGAAAGTTCGCACTTTGTGTTAAATCCACCTGCGGGCAACGCAAAATGAAAAATTTCATATAACGTTTAGCCATAAAAATCAAAATTTTTTATGATTCAAGATATTGACTATCTTCCCATGGTTATTGTGCAGGTTAACAGTCATACCATGGTGCTTGAGTGGAGAGAACGCGAGCACGAAGATGAAAATAATGCCGCCGAAAATCACTCGCAAACAATCGCTGCCTTAAGAAACTGTGGTCTCCTAAAATACTTCCGGATAGCGGGCATGAGAGCCGAAGTTCATCTATTGGAACACTTAATCCAAATGTGGGATCCAGACCAACAGGTTTTCCAGGTGGGTGCCCATACATTGACCATTGATATCGAGGATATCTATTTTCTGACTGGATTATCTAGACGGGGTTCATATGTCAGCTTGACCGGTAGTCGCA
>SNQJ01S0001850.1:251496-286840 GCA_010110895.2 Picea sitchensis
ATTTGTGTGTGTGTGTGTTGTGTGTTGTCATGCCATAATATGACATCAATGACAATAATTCCAGCATAAAGACATTAGGTCCCATCACCATGTATTTTTGTGAGCTATACACGAGTTTCCAATAGGAGGGGAATCACAACATGTTCCAAGGAATCACAGTTGGTTCTCTAGAGATCATCATCTCCCAGCATATGTAAAAGCTTCTTTAAAAAGAGAATTCAATCATTCTGGCTCAACTCCATGCCATTCAAGCATTTGAGACACCTTCTCAACCCATCCTTACTAACACGCAATTAGTCTTATCCAAACACCACTCGGTCTGGAAACTCCCCAAGGCCTACCACCCTCTAGAGGTGAGCATGATCATTATATTCCACTCATACCAAGTATCTAGAGGTGAGCATGGGTTCTAAATGGTTAAGAACATTAGGTCCCATCACCCTGGACTTTTTTTTATCTATACACGAGTTTCCAACATGAGGGGCATAACTACATGTTCCACGAAATTGAAACCAGTTCTCCAGAGATTATCAAATCCCATGACCATATGGAAAAGCTTCTTTAAAAAGAACATTCTAGCTCAATTCCATTCCATTCAAGTATTTGAGACACCTTCTCAGCCCATCCATCATGACATACAATTAGTCTTAGCCAAACACCACTCTATCTTTGAAACTCCCCAAGGCATATCACCCTCTAGAGGTGAGCATGATCATTCTATTCCACTCATACCAAGTATAATCCCACCCAATCTATGCCCATATTGCCATCCATTTTCCAAAAATAATGAAATTGAAAAGATAGTTCAAGAGTTACTAGTTGTTGGTGTCATATGCCTTAGTACCAGTCCTTATTCATCACCAATTTTCATGATCCTAAAGAAAGAAGGAACTTGGCGCATGTGTCTTGAATTTCAATCTCTCATCAAAATAACAATCAAGGATAGGTTCCTCATTATAGTCATTGATGACCTTTTGGATGAGCTTAAAGGCGCTCGATTCTTTGCCAAACTTGACATTCTCTCAAACTATCACTAAATTCGCATGAAGGAGGCATATACTCTCAAAAATAATTTTCACACTCATGCAAGACATTACAAATGATTGGTGATGCCCTTTGGCCTTTGCAATGCACCTTCCACCTTCCAGAGTCTCATGGACAAAATCTTTCAACCCTATCTACATCATTTTGTTCTTGTATTTTTTTATGAAATCTTGATCTACAATAAAAATTGACATCCCCATGCCACCCATGTGGATCAAGTCTTACCACTGCTTTTTAATCGTCAACTCCTTCTCAAGAGGTCCAAATGTGCCTTTGGTGTCTTTAAAGTGGAATATTTGGACCATATTATTAGTCATGATGGTATACGTGTAGATATGAATAAATTGAAGTGATGAAGGATTGGCCCCATCCCAAAACTCTTAAAATCTTATGAGGTTTTCTTCGTCTCACTAGTTACTACCAAAATTTCATAAGGAACTATGGTAAGATTGCAACTCCCCTCACAACCTTGCTTAAAAAAATGCTTTCAGTTGGTATGATACCATAGAATAGGTCTTATAGGATTTGAAGGATGTTATGTGTACAACCCTAGTACTCTCTCTTCTATACCTCACTAAGAATTTTTTCTTAGAATCTGACACCTCTGGTAAAGGAATTAGAGAAATACTCATGCAAGAGGGATTCACATTGGCCTTTACCAGCAAAAAAATATGTGAGAGGCACTTGGGAAAATCATCTTATGAAAAAGAAATGATTCCTATACTGCATGCGATGGATATCTAACATCCATACCTTCTTAGGAAACATTTCTAAATTAAAACTGGTCATCACAACCTAAAATAATTTCTGGAGCAAAGGATTTCATCCCTAGATAAACATAATCGAGTCACCAAAATGTTGGGGTATGACTATGAGATAATTTATAAGAAGGGAAAGGAGAATGTGGTAGTAGATGATTTCTCTCAAAAGTATTAAAATGATAGGTCTCTCTTTTCACTCTCCTTCATACTACCATATTGGTTGAATGATGTTGCCAAAGAATGATTAATAGATCCTAATACCATTCGCTTGATACAACAAATTCAAATGGAACCCTATGTATATCAAGGCTACACTTGGAAAAGTGAAGAGATTCACTATAAAGAGCATCTTTATTTGAATGAGCAGTCAACCTTTAAATCCACGAGGTTATCTAAACTCCATTCCTCTCCAAAAATAGGTCATTCAAGATTTCATAAAGCATATGAAATGATCAAACATTCAATTTTTGGGGAAGGAATGAAGAAGGACATCCATGCCTTTGGGGCGGAATGTGACCTTTTCCAATGACATAAGGGAGAAATAGTGAAAATTCTAGGTGAACTACAACCAAGTTTACCCATTTTTCCAATTGTATAGGCTGGAATTTCTATGGAATTCATTATGGGGTTACCCAAATATGAAAATAAATCCGTCATCATGGTTGTGGTTGATCACCTTTCCAACTATGCTCATTTTTGTGCTTTGTAACACCCCTTTAAACCCTGCATGGTTGCTCAAGTATTCATGGATAATATCTTTAAACTCTATGGTGTGATGCAATCTATTCTGACAAATCGTGACCCTACTTTCACTAGAAATGTCTGGCAAGAATTGTTTTGTCTCCAGGGCACTCAATTAAATCTTAGCACTGCCTATCACCCCTAAATTGATGGTCAAATTGAAGCTGTCAATAAATGCTTGGAAGTATATTTGAGCTGATTTACTTCATAATGACAATCCCAATGGGTTCAATGGTTATCTCTAGCATAATTGTGGTGCAATACAACTTATCATGGTGCCACTCGAATCACTCATTTTGAGGCTATCTATGGCCAACAACCCCCATTAATGTTATCCTACTTATCGAGAGACTTTAAGGTGCAAGAGGTAGAAAAAACCCTAATAGCTCAGATCAACATTTTCCGGACTCTCAAGGATAATCTTGTCAGGGATCGAAATAGGATGAAGCAATAGGCTGATCAACATTGTTTTGAACACCATTTTGATGAAGGAGATAAAGTGTTCCTTTGTCTGTATCCTTATAAGTAGACCTCCCTCAAAGAAAACCACCACCATAAGCTTTCTCCCAAGTTTTATGGCCCCTATAAGGTCTTTAAACATATTGGACTAGTGGCTTACAAAATGGAACTTTTGAGCCACTCTAAAATTCATCCAATCTTGCATGTTTCCTACTTAAAGAAAGTGGTAAGATCTACTTGCTATATTCAAACTATCTTTCCAGAACTTGATGATGAAGGTTCCATTTGGTTGCAGCCGAAGGCTATCTTCGACAAAAGAAAACACCATCTATGCTAGTGCACTATCCAAGAGGTTCTAATATAGTGGAAGGATACACCATCTGAGCATGCCACATGGGAACCAACAAAGATCCTTCATCAATTCCATCATCTCCAACCTTGAGGACAATGTTGCTTTTTAAGGGGGAGGGCATGTTAGGGTTGTACCCTAACCCCCTAAGTAGATAGATAGGTTGTTATGTATGGAGGTCATCTATAGTAAATAAGGCCTATGTAGGTAGGCTTACTAGAAGGTTCCTCCTACTAGAAAGTTCCTTCTCTACAATGTTCCTAGGAGGTAGATAAAACTATATAAAGAAGTAGAAGAAATGTAATGAGATGTCTTATGAAGTATATTGTAATAAGAGATCTACTTATTGGAAGTCTCCCCCTCGAATAGGAAAGTGAACATTACTCCCATCAATAAAGATATAAGATTTAATAAAGATATAAGATTTTATGGTATACTAGTTTTTTTTATTGCCTATTGTTGTTATAATATGTTATTTCTGCAATTGATATGAGTAAATTCTATAATTTTTTCTCTCCACCTTCCAGTTCACTAATAAAAAACACCATAATCAATCAATAGGAATTTGTTTACTATATTTTTATACCGTCAAACCATTGTCACGTCCTAGTCATGTCGATGACATTTTCCAGTCATAAATTATATCTATTGATTTCAAAAAATAATTTTCGAAAAACATAAATTTATGTATTAAAAACCTTAAAACACGTCACCAAATTTGGTTTGCCATGGTTAGTTAATGGACGACCTAATTAATGTTAAAATCCATTAAAACAATCCCTTCCCTCGTTAGTAAGGAAAAGTACACATACATAAATTCTGAAAATAATTTATAAGGAGGTATTTTTAGTTATGGGTACACATATATATGAATGAAAATAAAATGAAACAAGGGCTCTGAATTGTTTAGCCATGGGTATCTAAGTTGTAATAAAAAACTGGTAGAAGTATGACTAATGTAATTATAATGTAATTGTTTCGTGTAACGAAATAAAAAAATATATTAACTTTTGAGATGGTTACTTTCTGGTTTTGTTTTTGGAGGTAGTAGAAAGAGAATTTTTATTTTTATTTTTAAGAATATCAATATCATTAATAACATTGAGAAAAGGGTGCTCTCTAAAAGTCCAAAATGATACTATATCACCGTTGTAGAACACCAAGCAAATCCTTATTCCAAGAATTCCAAGCTCTAAAGACAAAAAGACTATTTGGTTAGAAAATCTCCTTGAAATTCTTTCACGAATTGAACCCGACCAAAAAATGAAAGATGAATCGCAGGAAGCTGACACAGAATTGAGACAAGAATTTGCACAGCACGATCGGGCACATGGAGCTGCTGTTGTCAAGCGGTTCCTCCATCGTAGAAGGCACAACACGAAAAATCTAGGCAAAAAACAATGAATGCACAGTACGGAGTTGTGATAAAAATACGGGAGAAATTAGTTTTTTTTTTTCACATGAAAGATCCAATTCAGGTGTTATCCGAGGCCAATAGATCTACCATGGATCCAAGTGATTTGCTGAATCAATGTAAAATTGTGATTTCTCCAACAATTGTATTGTCACATTCTGATGATAGTGGTTGGATAAAGTCAAAAAGATAAAATGTTTAGACTAATCACCTATATCTATTGATCTCGGATTTTAGCCACTACCCACATCCTTACAACTTCATTGTACTTTTAACCCATCTCATTGAGGCGCTTGAATGATGATGGTGATGATGATGATGATTAACATCCACTAAGACCTAATTGGTCTATTGGACCTTAAGAGGGTAAGTGATTACTTGTGATTCTTTAGAATTTTGTTTCTGTGCTTGAAAAGCATTAAGAGAAGCTTTCCAAGATCACCATACTTATGTTGAGTTAAGAGGTTAGGAAGGTTGGTAGTGTGATCAATATTTTGAAAATGAGATCTAATATGGTTATAAGCCGGACAATCTAAGAGAAAGTGCTTTTCATCTTCAACCTTCAAAACTTTTTCTCCTCGTAACTATGCAACTTCCTGCTCTAGATCACCTATCTTTTTTCTTACCACTACAAGGTTGGATAACCAAGTTGAATTCATTGTAGGGGCAATTATCTTTGCTGCAAGCAACTTCTGCAACTCTTTTTGAATAAGAGGGGCCAATTTCAAATTAATCTATCTCAACTTTTGTCAAAAATTCTTAGCATCCTCCTTCAAAGGTATAGTATGTTGGATAATATCACCTTTGTAAAATTTCAAATCATCGTGGACCAAGAAAAGATATCTCTATATTCTCTAATCAAATTCTCAATTTCCCTTTTTTCTTCACGTGAAGTTCCTTTGCCAATTTTCAAAGTCTTCGGACTTTATAAAGAACCAATATTGACTTCCATGTACTCATTAGGTTTAACCATCTCTTTCTTTTATTTGTACATGTCATGTCTTTCAAACATTCCTTCTAAAGGAATCATGCCGACGAGGATCCTATTATCTAACAACTGCTCTTGATACTTTACTCCTCTCCAATCAATCTCATTCTTGGCAAACTCTTGAAGGTTGTTAATGAATCTTATAATTTGCGCATCATCATCAAAAACTTGCAAATGTTCAATGTTGTCGGGCATAGAAGGTCTAAAAATGATCTCTAACTTTCCAACTTCCAACGAATCCTTGCATGGTTGAAGAGTAGAAGCAACAACGACTAAAGCATCAGATTTATAATTAAACATTATACTCTCTGCTTTTAAAGACAGCATCAAACCATTACATGGTATCCCACACTGCATTTCTGTACCTTTTCAATCTGTCATTCTTACATGCAAACTTATTCTTTACCTGTAGGGTTACCAAATTAGAGTCACCTTGAATTTCAAACTTTTAATTCCCATGTCCTTAGCCATATTCAATCCAAGCAAAAGGGATTCATACTCAGCTACATTGTTCATTGCTTCAAATTATAAAAGAAAGGCATAACACAAAATGTCACCCTTAGGGGAACCAAACACTTCCTGCACCAACCCTTGTTCTAGACTTAGCTCCATCAAAGTTCATTTTCCAAGAAATGCTAACATCTTCTTGGGGATTTATCTCAATTGCAAGCACAATATAACATCCTAAATCTTCTTCATAGCAAACCAATTCATTCATAGGATCTTAAAAGGAATCTTCTACATGATACTTCCTCATTTTCCCATGGTGCAAGGTCACATAGGTATTCTCACCAATGACAATAGTATCATAAGATAGGTCCATTTGGATTCTACCTCCAAGATCAAAATCCCACTTGCGGAATAAAAACATTCCTCAAGCATCTAGAACATCGATCTCAACCACATCCATAGTAAAAAAAATAACTTAAAAGACTACTAAACTCACATGAAGATCCTTTATCAAACCACAGAATTTAATTTCTCTGGAATCCATAACACATGTGTTTCTATATGTTCAAATGGTTTTCAGTCCCAATTGAGTCATCACATTGAGGGACATCACATTGGTAGAGGCTCATGAATCCAACATACAATTATGCAATAATAAATGACCAACCATTAAAGATATGAAAAAGGGTTGATGGCTAGGGTTCTTCCTTCCTTCTTGATATGAAAAAGGGTTGATGGCTAGGGTTCTTCCTTCCTTCTTGATTCATTGTTTGAAGAATAATAGGGGCATCTTMACTTTCATCTACCACTTGGGTTGATTGACTTGTTACTTCAAGCCCCAAAACTTCCTTGATTTGTTCGCTTACAAAAGGAATCTTTGCCAACTCAACAATGGGGACAAGCAACTTAGCATTATTCATCCAACTGATTACATCTAACTTCATATTTAATGGGTTATTCATTGAAGCATTACTTTAAGGTATATCCACATTTGGTCCTATAGGTTGATTGTATTTATTAGGAACTTTGGGAGGACCTTGTTGATCTCCTTGAGGAAGATTACCTCTTTTTATTTGATAAGTTATATCCTTTAATATTTCTTCATACATTCTCTTAATTTCTTAGAGGAAGGCTTCTCAACAAATAATGCAATATCCCTTTGAAATTCTTTGGACATGTACTTAACTTGTTACATATTTTCTTGGGACAAGTGGAACATGTTTCTTCCACCTACAGAGTGTTGTAAGTATCCAAATATCCATCACTACTCTGAGAACTACCTTTCATCATTTCAATGTACTTAGCAAAATTTATTTCATCATGGAGACCATCACAAGCTTGACAATAGTAAGGTAATTCATGGTTAAGCATATTGGTTGAGTCCAATGTTGTGGGAGGACTTTGACTTGGAGGAGGGCCCCGATACCCATTTTTAGGAGGAAACATGTTATGTTGCTGATTTCTCTCAAGCTAAACCAATCTATTATGCAAAGTACTCGTTGTTAGCATGAAATTTGTTTCTAACCTTTTCATTCCCTCTAGGATGGCGGTGAAAGGGTTAGGAGAGGGCTTGGAAGAATGGACAAATTTAGTCTTAGGATCATCTTTGGCTCTAAGGGGGTTTAGGATACCTGGCTTCCCTAACAAAGTCCAATTGTCATCCAAACTCTTAGCCTTTTTCTTATCTTCTGTCAGATCACTGGGATTGGCTTCATTTAGAAATAAATTGAACCGGCCTTGGAAAGAGTTAAGGTAATACAACAAGATGGAGGTTGGGTTAGGTTGATGAGTTTGAGGGATGTCCTAAACAATTTTATGAAATCTAAAATTAAATTCATCCACAGTCTAATTTTAATTTCTTTTAATATTAGTCAATGCATTCAAAATAAATCTACTATATTTTCTTTCCATCCATCTATTAAAGAAAGCATTTCTACAAGCATCAAGTGAATTTATGTTATTATTAGGAAATCCATGAAACCAATTTCTAGCATATTTCTTCAATGATAAAGTGAAACATTTATAAAACACATCAAGATAATCAATTCCAAGACTTCTAACATAATACATAAAAGCATCCTAATGTACATTAGCACCAATAACATTATCACCATTAAAAACAAGCATTTTTTCCAATGAAGTAGGAAAATCATGAGGTTGACCTGCAATGTTACTGAAACCAAATGGTTTATATAAATCAATCAACCAAGGAGCAACCATTTGATTTTGAGTTAGGAAACTTGAATTATCAACAAATAAACTTCTTATATCTTACACAAATTCAATTCCTAATTGATTTTTTAATTATCTTGTCTTATGCCTATGTTTTCTTCTTTTACAATAAAGCTAAGGTTCAAGCACAAGATCAACCTTAATTTCATTTTTAGCACTTGTAGAGTACCTCTTTATTATATTTTATTTGAGTGGAGTCACCATATGAGACAATCAAGGTTAACATTCAAAATAATCTCATCAAGATACACATATAAGAATAAACACAAAACAAACCTGGAGATGGACCTTATGCAATGGTGCAAAAATGTTACACATGTTGTGTGGCTCAAATCCACGACCACAAGGTTATCCTATGAAATGGTGCCAATTTTTTTATTTTAGGCATGGACAACATGTTCACAAGGTTGTTCCCTAGCAACGCGTTCACAAGGTCATCCATGACAATGACGCCAAAAATGTTACCGCTTAAAGTAGCACCCTTTCCAACACATGGGCTATCTAGGGAAACAAGATGGGAAGTGAACCAATGTTACATCAATACACTTTCCCCTGCACTTTAGGCCAGCTCCTAGAAGCCACGGGGGGTATCCCAAATGATGAAAAGTAAACCTATTCAAGTGAAACGAATCCATGCAATCATACGATTTACTTTAATGAATCCACACAATATATAACAAGAAAACACATTAGGATTTTAATCAATGATTACAATGCTCTAAATATATTCAACTAGAAAAAATTACATGAATCACATTTATATCCACTTCAAAGAAAGATTAGGAGCTAGTGGAGTGTGTGTGCCAAGTCTGATATGTAAGATAAACAACATTAACAAATTCATATTAGCGTTCACTTATAACAAAACTTGGTAAATAGATATTAAATAATATCCCAACAAGTGTTAGAGACAATTTATAAAGATACATAAAAATTAACTAAGAAAGAACTTGTAAAATGGGTGGCGAATCCCCCTAGGGTTTCACAAGTAAGCACTTGGAATTCACCAAATAAAACCTCCAAGCAAATGATAAGT
This sequence comes from Picea sitchensis, assembly GCA_010110895.2. NCBI lineage: Eukaryota > Viridiplantae > Streptophyta > Pinopsida > Pinales > Pinaceae > Picea > Picea sitchensis. The sequence continues at coordinate 260,971 of SNQJ01S0001850.1, forward strand.
GATTACAAGTAAATTAGAGATTAAAATCACCTCTACACATGTAATATAAGGTTGATAAGCAATATATAAATCAAATAGAGGCTAGGAATGTGAAATAAAACGCCTTAAAGCACCAAACCCTAGCCTTAGGGTTTCATCAAATCTGATTTTTAGTTCTGCAATTTAATTTCAAGATTTGAGAATCGCATTAAATCAACCCAAAGAACATTAGATAATACCTTAAATCTAAATCCAATAGGGTTTATTTTTCTCCTTAGGGTTAGAGATCAACAATTAAGCATAAACACTAGGAACGATAATTATAGGCAAAGAAATAATCCATTAAATTTACACCAGACAATAAATGAAATCTAAATCAATGTTTTTATTTCATTTTCACCATTAGATTTCTTATTAAACAATAACAAAAAATAAAACAAAAACTTTTCATCTTTAGGGTTTTTTTGGTTGGTTCTTGGATATATGACTAATGCATTTTTTTTTATCCAATTAGGGTTTATAGGGTCAAGAAGTATGCCCCTCTAATAATTTTTCACTTCTATCTTAAGGACTAGGGTAAGAGATTAGAACCATGAAGGAATATTAATTTCCAACCTAATCAAGATAAACTAAGAGGACCAAGGCCCTACAAGAAGGGATTCCTCAAAGGAAAAAACATTTACGAACAAGATCAACTGTAACTTGAACAAAACGCTTAAAACCATTTCCAAGGAACCAAGAGGAAAAAAAAAGTAACAGATTAAGTACTTACCCAAGTTAACAAGAGAAAAAGGAAAGAACAACCCACATGACATCTCCTCTCCAAGTAGTTAAGTAACTTCTCAAATGAATTGATCTTGAAAACTAGTAGAAGACTTGATTCACCATAACAAATATTTAATGCACCAATAAGATAACCATGAAAGAGAAATCTCCAAGAATTGACACCAAAACCTAAAAATGAATATTTTCCATTAATTTTAGTCACAAATGATCCAACAATTCACAATGATTTGGAATGAGAGGGAATCCTCTATTTATAGAGGAGGCTTCTACATCCTTCTCATTCTTTATTAATTATTTTCCCTAAAATTATCCTAGGAGACCAATAAGGAAGACTTGTCATCCACAAAAAAATGAGACTAATTCAATACATAATCAAATGATTCCACATGCACATAAAACCCTCATTAGAGAGTAATATCCCACAAATAATGGGGCTGATTTTCTCTCTTATCCCAACGTTCCAAGGAAAGTGTTATGTGGAAGCCTCAAAACATGGTGAAGTAACCTCCCAAGCAAGTAAATATCCAACATTCCTCTCCTCCAAGTGGAATGACCTCATGAAAATGTGAAGAAGGACCTCAAAAGTGGATGAACTACTCATAATGTGCTCAAGGAATCTTCAAAAGGAGTCTCCTAGTTATGAAAAATCCTTGAATTCAAGAAAAGGTGCTCCATAACGCAAGAAAGATGCATATCCAAGTCAAATAATCACCAAAAACACCCACATGGATGTCATAAACCTCGTGTGAGTCGTTTGGCCCTCAAATCATGTGAAAGACATCTCCAAAAATGATGAAAGAAGGAGTGTGCTCTAGGATATCCACCTTGGCATGTGTAGAGGATGTCCATGTATCAAATAATAGCCCAAATGTGCCTCAAAGGATGTGACCAATGCCTCAGAATATGTGTACTACCTCGAGAATTGTGACATTGCCTCACCAGACGTGAAATTGAGTGATCATATGCAGAATCATCTCTGATAATAGATGGTCAAAGTGTGATGAATACATAAGAGAGGGATTCATGTGTTAAGTTTTAATGTTGTTAATAAGATATATCCAAAGTACATGAGCATTTAATGCATCAACAACATATAAGGATCACTTAAAGAAACATAATCGCAAGGTACACAACATTTTATCTTGGGAAACCCTCATGGGGAAGAAAACCTAACAAAAAATTCCTTAATATAGATAGATTAAAGACCAAACAAAATATCCTCCTCTACTCCTTCACTAGGAAGAGTAGCGCATCACTTAACCAAGAAATACCAAGAGATAGACCAAAAACCCTCCTTGATGTCACCCCCAGTTGCAATAGGTTCTCCTTTAAGACTTGCGCATTGCAGAGCTAGGTGTGTGTGTGTGTCCAAATGAGGCGTTGGCCTCTCTTATAAATAGTGGTTTGGCCAACCTATAATTAGGTCTGGGTCGACCTGTCACTTTACCCTCTTAATTTACATTTAACTATCAAGGCACAATACGGCCTAATTAAATATAATATAATAATATTATTCAACTCTCTCTCAGGTAGAATACTCTTCGAAGTTACAATATTTCAACACTCCCCATTAACAAGAAGGGTATTCTACTGGCAACATTAATAACAAATGATTGGACTCAATACATCATCAAGAGGAGGGGACATTGTCATCAACATCGGGAACAATGCCGGTCATATCTATAAATTATTGGAAGTTTTTCTCATCATCAATATCATCATCATTTGCATCATGGTGCCGGAGTAACATCATCATCATCAACATGAAGCTGGAACATCAACATCAATGGAAAAAACAACATGGAGTTGGAGTAACATCATCATCATCATCATCATCATCATCATCAAAATGAAGATGGAACATCAACATCAATGGCAACACAATGAGACATGAGAAACAACAACAACAACAACACTCGACACTTCGATAGACCATCCATCCAGACCTTACGAGATATTTCCAGGGATAAAAATACCCTAGGATATAAATCCTAATTGAGCTGCCACACTACTGACAACAACAAGTATATACATACATAGGCACTCCAATAGACCATCCATTCAAACCTCACGAGATCTGTCCAGGGATGATCAATCCATTAGGATATAAATTCTAAATGAGTTTCCTAGCTGGTGGTCAGGATACCATAGTATCATCATCATCACTCCCCCTTTCGAGGGAAGTCCTTTCAGACTACACCAAGCTTGTATTAGAAGTACTCAAACTTCATACGAGACAGAGGCTTAGTTAACACATCTTCTACCTACTCATTTGTGCCAACATACTATAGCTTCACAACTTCCTTATGTACCAAGTCATGAATGTAGTGGTACCGGATCTCAATGTGCTTCGTCTTATCGTGGAACAATGGGTTCTTTGTCATCTTTATGTAACTATGGTTATCACAAAAGATCATGGTAGCATCCATATCTAGGTCAAATAGATCTGTCAACAACTTCCGAAGCCATATGGCTTCATAAATGGTGGAGCATGCTACAATGTACTCTGCTTCTGTCATATTGAGAGAAATACTGGATTGCTTCCTGATTTTCCACGAAGTCATGGCTGATGCCAAACTGAATGAACATATTGAAGTGCTTTTTTTTTCTGAAGCATTTCCAACCCAATATGAATCAGTATAGCCATACAATCTGAAGTCACAATCTTCAGTATAACAGAGGCCATAGTCTAGCGTACCCTTAAGGTATCTCATCACATGCTTTGTAGATACAAGGTGAACACGTCTGGGCTCCACCAGATGCTGACTCTAGTTGTTCACAACAAAGAATATATCTGGTCTGGTATTCGTCATATACATCAATGAATCAATCATCTATCTGTATAGAGTAACATCAACTATTTCTAACAAAGTATCAACCAATAACTTCAGATTCATTTCCAAAGGAGTGGACATAGCTTTACAATCCATCATGTTGAATCTCTTCAGAATTTCCACATCATACTTTCCTTGATTATGGAAAATATCTTTTGGGCTCTTCCATCCTTCAAGACCTAAGAAGTAGTGCATCGTGCCTAGATCCTTCATTTCAAATTCAATGACAAGCTTCTTCTTACAATCTGTGATGAAATTTCTTCAACTGTCAAGAATAAGTCATCCACATATAGCAACAATATAACTGGTCCATCATCCACAATCTTGAAATAAATATTGGGATCAACTTTACTCTTGGTAAAGCCCAAGCTCATTAGAAAACTATCAATCCTGCCATACCAAGCTCTTGGATCTTTCTTCAAACCATACATAGCCTTCTTCAACTTGCAGACATGAGTCTTCATGTCTTGTACTTTGAAACCTGGTGGTTGTTCTATATACACTTCTTCTTCAATAACACCATTCAAGAAGGCTATTTTCACATCCATTTGGTGTAACTTCCACTTCATCTTGGATGCAAGTGCCATGATGGTTCTGATAGATGTGTATCTTTCTACTGGAGAAAAGGTTTCTTCATAATCAATGCCTTCTTTATGTGAAAATCCATGAGCCACAGATCTTGTTTTGTATTTATCAATACTTTCATTTGCTGCATGTTTTATTTTGAATATCCATTTAGAAGATACTAGATCTTTGTTTTATGGTTTGGGAACCACTTCCCACACATCATTCTTCATAATAGATTGGTATTCTTCAGTCATGGCATCCATCCATTCCTTCTTTTGAGCAGCTTCTTCAAAGCAAGTAGGTTCCTTATTAACGAGATCGCACATCAAGGCCACATAACTGGAGTATGGCTTACGCTTCTTTCTTCGTCTCATGGTTCCTTCTAGAGCACAATACTTCTCTGCATCTTGAATGATCTCACATGCCCAAGTTGGTTTCCTCTTGTGAGAGATGATCTCACGAGGTGGTTCCTAAAGTTCCACCATATCATGATCCTCCAGTATAACATCATCATGAGTAACTGCAACTTCCTTGTTAGGTTATGCAACTATCAGAGCTACATGTTCTTCTTCATAGATTTATTCTAATTGACATTTCCTCAATCTATTGAATGTTTCATTTTCATCAAAGGTAACATCTTGATTGATCTCAATCTGACGTTAACCTGGGATGTGTATTCTTAAGGCCGTAGAGACCTCACAGTATCCAACAAATAATCCTTTCTTTCCAGAAGGATCTAGCTTGGTTCTCTTCTCTTTTAGAATATGTAAATAGACTCGACAACCAAATATTTTGAGATGGTTGACTTCTGGCTTCTTTCTGGTGAAAATCTCTTCAGGAGTCTTGAATCCAAGTGCAATATGGGATATTTTGTTCTGGACATATACTGTTGTTCTGGCTGCTTCAACCCATAAGTGCATTGGAAGATCTTGGTCATGGATCATGGTTTTCACTTCTTCCATGATTGTTCGATTCTTTCTTTCTGCTACACCATTCTGTTGTGGGTTGTAGGGAGTGGTGAGCTCCCTCTTAATTATGACATCTCTAAAAAATTCTTTGAATTCTTTTGAAGTGTACTCTCCCACATTATCTGACTTGAGTATCTTAATCTTCTTCTCGAAGAGGTTTTCTACTAAAGCTTTGAACTCTTTGAATTTTTTCAAACACTGAATATTTTAACTTTAATAAATAAACCCAAGTCTTATGGGAGTAATCATCAATAAATGTGACATAGTAAACATACTCGCTTAATGAAGTTGATGGCATTGGACCGCATACATCTCAATGAACAATATCCAATATTCCATCCGGTTTGTTGTCACTTTTCGGAAAAAGATTCTTTGTAATATTTCCTTGTGCACATACTTTATATACACCTTCATGATCAACCTTTAATTCTGGTAAACCTGTGACTACCTTGCTCACATAGGGTGTGGATTTGTATTTAATGTGAGCAAGCCTTCTATGCCAAAGTTCACATGGACTTACAATACTGTGTGTTAAAGCTGCATCTGAGTGACCATTTAATTTGTACAAGCCACCTTCTTCTATTCCAATGCCAATTGCATCTTCTATAGTTTTTCCTTTGGACCACATAAGAAATTTACCATATACAAATGCAACTCGGAAACCTTTCTTGTCTAAAGAATAAATAGAAAGTAAATTTTTCTTCAAACCTGGTACATAAAGTACGACCTTCATCCTTAATGGAGTTCCTAAATTAAGCTTGTAGGTGGCTTCTCCTATTCCTTTGATTGGATATTGATAGTCATATCCAAGTGAGACTTTATGGGGGGAGTTATTTTCTTCAAGGATGGAGAGTGTATTCTTGTGACCTGTCATGTGCTTGGAAGCGCCACTATCTATGAGCCAAGTATCATTTCCAGGTGTTACGGTCCCAAAGAGAGATGAAAACAAAACATATTCTTCTATCTCTTCTTTAGTTGACTTCTTGGGTGGTTCATCATATTCAGCTGCATGGGCATGATGTCTTTTGTTATTTTTCTTCTTGTATTCTTCTATCTTGAGAGGACAATTTTTAGCAATGTTTCCCATCCTTTCACAATGATATCACTTGAAGGAGGAAAAATCCATTTGCCTCCTTTGTCCATTCTGGCACTTCAAAAATTTCTTAGGAGAGTGAGGCGCCTTATGAGAGTGAGTCTCCTTGTGAAAGTGAGTCTCTCTCTTTCCCCTTCCTTTCTTGGCATGAGCAACTAGATCTTGATATTCATCTGCTCTTAGAATGGCTTCTTTGTTTGCAACTCTTGCTTCTCCCTTAACACACTCTTCCTATAATCTATCAAATTGATTTTTTTTCTTTTTTGGCACATACTGTTTGGATAAAATCATCCCAAGGTCTTTCGAGACCATTGAGAGTAGTCATCACGATCTCACCTTCATATATAGTGTCTCCAATTGCTTCTAGTTTTTCCTTAAACTAAGAAACCCTAGAAAAATAATCTTGAATTGTTTCTCCTTTTTTCATTTTAGAATTCTTGAGTTGGGTTCTCAAGTTCATTTTTTTGTTAATATTTCTTCCTTCATACATTCTAGATAGGGAATCAAATAGTTCCTTCAAGGTATCCTTGGAATACACTTGAGGGATCAAGTGGTATTTGATGGAATTTGCAATTATTCTCTTTACCCTAATCATGTCATTATTGTACTTCTCTTTGGCCTTATTTCCTTCTGGATTTGGAACATTATTCTTTATAAATTGCAAAAGATAATTCTCTCAAGAATGAGACCAATTATGTATTTCCAGGCACAAAAATTTTCCACACCTTCGAACTTTTCATCAAGCTTAGTGCTTGAAGGAATTTTGACCAAAAAATGAAACAAACCGTACCATAAGATGCACTGGGTTGAGGCGAGTTGATTGATAATGGTTGTTCCGAGAATTCCAAGATTTGATATCTAAAACTTGACCTGCACAAATATGGAATGGTAATTTCAGATTTTCTAGTTTTCTAGTAATAGTCAAACCCTAATTTTGGCTTTCAGAATATTTAACAACTATAAGACTTCATCCAGGCTATCAAAAGATTTTCTAGGGTTAGGTGCAACTCCTAATGCTATTCTTGGTCAGAAATTCTTTCTTTGTAAAAGTCCCTAATTTTCTTGTCTCGACAACCAAGAGATGTAAATAGCCAGTAACAATGCTCTTATTCAGTCTATCTCTGATACCATGTTAAGTTTTAATTCTATTAATAAGATATATCCAAATTACATGAGCATTTAATACATCAACAACATATAAGGATCACTGAAAGAAACACAATCACAAGGTACACGACATTTTATCCTGGGAAACCCTCATGAGGAATAAAACCTAGTAAATTTTTTCTTAATAAAGATAGACCAAAGACTGAACAAAATATCCTCCTCTACTCCTTCACTAGGAAGAGTAGTGCACCACTTAATCAATAAATACCAAGAGATATACCAAAAACCCTCCTTGACGTCACCCCCAGTTGCAGTAGGTTCTCCTCCAAGACTTGTGCACTACATATCTAGGTGTGTGTGTGTCCAAATGAGGCACTGGCCTCTCTTATAAATAGAGGTCTGGACAACCTATAATTAGGTTTGGGTTGACCTGTCACTTTACCATATTAATTTACATTTAACTTTCAAGGCACAATACGTACAAACTTTACTAAGGAAAAATAGGGCCTAATTAAATATAATATAATAATATTATTCAACTCTCTCTTAGGTAGAATATTCTTCAAAGTTACAATATTTCAACACCATGCTTATGAATAGAATAAGTGTGCTATACATAGGTGTGACAACCTTTACAAAGACCAACACTTTTACACCATATATAAAGGGGTGAGAGAGACCATGCAGCTCCCCTAGATCATGTGTCCTAGTAGATCCACCCCAATATGGTTGCATACCAACCTAGATCATAAATGAGTGACATCACAAAGAGCTATCAACGTCAAGGATAAGTCAACCAGAGCCATAAAATCAAATCCTATATTGAAATGGGGACTAAAGTAAAATCCATGACCAACCACATGGGGTCTGGAGATACCACATAATCCCCCAACCAATACATAGAACATATAAGCATGGTCCAATACAATACATATGCAAATACAACCACACTTTTGGCTCATCATGGTACAATGAGGCACATAATATACTCATATGATGGTCCACATATGGCGAAAAAATATAGGGCACACTGAGGTGAATCTGAGGTGTAATAGATTCCATGGTATTTCCATTGACTATTATTACCATCCTATCAAGCATTCTTACTTGGAATGCTTAATATGCTCATGAGTGAGGGACTATGTTTCTCTATAATTATTTTTGAAAATATATCTCATTAATATTATACTCAAGGGGTGGCAAGTGTGGGAGGGATCATCTCTGATCTCAAGGGAAAAATGGAATCAACCTTTGCATGGGGATTAGGAATTTCATCTAATAATCAAGCCAAAACTTATGCTCTACTGTAGGACCTTCTCCTTGTAAACAATTCCAACATAAAATCAATTATCGTTGTTGGAGATTTTGAGTGTCATCATCAAATCAATGGTTCAACACAAAAATTTGAAAGAAAACAAGATAGCCTTATCATTGCAAGAATCAACAAGTTAGTCCAAAGTCTTAGTAGGGTCTCATTATATAAAGTGTTGAGAGATTGCAACACTCAGGCCAATCGATTAGCTAATGAAGCAACCTCTCTCTTGCAAGGGGTCATGATAAAAAATGGGGGACATTGTTTTTGTCATATCCCCTAAAGTTTACAACCCACTTGGAATTGAAGACACATCACTCTTCATTTAATTAACTTATGTCACAACAAAACTCACTCTCATTTTCAAGTGTGGGGAAAGGACTTGCAAGGATGCAATCCCAAATATATTGCATGAGAGAATTATTAGTTGCCATGGCCTTTGTTTCCTTCATTATGGACTATCACCGTGAGGTGGGATAATGGAAGGAGTTGAATCTGGATTTTGCGGTAGCCTTGGTAGTTTAAGTCCTATTCAAGCTAATTTGGTAATATCTCTCCCATTAATTTGGATGTTGTTTCAAAATTGTGGTATATCGATTGTCGTTCTTTGGTTTTTTCAATGTTCAAGATATATTTATTTATGGTCGTGGAATTCTACTTGTATTTCATTAGTTGGCCTCTAGTTTTAGATGTCGGGCTTGAAGTAGTGTTTCCTTATCTACTTCATCTTTGTTGGTTGGGGTTTAACTCTTTGGTTATATCACTTGGAATTCAACCATTGGGATCTCTCATTATAGGCATCAAATTTTTTTGGAAGTGTATTGTGGACAAGTCAAAATGGCCTGTCAATCAGTAAGGTAAAATGCTCGATGTTGAGTCCCAATTAGACTCGCTCTCATTTTATATGGAAAGTTCCAACCAATATGCGGGCCTGGTTGCCACTAAGAATTTTATTACAAAGGTGGAGAATGATTTTTCCTCCAAAAAAATCTTTCTAATTTTAAATCCAACTAATTAAAATAATTTAAAAACTATATATTCTAACTATTTCTAACCTATCCTGATTCTGAGCATTTCTAAAATGATAGAAATAGTGTTAGATATTATTTTTGATCACATAAATCGTTCATGCCAACAAAAAATTGTTAAAACAATAATGCAACTGATGTAAATCATAAAGATTTATAGATTACACCTGCAACATCACCACTGTGTCCATAAGTAACCACAAATGAATACATTTCCTAAATAATAAACATGGAAATAGTTCATATGAAATATCATTCAAGAAACTTATATATCAATTGCACATGTATAATAGTATCATACACAACTCAACACATTCATGATCACCAAAATTGCTTTATGTCCTTTATTCCATGAGATAATAGTATCATCGATGTCACAATAGGAAAAGTCCCTCTTTCATCAAAGATCTTCCTTTTATAAAATAAGGAAGACCTTTCACATTCTATAATTTCCAATCATTACACTAATATTTCTTCGAATCACTTCTTTTTCCCTATTATATAACTCAAAATTCCTATACATATTCATTAATGGATATATGAATATTATTAACAAAATTTAAGAAGACTCTTAAGTAGTCAAAGTTTCTCTATAGAAAGTCCATGGGTCATAGCTCTTGGAAATTTATTCGCTCTTTATCAGCTATATCCTCCTATTTTCTAAAATGTGTTGTTCTTTTTTATGTCAACTTGGAAAAAAGGACTCTACCAACATCTTCTTCACTACCCCATCTTTCCAACGAGCCATATCACGCCTGATTTGACCACCTAGAACTCGAGATATGACCCTATGAAGTTAGTGCTCAACAACCATTGATTTTCTTTCTAGGTAAATATTGACCGTTGATCTATGATTTTAGGGACTTATCCCACATGCACCATGGGATTTGATTGTGATGGGTTTATATTTTTTAATCTTCCCCATGTAATTTGTGTGTGAAGCCACCAAAAACATGGACCATGGAACACATGATAACCTTTTAGGACCTAACACATAACATATTCGAGATCCAAATAATAACAAAATAATACAAAATTAGATGTCCGAAAAGGTATGTAGGAATGGAGTAGTCCGATAGGCTTGCAAGTAAATGCCTACGGTAAAATATTCCAATGATCAACGGTAAGCCTTCTTAAATGAAAGTTTACAAAGATGTTATGGGAAGGGAGAGTTCAGAAGGAAATATTTGGGAAGATAATTCAATAAGTAGAACCCTGATGGAGGAAGTTCGATGAGTCAAAATCAATGAGTTGGTTCAAATAGTCTTGCAGGATCCAATGGTTGGTAAAACTAAGAAACAATGCAGATGATATAACCCGATAGCTTGAAGAACCTGATGGTTGGACTCTGATGGTCGAGAAAGCATGAAATATGTCAAATAGATAAGGTGAGTCCGATAGAATTATGGGTTGCGGTCTTTGGGAACATCAATGAAAAGAGTTGTCATGGCAGTTCGAAAGGGGAATCCTGAAGAGGCAAACCCGATAGGCCTGCAGGCTTCAGATACCAGGAAAAACTATAAGCAAGGTAAATTAGCTCCTTGATGGGAAGATCTCAATAAGGTAAGTTTGATGGTTGGATCTTGATATGGTTTAAGGTTCCACTTGTGATTCATGGTTCTAGTAAAATAATAAAATACAATGAAATCTAGATATGGAATAAAAATGAATAGAAAATGTACATGGTGATAAAAGAAAATTCAGATGGGGTTCGAAAAAAAATGTATTATGAATGTTTGATTCAATGCTAATCAATATCTGATTAGATAAATTTTTGGTCAAGAGGAAAAATATTAAGGGATTCCCATATGGATTTCAAAGTTGAAGTTGATAGATAAATAAATATGGGGTTTCCCAAGGCACACTTGAGGTTTCCATCACTTTTTATCAATTGGAGACCCTGCTCTTGAGTTTCCTGACTTCTGTGACCAAATGCACATGACCTTTTGTTTTGACATGATTCTCTTCAGGACTTGAAACAACATAAGTATATTTTAAAGGAAGTGACTCTGCAACCCCGCAACTGCAACCACAAAAGAATAGACTTTCTTACACAAGGAAGAAGATACTTTCTAGTACATTATAAAATTTACATTCTTTCCCCTTTCCATTTTACTAAAAAATCTACGAAAAAGAGTTGGGCTTGTTCAACAATGAGAAAATGAAAAGAAGCAATTCCTTAGAAGTAATCATCGATGATCTTGTCCTCTTATGAACAAAAATGTTTCTACAAACCAATGTCATGAAAGACCCATGTATCTAATCTCAAACTCTTGGAAACGATTAAATATCATGTGATTCTAGTTATGGATTTAAATATTAAATATCATTAACATGTGAGAAAATGAGTATGAATATGAGGGTAGTGGTTACAAGATGGAAAGAAACAATATTCCAACCATTCACTTCTCAATGATATAGTGAGATTATAGTACAATCCAATGAACAAGAAAACAATATATCCTTAAAATCGAATTCTCTTCAAGTCATAAAACATAGCATTAAAATGTACAGTCATATGGTATCAACAATACATTCAAATATTTAACCCAGTGAAAGGAGAACTTGCTAGATTTCCTACAACACAAGAGATGAGAAGAAGGATGAAATGAAAGTGAAAACATAAGAATGTACAAGAAGCTGATTAAATTGTAGTGGGAAATTTGTATAAGATCAAGCTTTAGACCGCTTCCACCACCTACACATGGCATTAGTAGGAATGGACAAATTATCAAACCTTAACTCCAAAAATCCTATCAATATCATAGACGATCCTAAGAGCCTCGATGGAATGCTACCCAAGTTTGCTAGATGAGAGTACTAATACATTGTAGGGGTCATCCTAGGATACTCATACTAGAATTTAGGATGCCTTAATATCATGATCACACCATAATACCAACCTTCAATCATCTTTTCTCAGCCATACCATGTATTGATATCTTCGTATTTTGACTCAACTATATCAACTCTTCGATTTTATTTGAGAAAACAAGTGCCTTTATGAATTCAATAACACCACTTCAAACCAAGGTATAAGATAAAGCATGAATTCATCATAGCAACAGAGAAGTTAAATATCAATCAAATATAATCTCAAAAGGGTTAATAAGTGTGATCAATGGGTACAAGAGTTCCAAAGAAATATTTACAAGAAGTACGTCAAAGGATAGAAGGAGAATTGAAAAAAAATACCTATTGAAGATCAACAAACAATGTACAATCAACAAAGAGGCCTTGATCAATGAAAACCTCCACAAAAATAAACAATCATTAATGATACAAACCCCTAATCCACCAGGTAGTCAAATAATATACAATAGGCTCACAATAGTAATCGATTAGACATTAAATCTAAAACAATTGGTGGTGGGGGGGATTTATTTTTTCTTATAAAAGAAAAATAAAAAGAAGGGATGTTGTGGCCACAACAAATGGTGACATAGTGGAAGAAATAGTTATCTCTGTCAATCGAAATATAGGGCCTTTAGTTCAAATATGAGTGTTAAGGATAATCTCATAAATTGAAATAAATTTTTCAAAGGTTATGTGTAGCACAATGATGCCAAATTTCTAAAAGATATAATCCAATATTTTCAATTACTTGCCATCTAACATACCCTTTTCAAAGATCCAATTAGTGAGGTAAATGTTTTAATTGGCTGCACAATTCTAATTGGATTTGGTTTAACCATGGGTTTTTACTTTTTATAACAAGAAAAAATTTACATAAGTGTGTTCCTCATCTCTCTTTTCTCGACATTTATTCATTGTCAACGAACATCCATAGCTCTGACAAAGATGTATCGGTACCATACAAGCATGGTACCACTACCAACATGCGTCCATAGCCCCGACGTGTTTACTTGTACTTCCCACACTATTGATAATGCTTTCAACTTCCTTTGTATTTGAAATTCTACTCACACTTTAATATTTGTATAGAAGTATTACGTGTGCAAATGGGTGTAAAGGATGCAGGGTGATATGAGAGTTGTTTTGATTTGATAAGTAGATGCTAAGCATTAAATTTCAATCCACAAGTCTCCCCAAAAAGCATCATAGTACATCTTATAAATATGAGGTGGACGGAGCTCAAAGAAAACAACAAATATACACTTTCCCTTACTTATGTATTATTGTGGTATGCTTAGTAGGAACATGTGTTCCACCACAACTATCAGACAATATCCACATCTAAAAAATTCATGAAGGTTTTCTAGATAGAGAAACCCATGTATTCCATGACTTTTAAGAATGTATTCAGTGTGTGACCAGAGCTAGACATGCCTTGCACTCAAACTCAAAAATCAATCCTCAAGTCAAACAAAGGAGTCAAATCAACTTAGGTAACAATAAATTTCAAATTAAAATATGAAGACAATATGTACAAGAAGACAAGAGTTGAAGCTAAAACGAAATCATGAAAAGAAAATAAAACTAAACTAAAAGAAACCCAAACCTGAAAATGCCAATCTTCCAAACCAAACTGGAAAGTAAACACAAGACATATTAGAGTATGAATGATATGTACAAAACATTTACATTACAACTTCAAGAATTGAAATAAGGGAAAAAGCTTCACCAGATAAACTTTTCATACAAACTAAAACCCAACACAAATGATTTTTAGGTCTCGGTAAATTTGAATTCTTGAAATGATCAAGGATATACAAAATTTGAATGAATTCAAGAATTCACACCCTTTAAGTTCATTGTCATGTATAAGGTCTTAGTGGAATAAGTTTTTGAAAACACGGGCTTTTCAATCTCAGAAATTGGATTAATATTTTTCACCAAGATATTTGTTGCCTCTTTGATTATTAATCTTGATCATTCCAATGATTCCATCATTCACACCTAATGGGATAAGAGAATACGCCCATTGTTGTGATTGAAAAATTAAACAAAGAAGCAAAATTATGTACAGATAAAAATAAATAAACTAAACTAAGAGAAAAATAAAAGAAAACTATGTCATCCATTAAAACAAGAATCAAATAAAAGATAAGCATAGAATCCCAACAACATGGGACACATCATGAACATTATCAGAAAAAATCATTTTCAGTGAAAGCTCGGGAAGTAAACCAAGGGCAAGAATTGGGAAAGATAGGTCAACCATTTGAAATAAGGCCCAATAGAAAGATTCACATGGTAAAGTTCAAAACTTGGAAGGAAAAACAAGCAAGGTCATGAAAATTGATAATAAAGTGAAGAATTTGCAACAAAATTCTCTAATCCAATTGACACACATAAATTTTTCCTTTCATTCAATGAAACAATCAAAATTTTCCACGAACCTAACAACATAAATTAATGGAAATGCACAGTCAAAACAAATTTTCAATTCATTCACGTAAAACATTCCACAAACATTCAACCCTCTAGACTCACTGCCATGAATAAGTCCCTTTCACATTTGAAAACACCAAAATTTTCAATTGAAGAAATTACATGTGATATCTTTCACCAGAGTATCAATTTCTCTTTGCCATGAAATATGATTATTAATTCCAAAGATTTAAACAATTCAATCTAATGAGGCAAGGAGAGGATATTATAGTTATGGAGGTCATCAAAACTAATCATGATGGGATCTAAGGGACTCCAAACACGAATTCTTTCAAATATTGTCTTTAAGATTAGATCATAAATCATAATTGGAATACACAATGAGACTAGATTTTTAATTAGTTGTTGAGTTGGTGAATTCCCAAAATTTTGCAAAGTAATCTAAGCTGACAAATTTAGATCAACACTTCCCTAAGTTGCTCTCATATTTATAATATATAAAGAGAAAAAATCGTATTTGATGGCTGCACAAGCCATTTTTCAACCTGCACGATAAAAGAGAATCTTATGTTCAACTAGTTAATAGTTTGATAGAAAGAACAAAAAAAATCCTTAAATGACTAACTTATTGAAAAAAATGATATTAGTCTAAAAGGAAAAATAAGGTTTATAATTGAAACTAATCCTAAACAAATAACTAAAAGTAAATTATGCTAACATACTCTACACCTAAACCATATTGGCTGAATACAACTTATGTAAAATCATAACACCAGAGCAGTCATTCAAGTATTCTCATTTTGTTAATTTATCCAAACAACGCTATCCTTCCTCTTGAGAAAGAGGCATTGAGTCCTTTCCAACCATATTTCCTTCAATAGGAGTCTCAATGTCATTGTTTGTTATAATATTTGAATCCTTGGACACATCCTCTTATTCCCAAAATTGTTCATCATTAGAATCAATCAAATTAAACAAATGTAACCATATAACTTTAATTCCATATTATCATTCAACCCATATTCTATTGATACCTATCCTCACCAATCCTTTTTCATGCTCAAAACATGAGGTATTCCATAAATATATGATTCAAAAATCCACCAATACCACTCATCAATGTATTTATTGCCTCTTGGAATTAATGATAATAATTTCAAATATCAATATTATTATCTTGAACCTCCTAAATGGCAAGAGGAAATTACTATGGATATGGAAACAATTAAGACACTCTTGATAAAGATAAAACAATATCAGCTAACAATCTAGATTGAATGATTCTCCCATCATAAGCGAATGAAAGATAAGATTAGAAACCATAATTGAATGAGATGATTAGAACTTGATTTCTAATAAGTGATGAGTTGATGCTTGTCATGATGGATAAATCTTTGAGACTATTATCATAAGGTTTCCAAGAGTGTTCTAAGACTACAAGTTAAGAGTTTCATTTCCCTGAACTCACATATTGCATAGAATACCAAAAACAAATGTCTCAGACGATGAGTGTGAAACCTACCTCTCTATTAGATAAGCTTTCCATACAAATAAAGGCCTAAACAAAATAACTAAGTATATAATTTGGAAATCAAAACCAACAATACCATGAGTAAGAGAGATCAAATAAATCCTTATTCCAACTAGCCCATACAGGATTTTCCTTCCAGGTTATGAATAAACTTGAAGTCTTTCTGGTGTTATCAGTTCAGATTCATGAAATGCTCAAAAGTGAGGACACTACTAAGCCATAATAATAATCATATTAGTCAACAAATGTAACCAGAACAAGTGACTTAAAATCAACAATTCCAAAGGATAGAAAGATGTTTTCCAACAAAGTTGTAGTAAAGACCAAGTATGAAATCCTCATTGATTAGTAGGACTAGGATTAAATCTTTAGTCAACCAATGAATTTGTGAATAAAATGATTGATTAAGTTCTCAAAGGGATCCTAGCAAAAATGTTTATATGATAGTGTTGTCTGAAGTTGTCCAAACATGTTTCCGGACATTAAGAAATTGTATCTTTCGCTGCTAGTCATAATAACCTACATATATACAAGAAGAAACTTGAATTAAGAAAGATATAAGCTTGACAAGAAAATTCATCCTTAAATGATTGACTCAATAGCGAATAATATATGTACAAGAAAAAGAATAGAAACTAAAACTAAAGGTGATAAAAAAAAACATCTCAAAAGGAAAAATTATCTAAGCTCACTATGCTAAGTCTATACTAAAATGGTGCAAACCCCCACCCTGATGGGATCTGCTGACCTCTCGGTCACTGGATAGTTCTCCTTTCATGAGCCAGAATGGCTCTTTTAGTTCCCATAGGAACCTTTTGAATATATCCATAGGTCCTCCAAGACTAGCCCCGAGCACTCAAGATGGGTGCGAATCCTCTCCCACACGGTCACAAACTGTGTTCGCGTGCTTCCTCAAACCAACATTTCAGATTTCACGAGTTTGTAATCCCTGGGCGCGAGTCTCCTTGACTCCATGATCGCTGAATCCCAACAAGGGCTTAATATCCTTTCGCTCCTGTCTCCATGGAACCTTGCGCTGTGACTACGCGCTACCGAGCGTTGTCGAAAGTAGTTTTAGACAATCCATTTTTTGCTTCGATGCACTCCTGAGGCCTCCATGTGTCCCCTCGATGAAACCACACGGTATTCCCTGGACCCACTCTTACCTCTTATCCACCTTGCTACTTCAACTCTCGATACACTTAGGGATTGTCGATCTACGATCTCGACGATGGCGTTTAGATCAATGACCAAAATTTCCTTGCGATCCCTGACTCCACTCTCCTAGGATTGATATTCTCCTAACACCTGTTGCCTGGATTGATGGTTCGACGTTCATTACGGAGCACCTAATCAACGACTCTCGTTCCTCCTCTTTGTGATTCAACAACTAGAATCGTCCTCCTTCCTGAGCTTCAATATTTTGAAGAGGATTTGATCTTCCACGCACACCTTGCGTTTTCAAGATTTCAAATAACTCAGATCCAAGGGATTTTATTGAAAATAAAATGCCTTCTGCCCACCTGGCGTTCCTCTGTGCAAATTATTGGCAGTTGGATTTCAAGTTCCCTTCGCATTCTCTAAACTTCTCTCTCTGAACTGTTCCAAGATTCAGTCAACGCACGCCTTATGTTTGAGAATGCACACCTTGCATATATTGTTCAGAAGAAAATGACTGAAACTCGTCTAGTTTCATCACAGGTTCATACAACAAACCTCTCTGTCACTCATACATGAAATAATTGTAACAAAGTGTTCATTTATAATAATCTTCATTCATCTACACTAAATGAACATAACTCCCACAGATTTTGGACAATTTTCCTCTGTTCCATTATGTAAAAAAAACGAAAATTATACAGTGTTTTTGCTCCTCTATTCTACTCTTCTTCTTCCACTCCTACTCTCAGGTCTATTACAAATGAAAACAAAATGAACTATATAAGGACCGACTCCACGAGATCTGTCATCCTTCCTGACATCTATCATTCGAATTCAAACTGTTACCTACTTTGTCCTATTACAATAACTACCCTGTCCTCTTACATTAACTAGTATTTAAGGCTGGATATAGTCAACACTCCATCTCTAAAATCTCTTACAGTCCTTCAAGACTTTACAAACAAGTTATAATTTAAAATTGCTATTACAAAAAAATATCTCAACAACTCAATTAAATTATGAGTTAATACTCGGTCTGAAACTCTATCATTGCTGAGATGGCTTCTTTTGCCTCCATGCATGCACTGTTGATAATGAAGGTGATGCTCCTGCATCATACTCCTTTGGTTGAAATTTTCCATGGAATCCTGTCCATGAGTTCTTGTACTGTCTTCCCATGCTTCAGAATGTCAGCTTCTGTGACCTAACTTGCATCTTCCACTGGATGATATTTCCACTTCACTAAGTACTCAGGATATGCCTTCCTCCTGGTTTTCTTTCTATTCCTTTGTTCAATGATTTCCTCCAATTGAGGTTTTTCTGCTGTGGGTAATTGCTTTTCCCACCGAATTTATTTCTGATTATCTGATTCTCCTGCTTCATCTCTCCTGTAAGGGTACAAGTTTGCAACATTGAATATTGACGATATACCAACATTGTCTGGTAACTCAATCTCATAAGCATTTGCTGCGAATTTTCTGAGGATCCTGCATGGTCCTATCTTTTTCATATTTAACTTATTGTATGTTCCCCTTGGGAACATCTCTTTCCTCAAGTGAGCTAAAACTTCATCTCCAACCTCGAATTGAACTTCTTGTCTCCTTTGATCAACCCTGCTCTTGTATTTATGGATGTTTTCCTATAGCTGCTCTCTAACTCTATCATGAAGTCTTTACATTTCTACTGCAAAATCTTCTGCTCCAACACGTCTGAATTCATTAGGGCTTAAATTTCTCAATTCTAAAATCCCCCTTGGTTGTATACCATACACAATTTCAAATGGACTTTTCCCTATGCTCCTGTTCACTGAATTATTGAATGCAAATTCTGCCTGTGCTAGAATCTGATCCCATTGTCGACCTTGCTAAGTTACTAAACTTCTCAACAAGTTTCCGAGACTTCTGTTTATGACTTTGATCTGTCCATCTGTCTGAGGGTGGTATGCTGAACTAAAGGACAAGTTCATCCCCAGCCTCTTCCATATAGTTCTCCAAAAATTTCCTACAAATTTGGTATCCCTGTCTGAAACTATGCTTCTTGGCAGTCCATGTAGTCTTACTACTTCTCTGAAAAACAAATTTGCAATATGTGTGGCATCACTTGTCTTCTGGCATGGTATGAAATGTGCCATTTTTGAGAACCTGTCCACTACAACAAATATGGAATCGCTCCCTTTTTTCATTCTAAGCAATCCCAAAACAAAATCCATACCGATTGCATCCCACGACCTCTCTGGAATTGGTAATGGCTGATACAAACCAGTGTTTTGTTGTCTTCCTTTTGCATATTGACAAATTACGCATTTTTTCACGAAATTCTTCACTTCTTCTCTCATGCTCAGCCAATAGTACGATTTTCTCAGTTGCGCAAATGTCTTATCATGACCAAAATGTCCAGCTAGACCTCCACTGTGTTTTTCCTTCAGCAGGTTATCTCGCATTGAGCATTTAGGTATACATAATTGGCTTCCCTTAAACAGTAAACCATCCTGAACTAAATATTTAGTCCATGGGCTTCTGTCTCACAGCAAAGGATTTTTTCATGCTTCGTAAGCTTCTTTGAAATCTGCATCTACTGGATACATCTCCTTGAGGTGTTCGAACCCCAATGTCTCCACCTGGAATTCTTGTATAATCAAACTTCTTCTACTCAAAGTGTATGCGACTTTATTAACAATTCCAACAATATGTCTAATGAAAAAAGTAAAATTTTGCATAAATTCTACCCATTTTGCATGTTTTTGATTCAACTTTTTTTGCCTAGTAATAAATTGCAAAGCCTGATTATCACTGTACAAGACAAATTATTTAGGAATTAAATAATGCCTCCATTTTTTCAAAGCTTGAATCACTGCATAAAATTATCTGTCATATGTGGAATATTTTTTCTTGGCCTCATTCAGTTTCTCACTGAAATAAGCAACTAGCCTATTGTCCTGGCTCAAGACTGCTCCAATAGCTAATCCACTTGCATCGCATCTCACCTGGAATGTCTTTCCAAAATCTGTAAGACCAGAATTGGCTGCTTTGTGATTTTCTCTTTCAACACTTTGAAACCTCTTTCAGCTTCCTCTGTCCATCTAAAGGACTTGTGTTTTTTATTTACAGTATCCAACATGGGTGCACATATGTCGTTGAAATTTCTGATAAACTTCCTATAAAATCTTGCTAACCCATGAAAACTTCTCACCTCAAATATGCTACTTGGTGATGGCCATTCTCTAATTCCTCTCACTTTTTCTTGGTCCATCTTCAACTCATTTGAAGATATTACGAAACCCAAATATATGAGCTCCTTCTTCATAAAAGAACATTTCTTTAGATTTATCAACAATTTCTCTTGCTGTAATCTTTCCATCACTGATGTCAGATGTCTCAAGTGTTCTTCTTTTGCCTTACTAAATATTAGTATGTCATCTAGGTATACTATGACAAACTTTCCTATGAAGTCTTTCAACACTTCATTCATCAATCTCATAAATGTGCTTGGTGCATTTGTCAAAACAAACGACATGACCAACTATTCAAACAATCCTTCATTTGTCTTGAATGTTGTTTTCCATTCATCTCCCTCTCTCATTCTTATTTGATGATATCCACTCTTCAAGTCTATCTTGGAAAAATAGCTTGCTTCACTCAAACAGTCCATTAAATCATCCATCCTTGGTAAAGGGAATATATATCTAATGGTTATCTTGTTGATGGCTCGAGAATCTGTGCACATTCTCCATCCTCCATCCTTCCTTGGACTTAATACAGTTGGTACAACACATGGGCTTAGGCTTTCTCTAACTAACCATTTATCCAACAACTCCTGGACTTGATTCTTGACCTCCTCATTCTCTCTAGGTGTCAACCTATAAGCTGCTTTGTTCGGTAAACTAGCTCCTGGAATAAGGTCAATGTGATGGATTATGCTCTTGATGGGTGACAATGAGTGTGGTAGCTCATCTACAACTATATCAACAAAGTCTTCTAACGATTCCTGTATTTATATAGGCAAATTTTCTACAAAATTATTTGTAAGGATAACTCTAGGCTTCCTCACGACAACAAACTGCATTTCTCTCTCTTTCTTAACTTCACTCAAGAGTTCCTTCCCACTCATGAGAAGTATGCTTGAACTAGATTCTGCCTTTTTCTCTTTGTCTTCTATGGTCAACAACATATGCGTTCTGCCATTCTTTTCTAGGGTATAGGTATTCTTCCTCCCATCATGAATAACTTTTCGGTCATATTTCCATGGCCTCCCTAATAAATTATGACAACCATCCATAGGAATTACATCGCACAATATTTCATCTTTGTAACCTCCTATTTTAAATTCAACTTGGCATTGTTGACTTACCATGACTTGATGTCCCTTCTGCAACCACGATACCTTGTATGTATTTGGATGTGTAGTTTTCTTCAGCTCCAGTTTCTCTACCATCTCTCTGGATACGAGATTGTCAGTGCTTCCACTATCTATGATCACCTTGCAAACCCTGTCCTTCATCTTGCAAGCAGTTCTGAACATGCTTGTTCGCTGAACGGGTTCCTCTGGTTCCTTCTCTGGTTTAAGAAGAACTTTCCTCATCATGAGGTTTCTTCCACCTTCTCCAGCTTCTGCTTCCGCATGTTTCTATGCTTTAGCAATGTGTGCTTCTCCACCTTCCCTTTTTCTGTCAGGACATTCTCAAGATTTGTGTCCTTCTTTTCCACAGGTGTAGAATTTAACTATGCCTCCTCTGGTTCTTCCTCTTCCTCTGGGAAAATAATTCCCTTCACCGTGTTGTCCTTCCTTAGAACTCCCACCCTTCTCATGGTGACTAGGCTTCTTTTCAGCTTCGGGCTTTGACTTGTGGAACTTTTCTTTGCTGGTTCCCTTGCCTCGGCTTGAAATTCTGCCTCTGCTTCATTGGCTTTACCTCCTGGCTAATTTTTCCTCAGCTTTCAAAGCTGCTTGATAGGCCTGTCCGATTGTCCACACATACATCATGTTGATTTCCTCTTGGATTTCATATCTCAACCCATTTATATATCTGGCTGTCTTTTCATCGTCATTCTCCTTTTGTCCAACCCTAATGTTTAGCCGGTAAAATTCTTCAGTGTATTCTTTCACTGATAAACCTCTTTGTTTCAGGTTCTGCAATCTTCTGTAAAGATTGAGATGGTAATCTTTCGGGATAAATTTTGCCTTTAACTTGGCTACCATCCTATCCCATCTTTTAATTTTCTGCTTACCATTTCTTCTACGCTCGGCTTGCAGTTCATCCCACTATAACGCTGCATGACCCTTCAGTCTTGTCACTACATGCTTCACCATTTTATCTTCTTCGATATCTTCGTAATCGAAGTATTTGTCCATAGTACATATCCAATCTAGAAATTCTTCCACTTCTAAGTTTCCTTCGTACATTGGTACCTCTATCCTTTCTCTGGATCCTATTTTTGAATCAACTTTGATCAAGTGATCTTGTGCAACATCGTCTACGTCATTTTCTTCGGCTTCTGCCTCTTCTCTCTCAGCTTCACTGATGTCACCAACATCTGGTGCCCTTCTCTACGCTGTCTCCATGGCGTCTAGTCTCATTCGAAGTCGCCTCATCTCTTCTTCCATTTCTGCATTCGATTTGCGCCTTCTTGGTGGCATGATTTCAACTGCGTCACCTCTAAGAAGAATTGAAAATGCTTGATATCACAACCAATATCAACCTTCTTCCTTTTGTCTGCTGTCTGCAAACAAACTAAATCTTTTCTCTGATACCACTTGGTGCAAACCCCCACCCTGATGGGGTCCACTAATCTCCCGGTCACTGGATCGTTCTCATTTCATGAGATGGAATGGCTCTTTTAGTTCTCACAGGTACTCCAAGACTAGCCCCGAGCGCTCAATATGGGTGCGAATCCTCTCCCACATGGTCACAGGTTGTGTCCATGCGCTTCCTCAAACGAGCATTTTGGATTTCATGGGTTTGTAATCCCTGGGTGTGAGTCTCCTTGACTCCTTGATCGCCGAATCCCGACAAGGGATTAATCTCCTTTAGCTCCTATCTCCATGGAACCTTATGCTGTGACTACGTGCTATCGAAAGTAGTTTTAGACAACCCGTTTTTTGCTCTGATGCGCTCCTGAGGCCTCCACGTGTCCCCTNGATCGCCGAATCCCGACAAGGGATTAATCTCCTTTAGCTCCTATCTCCATGGAACCTTATGCTGTGACTACGTGCTATCGAAAGTAGTTTTAGACAACCCGTTTTTTGCTCTGATGCGCTCCTGAGGCCTCCACGTGTCCCCTTGATGAAACCACTCGGTATTCCCTGGCCCTGCTCTTACCTCTTATCCACCTCGCTACTTCAACCCCCGATACGCTTCGAGATCATCGATCTACGATCTCGACAACAACGTTTAGATCAACGACCAAACTTTCCTTGTGATCCCTCACTCCACTCTCCTGGGATCGATATTCTCCTAACACCTGTCACCTGGATCGATGGTTCAACGTTCATTATAGAGCACCTAATCAACGGGTCTCATTCCTCCTCTCCGTGATTCAACAACTAGAATCGCTCTCCTTCTCGAGCTTCAATCTTTTGAAGATGATTTGATCTTCCACGCACACCTTGCGTTCTCAAGATTTAGAATAACTCAGATCCAAGGGATTTTCTTGAAAAGAAAATGCCTTCCGCCCACCTGGCGTTCCTTTGCGCAAATTCTTGGTAGTTGGATTTCAAGTTCCCTTCGCGTTCTCTAAAATTCTCTCTCTGAACTGTTCTGAGATTCATTCAACGCACACCTTGCGTTTGAGAATGCACACCTTGCATATATTGTTCAGAAGAAAATGACTGAAACTCGTCCAGTTTCATCACAGGTTCATACAACAAACCTCTCTGTCACTCATACAGGAAATAACTGTTGCAAAGTGTTCCTTCAGAATAATTTTCATTCATCTACACTAAATGAACATAAGTCCCGCATATTTTGGACAATTTTCATCTGTTCTATTATGTCAAAAAAACAAAAATTATACAACATTTTTGCTCCTCTATTCTACTTTGCTTCTTCCACTCCTACTCTCAGGTCTGTTACAAATGAAAACAAAATGAACTATCTAAGGACTGGCTCCACGAGCTCTGTCGTCCTTCTTGACATCTATCATTCGAATTCAAACTGTTACCTACTTTGTCCTATTACAATAACTACCATGTCCTCTTACATTAACTAGTAGTTAAGGATGGATAGAGTCAACACTCGATCTCTGAAATCTCTTACATTCCTACAAGACTTTACAAACAAGTTACAATTTAAAATTGCTATTACAAAAAAATATCTCAACAACTCAATTAAATTCTGAGTTAATACTCGTTCTGAAACTCTGTCATTGCTGAGATGGATTCTTTTGCCTCCATGTGTGCACTGTTGACAATGAAGGCGATGCTCCTGCATCATAAAATCATGATGGTTGAATGTAATATAAGAAAACGCTCAATGGGAAAGCAACCATCTGCATAACTCCACGCCTATGATAAAATAAACATCAAAAGGAATTAAAAGGAATTGGATTGGGATTAGTTTAATATGGATAAAATTTTAACAATCAAGCTTTCTTTGACTGCTTATTAGACAAAAAAATCAAAACTCAAAGGTAATCCAACTAAGCAATATTTTCCAATCGGAATTTAGTTCAGATGAAGATTGGAAATATCTTAGTGCTCATTTTCATGACAAAAAGGAACTGCAAAGTTTTCTTCATTTTAAAAGATTATTTTTGTAAGATGAAAATTTGTTCATAATGATATTGTTATAGGAGAAACATGAATGTCATTAGTGATTAGAAAATTTACTCAAACACAAAGAAGAAGTTTTTAGAGCGTAACAATTAAATGTTTCCCTTTTGTCAAAAATATATTTTTCACAAAAAGTTCTTCCAAGGGAAAACATTAACATGCAATCCCTTCATTTATTTCTATCTCATCTAAGAAATTCCTTTATTATTAAGCTAACAAGTCTTTTATTAAAATGATAAAGGAAAAACAAAACTAGATAGAGACTAGAAACAAAAATTCGATTAAACTAACCAACTAAAAATAAACTAATGTACAATCGTAATCTATTAAAGATCAATCATGAAGGATTTATACATTGAGTACATCTCTAAGAAGAGAAATATGAAGCCTTTGTTGATTAAGGTTGGTTGTCATTGATGTCAACCCTTGAAGAAAGACCCGT
>SNQJ01S0001850.1:286850-304653 GCA_010110895.2 Picea sitchensis
CGATTTGGGTTTCCACGTAAAACACTGGTGTACTGTGTATGTGTGTGATTGTTTATTTATTACCGCTCATTATTGGATAATAATTCTACATTGATATAACATTTGAAGAAGAAGGATTATAATTACGTTATTACTGATTCACCCCCCTTCTCAGTAATCCAACATCCTTACCCATAAGGTTAGATAATTCTTTATAATTGAAGTTACCAAAAAATCAATACTACAGTAAACAACTATACAGAGAAAATAAACTAGCCGAATCTATCCTACCATCCTACACTACATTGGCTGAAAATGGACTATGTGAAGTCATAATGCCAATGTATCCATCCATGTAACTCCAAACCTCCAATTACATGTTCATAAAAAAATAGTAGCACACATTGGAGTAGTAAGAGACTAAAAATAGGAAAAATTAAATTATGCAAACCTCTATTCATCATGCAAAATATGATATTGTTATTATCATGGGAAATCTATATGAGTAAGATCCCTCCAACCATACTTCAATTCTATCATAAAATTTTCCATGACTATCATAGAATTGATGGAGGGAGTTAAAAATTGAGTGGCACACCTGATGAGAACCATACATGAAATAATCATGACTAGTACTTGATGAGATATTCATAGTACTGATATAATTATAACTTGTAGAAGACAAGTCAAAATAATGAGGGCCTGACATAACCATCAGTCTAGACCGAAGTGCTTTATTGTCTTAGCAAGCCTCACTTGGTGAGAGTGTCTTAGTACTAATATAATTATAAATTATAGAAGACAAGTCAAAATAATGAGGGTCTGACATAACCATTGGTCTAGACCGAAGTGCTTCATTGTCTTAGCAAGCCTCCCTGAGCTCATACTTCAAATAACCAACAACTTGAGATAAATTAGTAGGATCTACTAATATGCATGGACTACCCTCCACCATGGTATAAGGAACATAATTAAGGATATGGTGGCAGCCACTAATATCATCTGTCTCAACTAATTGGTTACTTGTACAACAATACTCTCTATTAATAAATAATGAAATTCAATCAAAAGAAGATATATTCTGATATATGTTTGCTATATCATTTTCTTCATCCCATTTAATGATAAGTTAGAAAATTAATAAGTTCATGGTAATAGGTCTTATCCTCTCTATCTTCTACATGTATATTACCACCATCAAGTAATTCATAAGGGTTTTTCCCTACATAATTTCTTTGAATACGATCATGGGTGAGTACTTTATGCAATATCAAACCATAAAAAAGATCATGATACAAAGAGTAATTGGTATAAGTAAGAAAATGAAATGCTTCTCTAGAAAGAGAATCATTTTCAATAAAAGTCTCCTTGAATGGCATCTCTTCTTCCTTAATCACATTCATGATGGTATCAATGATAATAGTATCATTGATGTCACAATGGGAAAACATCCCTCTTTCATGCAATGGTATTCCTTTTATAAAATAAGGAAGACCTTTCATATTTTGTAACTGCCAATCGTTACAATTATATTGCTTCGAATGACTTCTTTTGTCCTATCATATAACTCGAACTTCTTATACATCTTCATTAATGGATATACAAACACTCTTAATTTTTTTTAATAAGACTCTTAAGTAGTCAAATTCTCTCTGTAGGAAGTCCATGATTCATAGTTCTTGGAAATTGCTTCAACCTTGCTTAGCTATATCCTCTTATTTTTCTTGATTTTTTTGGGCATTTTTTATCTCAACCTAGAAAAAAGGACCCTACCAACATATTCTTCACTACTCCAACTTTCCAATGAACCATATCAAGCCTAATTTGACCTCCTGGAACTTGATATATGGCCCTCTAAAGTTAGCGCTCAACAATATGCTTTCTAGGTAAATATTGACCATTGATTTGCGAGTTCAGGGATTTATCCCACATGCACTAGGGGATTTTATTGTGAAGGGTTTATATGGTTTAATATTCCCCATGTAATTTATGTGTGAAACCACCAACAACATGGACCATGGTGCACATGATAACCTTTAGGACTTGACACATAGCATATCTGAGATCCAAATAATAACAAAATAATCCAAAATTAGATGTTCGAAAAGGTATGTGGGAAATGGAATCTGGTAGGCTTGTAGGTAAATGCCCACAACAAAATATTTCAAACAAATAAAGACAAGCCTTCTAAAATGAAATTTTCCGAAGGTGTTGCGGGAAGGGAGAGTTCAGAAGGAAAGATTTAGGAAGATGATTCAATAAGTAAAACCCTGATGGAGGAATTTTGATGAGTCAAACCCGATGATATGAGTCAAATAGGATTACAGGATTTGATGGTCAGGAAAACTAAGAAACAATGCACACAAAATAACTCGATAGCCCAAAGACCCGATGGATGAACTCCAATGGTTGGGAAAGCACACGATATGTCAACCTGATAAGGTGATCCCAATAGAATTGAGGGATGCGATCTTCACAAAAATCAATGAAAAGAGTTTCCATGGAAATTCGAAAGGGAAATATTGAATAGGCAAACCCGGTAGGCTTGTGGGTCATAGGTATCAGGAAAAACTATAAGCAAGGTAAATTAGCTCCCTGATGGGGAGAGTCTGATAAGGTAAGTCCGATGGTTATATCCTGATATGGGTCAAGGTTCTACTTGTGGGTCAGGGTTCCAGTAAAATAATAAAATACAATGAAATTAAAATTTGGAATAAAAAATAATAGAAAACGTACATGGTGATAAAAGAAAATTCAAATGGGGTTCCAAAAAAAAAAACTTAATTTTGAATGTTGGATTCAATGTTAATCAAGATTTGATTAGAGAAAAGTTTGGTCAAGAGGAACAATAATAAGGTATTCCCATGATATGCATTTCAAATTTGACGTGGATAGGTAAATAAATATGGCATCTCCCAAGGCACGCGTGAGGTTTCCATCACTTTTTATCAATTGGAGGCCCTGCTCTTGAGTTTCCTGACTTCTATGTCCAAATGCACATGACCTTTTGTTTCGGCATGATTCTCTTGAGGACTTGAAAAAACATAAGTATCTTGTAAAGGAAGTGACTCTACAACCCTGTTAATACAACCACGGAAATAATATACTTTGTTACATAAGGAAGAATATATTGCTAGTACGTTATAAAATTTACGTTATTTCCCCTTGTTATTTTACTAGAAAATCTACGAAAAAGAGATGGGCTTGTTCAATAACGAGGAAATGCAAAGAAATAATTATTTATAAGAAATAATCCATGATCTTAACCTCTTATGAAAAATATGTTGTTGCAAACCAATTTCATGAAATATCAACTCTTGGAAAAGATTAAAGATCCTGTGATTCTAGTTATGGATTTTAAACTGAGGAATATCATTAACATGTGAGAGCTTGAGCATGAATATGAGGGTGACAGTTACAATATACAAAGAAACAATATGCCAATCATTCACTTCTCAATGATATAGTGAGATGATAGTACAAGCCAATGCACAAGAAAACAACATATCCTTAAAATCAAATTCTCTTCAAGTCACAAAATAGAGCATTAAACTATGCATTAATATTGGATCAATAATACATTCAAATATTTAACCAAGTCAGAGGACATCTTGTCATATTTCCTGCAACATAAGAGATGAGAAGAAGGATGAAATCAAAGTGAAAACACAATAATGTGCAAGAATTGGATTAGATTGTAGTGGGAAATTTGTATAAGATCAAGTTTGGACTACTTCCACCACCTGCTCATGGAAATAGTAAGAATGATTGAATGATCAAACTTTAACTCTAAAAAACCAATTAGTATCATAGATGATCCTAAGAGATTCAATGGAATGCTACCCAGGTTTGCTAGATGAGGAGTATTAGTACATTATAGGGGTCATCCTAGGCTACTCATACTAGACTTTTAGGATGCCTTAATATCACGATCACACTATAAGACCAACCTTCAATCATATTTTCTTAGCCATACCATGTATTGATATCTTTGTATTTTGACTCAACTGTAGCAACTCTTTGATCTTCTTTGAGAAAATCGGTGCCTTTATGGATTCAATAACACCACTTCAAACCAAGGTATAAGATAAATCAAGAAGGCAGTATAGAAATAGACAAGTTAAAGATCAATCAAACATAAGCTCAAAATATTCAATACATATGATCAAGAGGTACAAGAGTTCCAAAGAAACATTTACAAGAAGTACACCAAAGGATAGAAGGAGCATTGAAACCAAAGACCTATCGAAGATCAACAAACAATGTATAATCATAAAAGATATATTGAGCAATGAAAACTTCATCAAAGATAAACAATCATTAAATATCCAAACCCCTAATCCTATAGGTAGTCAAAGAATATAGAATAAGATCATAGTAGTAATAGATTAGGAATTAAAGATAAAACACTTGGTGGGGGGGGCTTTCTTTTTTCTTATAAAATAAAAATAAAAAGGGGATGTTATGGCCACAACATTTAGTGAGTTAGAGGTGGTTCTTGGTGTGTGAAATTCATAATTTATTCAGTGTGCTAGTGCTAGTTATGGTTAATTTGGCCCCCACTTGACTCTATCACATGTAATAAAAAATGAAGAGGAATCAGAAGTTTTGAATTTCATGGATTTACAAGAGGTTTGAAGTGTTCTTCATCGACATGAAGATACTATCCAAATAAATCAAAGGTCTTTTTCTCGGTGACCACTAAGATTCATGAAAATGAATAGCGTTGTGCATCTAAGAACGTGACTATCTTGAATATTCTTGTCCAGTAAAGATATAAATTGGATGTCCTTGAAGTATAATGTGGCATGCTCAAAAACTTGGTTCTAATTCTTTAGAAGGATTCTCTCTCCACTACCTCTAACCATCGATTGTCAATAAATTCAACTCAAGCTGATTTCAAAGAGAATGCGATTGTTCACCAGTCAAAAGAGGACATGGACATTGATCAACAGACCTCCCTCCCCTTCAATATTGGGCCAGGAGGTGGCCACCAACCATCACGTCTTTAGTTAATATTTATGTTTTTCAAAGTTGTTACAATTTGGGTGTTTTTATTAAGTAGTACACCTACATAAATAGTTGAGATGTGATAATTACAAACATGGACAAACTATATTATCTATATTTTGAAAGTTGCAAATTTTGTTTGAAAATCCATAGCAATTCTTTTTGTAAGCTTGCTATTAAATCTGCTACAACTTTTTAATATAATATTTCCCAGCACTGGTTTAAAAAAGTTTTTTTTTTTCCCGAGGAAAATTTTTGTAGTTTTATTTATAAGGAAATACAATTACATATTTATATTTGATATGCATGTTGAAAGATTGAGTTGGTTTCATTGATGCCAACCCTTGAAGCAAGTTCGACAACGAATTCTGGTAGCCCTGAAGGTATGGTCATGGAACCCATAGTTGATTGAGGAATAAGACATGAAAGTCAATGCATTTGCAACTAAGACTATCATATATGGATAGTACACATCATGTCCTTTCCGAAGATAGGTGGTACGTAATGTGGCTCCTTATGGTTGAGGAGATATGTCTTTTTAAATATTGGAGGACCCTCAAGAATAATCTAGAATCTTCTTGAAGGTCAACAAGAAGTCAATTATTCTAGAAGCCTCTAGAAAATATTCAAGAATTTTTCTAGTCAAAGATGTTGCAACAATAAGTTAATTATGGGTAAAGTAGTTGTAACAAAGAAATTATGAGTTTACTAATTATGAGTAAAGTAGTTGCAACAAGAAAGTACAGGTTGACCCTAAAATTAAGAAAAAAGGTAAAAAAATTATGACCCTAAAATGAGGAAAAAGGGTAAAATAGTTATGACACTAAAATGGGGAAAAAGGGTAAAACAATTATGAACCTAAAATTAGGGAAAAAAGGTAAAACAATTATGACCCTAAAATTAGGAAAAAGGGTAAAACAATTATTACCCTAAAATTAGGAAAAAGGGTAAAATAGTTGTAACAATAAATTAATTAAGGGTAAAGTAGTTAAAACAAAAAATTAATTAAGGGTAAAGTGGTTTAAAAGCAGTAAAATGGAAGATTATAAATACACATCATTCACACACACAAGTTCATTGAATATCTATCTAGTGAACACTTGATCTATTGGAGAATATGAGATAGCAAGGATGAGGTAAAGTAAAAGGGATGCTTGTTCCAGGTTGTAGCAAGGTATGATTATGCAACAGGGTTGTCACATGTTATGAGGTATTTCATTGTGTAGGTTTTGAGGGTCATATCTTGGTAATGTTATGGCTCATATTAGTGGCATGGCTTGGTGATATTTTGGAGATTATGGTTTATGCTTGATGCACATCTTGAGAGTTTTGGTACTTGTTTAGTACATGGTTTATGGCATATATTGTGGTACATGGTTGAGGTATATCATATTGTATTTGTTTGAGGGATTTGTTGATATGGTTGAGAGTTGTTTGTGGTGATCTTGGTATATGATCTATGGGGCCAGAACTAATTGATTGATGAGATTGTAGTAACAGGTTTTACAATGACAAGTTCTATAGTGACATGAATGACAAATTTTGTGGTAGTGACAATTTGTCTCCATTTATATTTCATGGCAGCAAGATGGGGCAAGGAAAGGGGGTTGTAGCCTCCTTCTCGTTGGTTCCAGAAAACTAAGGGAGTTTAAGCTTCCTTCATGTTGGAGCCTGAGGAACTAGGGGGTTGTAGCCTCCTTCCAGTTGTAGCTGGAAAAAAATGAAGTTGGTGCTTCTTATGAATGTTTTTCTTTTGACATATAAGAAAAGGATTTTGTGGTTTTCTCTCACATTGGGTTTCCATGTAAAACTCGGGTGTACTGTGTACTTGTGTGGTTTCTCATTGTTCACTGTTTATTTATACTTCTCATGATGTTTTGAATGTTATTGATGACCTACTCATAAAAGTTAAAAAATACATGTTGTGGTTAAAAGTAATAAAAGTACTCATATTGATTCACCCCTCTTCTCAATATTCCAACAATTGGTATCAGAGAAGGTCCTTGAAGAAGAATTCTAACCACTAGAAGGAGATCACGGGTTACGCTAAGATTGGGGTACCATAGTTTGACGACTAGGACTATGCCTTCTGGAGAAGAAGGATGAAAACTTATGTGCAGGCACATGGATTTGATGTATGGATAGAAGTAGTAGATGGATACAAAGTACCAGACACTCCCCTGATGGATAAATATGGAAATAAACTTGAAGAGAATTATTCAATGGCTAGAAATTCTATTCTGAATGGTTTGATTAAATCAATGCATGTCAAGGTTATACATTGTGAATCCACAAAATAAATTTGGGACAAAATTTAGAACATCTACAAAGGAGAATCTAAAGTTAAGGGAGCTAAACTTCAAACCCTTAGAGCCAAGTTCGAGCAATTGAAGATGAAAGAAGATGAAGACATTGTAGCTTACTTTCTACGAGTCGATGAAGTAGTGAATGGTATCAAAGGTTTGGGAGATGAGATGAAAGAATAGGTTGTTGTTCAAAAGGTACTTATATCTCTACCAATGAGATTTGATTCGAAGATTTCAACTCTAGAAGAAAGGGTGGACCTAGATACATTGACCACAGACGAGTTACATGGGATACTCACATCTTATGTGATGAGGATAGAGCAATATAACCCAGTCACGAAGGAAGAATCATTTAAGGCATCCAAGAAGAAAAAGAAGAAGAAGAAGAAAAAACCAAAGTCATATTGTAGTTTCAAAGGTGATTCGGAGGAAGATGAAGAAATAGAAAAATTCATCAAAAAATTGGAAAGAGGAA
Organism: Picea sitchensis; assembly: GCA_010110895.2. Lineage (NCBI taxonomy): Eukaryota > Viridiplantae > Streptophyta > Pinopsida > Pinales > Pinaceae > Picea > Picea sitchensis. The sequence goes on from SNQJ01S0001850.1 coordinate 294,621, forward strand.
CTGGAAAATACAAAGGTATGCTTCCATTGAAATGTTTTTAGTGTGGTGGTATTGGTCATTTTTCTTCTAAATATCCTCATAAGAATATAAGTAAAGTGATGAAGAAGAAGACCCTAAATATAAAAATAAAAATCAAAAGGGTAGAAGAAACAAAAAGAAATTATTCAAGAAAAGTCTTTGCACTCAAGAAGACAGTTCATCATCAGATGAGGATGAAGATAGTGAAAGTGATACAGAAAGAGTACTCTTCATGGAAATAGAATATTTCAAAGAATATTTTGAAGAAGAAGGAGAAGTTGATCTTAGAGAAGAATTAATTAGGGTACTAGAAGAGCTAAGGATTGAAAGAAAGAAAATCAAGTCACTCAATGTAGAACTAAAAGGGAAGGAAGGATCTTAGAATTCCAACTCTGAAGAAGTTGAGCAGATGATCGCAAAGTTAAAAATAAAAGTAGTAGAAGAAAAAATAATTAAAGAAGCACACAGAGGACAATTAGATGAAAAGGATGACGAGATGATCAAAGGCTTGGAAGAAAAAATAGTCACTCGAAGAAAAGATCTTCAGAAGGACATGAAGCAGAACAACACCAAAGTACTAGATGAGATCATTAGCAGTCAAAGGCCATACCATGACAGATCAAGACTATGCTATAACCAGACAGAGAACGACTCAATATCCAAGACAACATAACAAAAAAGCTATGTAGAAACAGTCATAGGCTCTCGTAAGAAGGAAGAAGGTAAGCGGAACCAAGAATAATATTACAGAGACACCGCACCACCTACAATATTCAAAATTTATAATCAACAACAGTCAACAATAGAGAGACCCCGAGAAGAAGAAGGATTCAAAAGAGCAGTGTCATTCAAAAGATCTTCCACCCTCACGTATCAAACTATTTTTCTTGTTTTATGTTATTCATGTAATAATTTTTGGCACAAAGCAGTGAATTGTAGAGCCAATACCAAGAACAAAAGCAAATATGAAATCTACACAAGAAATGGTTATCCAAGAAGGTCTCATGAAGCACGTAATATAAGCTACACCATATTTGAATCCTAGAGTGATGAAGTAGAATGATACAAGTGAAACAAATTTGGACACATGGCCAAATATTGTAGATTGATTGTTCCTCCTAGAGAATCACAACAAAATATCAACAAACACAGACATGAACCACAAAGGATATGGATAAAGAAGTAGGATCAATTCAACACTGGAGAATGAACGCTTGTCTTGCAAGCTCAACACAAGAAATGTGGATGATATGTTGACAGTGGTTGCTCAAAGCATATGACAGGTGATAAGCATAGGTTTCTAACATTGAAGAAGGAAATAGATGGACCAATTTCATTTGGGAATGAAAACTCAACCAAAATAATAGGAAGAGGCACAGTCAAGCTTGGAAACAAGGATCTCATGGAAGAAAATGTTCTAATAGTTGAAGACATGAAACAATATTCTAAATGTAAGTCAGAGGTGTGATCAAGGACACAAAATTGTGTTTGAATCAGAAAAATGTAAGATAAGGAAAGAAGGATCAGGAAAGTTGGTGGTTATAGTTGTAAGAACCCCAAGCAACATATATGTACTAAATGAAATTGGAAAAGAATATATTTCCTAGGAATGGACGATGAAAGTTGGCTCCGGAAAAGAAGAATGGGTCATATAAACTTTGAAAATATCGTCAAAATTAGTAGAAAGGAAACAATAAGAGAAATTCTTGAGATCTTGAAGCCAATAAATACTTTATGCAAGAATTGTCTACAGGGAAAAAAAAACAATACCAAGTTCAAATCAAAGGAGTACTCCACAAAAAAATCGCTAGAGATTGTACATACATATCTATGTGGACCGACAAGAACAAAGTGATTGAATTGAAAACAATACTTTATGATACTCGTTGATGAATACACAAGGATGACTACAATTTTCTTTCTCAAGAAGAAGTCAAAGGAATTTGAACACTTCAATATATACAAGGAAATGGTTGAAACTGAGACAGAATAAAAAACCAAGTGATTGAGATCAGAAAATGGAGGATAGTTTACATCAAAGGAATTCATAGATTTCTATAGAAAACATGGGATAAAGAGACAATTCTTAGTAGCCAGGACACCTCAGCAAAATGGAGTTGTTGAAAGGAAGAACAAAACAATACAAGAAATGACCAGAACCATGTTGAAAGATTCCAAGTTGAAGGACGTATTTTGGGTACAAGAAGTACATACAACAATTCATATCCAGAATAGAGGAATGCTCATAAATAATAGTGATAAAACTCCCTACGAGCTATGGAAAGGAAAACCAACAAATGTGAAGCATTTCAGAGTGTTCAAAAGAAAATGTTGTATCAAAAGAGAAGATGGCAGGATTGGAAAATTTGACTCTAGATTTGATAAAGGCATACTGGTTGGGTACTCAAACAAAAGAAAAGCATGCAAATGCTTGAATTTGAGACTCAACAGAATAGTGGAAAGAATAAATTTGACAATTTATGAAACATATGGACGAAGGACAAAAAAGGAAGAAAAGATTCAGTGGAATTGGATCACGAAGAAGATTTGAAAGAAGAAGAAGTAGATGAAGAAGAAGAGCATTCAGAAGCATAGCAAGAACAAAAAGATCTTCAAGCACCTCCAAAGACACCTAGCAAATGAGTGCAGAAAAATCATCCATGAGAATAGATCATTGGAAATAAAGATGTAGGATTTGAAACCCGAAGAAGAATATGTTCACTAGAATAACAACATCTAGCACTGATATCCATAATTGAGCCAAGAATTTTTAAAGAATACAACAAGGATGAGTATTTGATCAAAGCTATGAATGAATAATTGGATTAGATAGAGAAGGATGATACATGGGAACGTATTCCAAGGTCGAAGAACAAAAACTTGGTTGGTACAAAGTGGGTATTTATAAACAAATTGAACGAGGATGGACAAGTTACCAGGAATAAAGAAAGATTGGTATGTAAAGGATATGCTCATATTGAAGGTATAAATTTTGAAGATACATTTGCCCCAATTGTTAGAATGGAAGAAATCAGGTTGATTCTAGCTTATGTGTGTTCCAAAAATATCAAGGTGTATCAGATGGATGTAAAGTCATCCTTTCTAAATGGATAGTTAGAAGAAGAAGTATACATTGAGAAACCATAAGAATTCCAATTGTCAGAAAAGGAAAGTTATGTTTGCAGGTTGAAGAAGGCACTATATGGTCTCAAACAATCCACCGGAGCATGGTATTCGAGACTCGACAGATAATTACAATAGCAAGGGTTTGGGAAAGGAAATGCAAACACCAATCTCTACATAAATGTAACTCAAGATAGTATCCCGATAATTGAAGTTTATGTTGATGATATTATTTTTGGAAGTGATGATGACATGATGAGTAAGACATTTTCCAAAGACATGCAGAATGAGTTCGATATGTCATTACTTGGAGAGTTGTCTTTCTTTTTGGGACTACATATATGTCAGAGAAACAAAGGTATCTTCATATCTTAGACCAATTATATTATCATAGAAATGCTAAAAAGGTTTGGAATTGAAGATTGCAAACCAATCAGTAATCCTATGGAGACTAGTTGTAAGTTAAGTAAGGATGATGACTCTAAGGATGCAGACTAGAGACAGTACATATCAATGATTGACAACTTACTCTATGTGACATCTTCTAGACCGGATGTGATGTAGGAAGTTGGACAGGTTGCAAGGTTTCAAGCAACACCAAAGGAATCACATGTTATGACAATGAAGAGGATATTCAAATATCTCAAAGGTACATAAGTGTTTGGATTGTGGTATCCAAAAGGGAAAGATCTGTCTCTTGTTTCCTATACATATGTAGATTGGGTAGGTTTCATTGATGATAGAAGAAGTACAAGTAGATCAACTTTCTACTTGGGTGAGTTCCCGGTATCATGGTTGAGAAAGTAATAGTCATCGATATCTTACATCATATGCATAGTATATTGCAGAAACAACATGTTGTACTCAAGTTCTATGGATGAAACAAACTTTGAAGTATATACATGTTGAATATAATGATCCCATTTTGATATTTTGTGATAACACCAGCGCCATAAGTATCTCAAAGAATCCACTGATGCACTCCAAGATGAAACATATTCCAATCAAGTTTTATTTTCAACGAGAACAGGTTGCAGGGAAGAGCATCATGGTCGAGTATATTGGGACAAAAGAGTAGATTGAAGATATCTTCACCAAACCTCTCCCAAGGGAGACCTTTGAGTATATTTGATAGAAACTGGGAATAGTTTCTACCCCACAATGAATTTTTGAATGCTTTTCATATATGTCATGTATTTACATGAGGAAGCACCATGAAAATAAGAAGTGCAGTAGAAATATTTGAAGCTTGCAGATAGGGGGAGCATCCCAAATGATAGTGTAGACAGGGGGAGATACCTAAAGGAAAGTTCAGACAGGGGGAGAAGCCCCAAAGATAAGTTACCCTTTGTCATTGATGTCAAAGGGGGAGATAGAGAGAGTAATCAGAGGCATGGAAATGGAGAGAAATAATAGAGGCATGATTACAAGGGAAGCGATGGTTATAGAGGGAGCATGAACATAAGTGTTTCCATGCCATCAATGTTGCATCATAGTGTTTTCATCAATGCCAAAGGGGGATATTGTTGAAAGATTGAGTTGGTTTTCATTGATGCCAACCCTTGAAGCAAGTCTGACAACAAATTCTGGTAGCCTTGAAGGTATGGTCATGGAACCCACAGTTGATCGAGGAATAAAGACATGAAGGCTAGTGTATTTTCAAATAATACTATCATATATGGATAGTATACATCATTATGTTTCCAGTGATAGGTGGTACGTCATGTGGCTCCTTCCAGTTGAGGAGATATGGATTTGTAAAGATTGGAGGAACCTCAAGAATAATCTAGAATTTCCTAGAAGGTCAACAAGAAGTCAAATATTCTAGAAGCCTCTAGAAATTCTTCAAGACGTTTTCTAGTCAAAGTAGTTGCAACAATAAGTTAATTATGGGTAAAGTAGTTGTAACAAAGAAATTATGAATTTACTAATTATGGATAAAGTAGTTACAACAAGAGAGTACACGTTGACCCTAAAATTAAGAAAAAGGGTAAAATAGTTATGACCCTAAAATGAGGAAAAAGGGTAAAATAGTTATGACCCTAAAATTAGGAAAAAGGGTAAAACATTTATGACCCTAAAATTAGGAAAAAAAAATCTAAAACAGTTATGACCCTAAAATTAGGAAAAAGGGTAAAACAAGTATTACCCTAAAATTAGGAAAAATGGTAAAATACTTGTAACAAGAAATTAATTAAGGGTAAAGTGGTTACAACAAGAAATTAATTAAGGGTAAATTGGTTGAAAAGCAGTTAAATGGAATAGTATAAATACACATCAAGAGTCTCTCATTCACACACACAAGTTCATTGAATATCTATCTAGTGAACACTTGGTCTATTGGCGAATATGAGGTAGCAAGGACGAGGTAAAGTAAAGGGGATGCTTGTTCCAGGTTGTAAAAAGGTATGATTATGCTGCATGGTTGTCACAGGTTATGAGGTATGTCATTGTGTAGGTTTTGAGGGTTATATCTTGGTAATGTTATGGCTCATATTGGTGGCATGACTCAGTGATATTTTGGAGATTATGGTTTATGCTTGATGCACATCTTGAGAGTTTTGGTACTTGTTTAGTACATGGTTTATGGCATATCTTGTGATACACAGTTGAGGTATATAATATGGTATTTGTTTGAGGAATTTGTTGATATGGTTGAGAGTTGTTTGTGGTGATCTTGGCATATGATCTATGTGACCAAATCTGATTGGTTGATGAGAATGTAGTGACATGTTTTACAGTGACAGGTTCTACAATGACATGTTTTACAGTGACAAGTTTTACAGTGACACGATTTGGTAGTGACAGTTGTTATCCATTTATAATTCAGGGCAGAAGGGCAGGGCAAGGAAAGGGGGTTGTAGCCTTCTTCCGGTTGGTGCCAAAAAACTAAGGGAGTTGTAGCTTCCTTCAGGTTGGAGCCTAAGAAACTAGGGGATTGTAGCCTCCTTCCAGTTGTAGCTGGAAAGCAAGGAAATTGATGCTTCCTATGAATGTATTTCTTCTAACATATAAGAAAATAATTTCGTCGTTTTCTCTCACATTTGGTTTCTACAGAAAATGATGGTGTGCTATGTACTTGTGTGGTTTATCATTGTTCACTGTTTATTTATACTGCTCATGATGTTTTGAATGTTATTGATGAACTACTCATAAAGTTAAACTACATATTATGGTTAAAAGTAATAAAAGTTCTCATATTGATTCACCCACCCCCCCACTCAGTATTCCAACAATGCATTCATGTGTAGTGCATCTTTTTCAGTGGAGTACTACAACAAACTGTTCAAAATTTACAAAAAATTCTTCTTAAGAGTCCAGAGATAGTATGTATAGTGCCTGTCGCATCCATATGTACATAGAGAGCCATATTTATCTGGCTGAGCTTGAACTAGTGCCAATATCAGATCTACATTCTTATACATTTAAAAAAATAAAGGATATAAAGATTAATCATAGATTGACCAAAGGGTTGTGAAGATATTCCTCGAAGCCATTTGAGCCTTCTTCTTTGATTTTCCAACTTCCTTTGTCCAGGTCCAGGCCAACTTTTCAGAGTCGGTTCAATTGTTGATTGTGATTCTTGTATACATGTGAAAATGTGATATGAGTGAACCTTGTGGTGAGTCGTTTTATTTCCTCCAATAATGGGACCAATGTGTATGGATGAAGAATGTGTGCACCTTTCATAACTTGGATAACAAATAATGAATCTCCAAATATATTCAAGTGGTTGATGTTGTTTTCAACGAATAGAAGTAGTAGAAGATACAGTGCCATGAGTTCACTGTAATTATTTGTGGCCTCCCCTATTCTAGCAAAGAAGGCAAAGGAATGCCTTTGTGAAATATGGAGTATTCCCCCCGCTCCTCCAACAAAGGGGGAGCGTTGGGTTGCACCATCAAAGAAATCCCATGGAACTTTTGAGTTGATGGTTGGAGGTGTTGTGATTCTTGTAGATGAAGAAGAAGTTATTTTTTGTGGATAGGCTGAGAAGATATTGAGGCATTGGATGGCTATTTGAGCAATCGAAACAGATTTGTCTTCAAAGATGGTGTGATTTCAAGCTATCCAAATTCTCCAATAGAGAGCCTTGTTATCATGATTTTTTTGATCAACCAACCAATTTTGAAGTGCATCTAATATGTTGAGGCCATTCCAGATAAAAGATGGTCAGAGTGAGCTACTAATCTCTCTCCAAATAGATGATGTCAAGGGGCAATGTAGGAAGAGACGTAGACTAGATTCCTCCTCTATTTTACATAGAGAAAATCAGATTGGACCTGTGAAGGATCGCTTCCACATGTTTTCCCAAGTTGGTGCCTTATTTTTTAAGAGAATCCACATGAATAACTTTGATTTTGGAGGAAATTTGAATTTCTAGAGGGGTTTCCTCCACCTGGGGGGCTTCATGTTCACCTACCTGAAATTGTGATACGTATCCTTGTTTAGGAGAGTACTTCCCTTCTAAGATGAAGGATCCGATAAGTAGGTATTATTGATTTGAAAGTCTAACAAAAGAGTTTCGCAAGGAGTTGATGTAACAATGTTAGGTCGGTAGCAGTTTCACTTCTAAATTTAGATCTTCACCAAAGATCCATCTTGTAGTGACTGTGATAAAGTCTTTGTGCCTGAATTGATTTAGATAGTAGAATCCCCTTTGATTGAGTGAAGTGACGATTGAGTGACCCTTTGATTAAGTGAAGTGATGATTGAGTGAAGTGACGAGCTCCATTTAAAAAAAAAAATTATACTCAAATAACAATAATAATGAATTTATTTTTATTAATCTTTAATATTTGATATTATTTAAAATATTGTATTTCATATTTTATTTTATTTTTATTTTATGATATTATGAATCTCATATTTCAATTATTATGGTAAACTAAATATTTATAAAAATGTAAATTATAGTTTAAAAATATTTAAATTGTATGAGCTTTTTGGAAAAACATTGTGAGAAGTTTTGAAATGTCCAACTTTTCCAGTGGACAATTGAAGCTCTAATATGTTAGAAAAGAGTGCTACATATTAGCATTTAAAAAAATATTAGGAGATGATCGTTGAGGAGAAGAAAATAGAATTAAAAAAATTAAAAAATAAAAATAATGAAATAATGAAAAAGGTAATCTAAAAACAATATTAAGAGTAAGGTATTGAAAAGATATTAAAATATGTTGATTGTGAAGAGAAAAGAGAAATATTAAGCGAAAAATTAATATAATAGAGAAAACTATTATAATTGAAAATGATATTATAATAAGGTTTAAAACAATTTTGGAATAAGATTTGAAAATGAGAGGGAGAATGTAATTTTGATAAACAAAGGTATTTAAAGAAATTAAAGAGATTATGTTATTCTAGGAAGGGAAGGAAATGTTGGCATAGAAGGAATTAGACTCCAAGAAGATTCCAGATTAGGGAAAAAGACCAAGACAATAGAGATGGAAGACATAATTTGCTCCACTGAATATATAACACATCACCTTCCCACTCATGAAGCCGAAGAAATCAGGAAAGTATGTGGTAGAATCCTCTGACATTCCAAGCCCCCCTCCACCCAAATTAACTAAAGAATAATTTCACTTCATTCATCACCTCAAAGATAACCCTAATATCATTATCCTAAAAGCAGATAAAGGAAATGCTACGATTATCATGAATACTTCCGACTATGAATCTAAGCTTCTTGATTGTCTCTCTTCCTCCGCTTATAAATCACTTACTAAAAACCCTATTAATAACATTACTAATGTGGTCACCAAAGCCATCAAATATTATTCCTTGGACCCTTCCATTTAAAAACATCTTATTCCTCACAACCCTCTCACCCCCATGATCTATGGGAAACCTAAAATTCATAAAAATGGCATTCCCCTTAGACCTATAGTTAGTGCTATAGGTTCCCCCCACCCATGTTATTGCTCATTTTCTATCTAAAAAACTTCAACCCTTTACCAGTCAAACCTTCTCCTTTATTAAATATTCCTCTCACTTTATCCAAAAAACTCGAAACTTTCACCTTGATGAACCTCACATCATGTTTATCTTCGATGTCGTTTGTCTTTTTACTAAAATATCTATCTCTGAATCCCTAGCCTTGATCTTCAATCTTATTAACCTTAAAAATATTAACGTCATTGATATCTGTCTCTCTTCTACTTTCTTTACCTCCAAAGGGGTTTGCTATGTGCAAATTGAAGGTACAACCATGGGGTCTTCCTTATCCCTAGTGGTGGATAATATTTTTATGGAACATGAGAGGTCTTGAATTTTGAGGTTCTCACATGGTACCCATAGTTAGTGTTCAAACAAAAGTTGAATGTGTGGTTTCACCTAGAGGGATTACATTAAATGATATCATGACCCATGCACACATGTAGATCAAAGCCTACTCTCGTGTCATCCTTACAACAAGACACTAAACTTTGCGACCCACTATGGACACAATTGTTTTAGGGTGGCAAGTGCATGGAAGATCCTTCTTGATCCTAAAGGAAATCAAGTAATTAAACTAGCATCGAGCCTTGGCATCACATCTAACAATAGGTTGCAGAGGCCTTGACTTCCCTCAAAAGAGTCATGGTACTCCCTTAATTTGAAATCAAAGAGACAACGTTCACAGGGGATTAATCCATTGTAGGATCCCTAAGGATAAAAAAACTACCCAAAGATCCAAGACTAGAAAAAATTATCCAAAGGGATCTCTCCCTTGCTTGAAATATTTTCTCCATCTCCTACTTCTAGGTCTTTCGAGAGCTCAACTTAGAGATGCATAAGATGTTGAACAAGAGAGCTACTATGAATTTGGTGAGTGTTGAACAAGGTGAGTGAGTTTGGGGGACAAGGGCATCCTTTCACCCAATCCATTGATCATTGTTCCTACCAC